>VZRE01015876.1:288792-353179 GCA_013396775.1 Cephalopterus ornatus
GTGGGGGGCTCTGAGCGGGAGAGGGACGAGGAAAGTGCGAGGGAAGGGGGCAGCGTGTGTGGTACGTGGGACTGGGTGGGCAGTGCGGGTCTGGGGCTCGCGTGGAGGTGGCAGAGTGCGCGGTGATCGCTGCTGGGGTCACTCCCCCTGAGGAGGTGGGTGAGGGGTGCCAGGCAGCCGGTGCTCGTCATCCACGGCAATGCCAGCTCAGGCTCGGGCGCGTGGACTTTTTGGTGGTCCCTCTCCGGTTCTCCGGAGCTGTGCTCGTGCTTCAGTCCCCCGTGGCTCCTGCTGCACGGTCCGTACTCGGTACGCCCACTATTGGGGTGCCAGTACCAAACAAACTCATATCATCTCACTTCCTGTTGTCACTCCAAGGCACGGACTCTTTTTTGTTTTTTCCCCACTCCAATGACCAGTTGTCTGTCATTGCTGTAGGGTTACTTCTGCTTATGTCGAGCAGCTTTCCCCTTCATCTTTCCCTATGTTTTTATCCACTCTATGTATATTTTACACCATTGTATCTACTCAACATAGTTGTGCCTCTCTATGGGATGTGTGGCTGGTCTGTGCTTCCATACACCCACCACCCTCCCTGCTCCTTGATGGAGACACAAACAGCTCCATGACGTGATGTGTCACTGCTGTGCCCCTCCTGTCCCGTGCTGAGCCCATGTTTGGAGTGCCTGTGGCTCTGTGGCTGACACAGCCTGCATGTGCTCTGCCTGTTGAGGGAAATACTCCTGCCCTTCCTTTGCTCTCTAGCTGTGTGTTCACGCCTCCTTTTTGTATCAGCTTTACCAATCGCATGGTTCTGGGATGTGGAGGAAGTTGGAGAAGAAGGGTTGAATGGTTTAGGCTTGGCAGAAGTTGGAGTTCCTGTTGTTCCCTCCTTTGCTCCTGTCTCTGCTGCCAGCTAGTTGCTGCCTGCTTCTGCCACGGATTTTTTGGTGGCTGTGACATGTTTTGTTGGATCCTTCAATGAGCTGGGTGCCCTGGCAGAAGAGACTGGATGGTTCTCTGCTTTGAGTCAGCACTGCAAGGGGTGTGAAACCTGCTAAAGCTTATGGGGAAGAGAGAGAGGAAACTTCACCACCAGAAGCAAGGCTAGAGGAAGGCAGTGGGGCGTGAGACCTCCCCTAGCACGACAGGGAGCTCAGCTGCCCTGAGTTGGACATGCTTGCTAGTGTGTGTACTGTCTGACACAAATGTTTTTAATCGGTCCATCCTGTCTGATGACAATGTAGTTGTAGATCGACTTAATTTAACCACAGAACTAATTGCATTTTTTTAGTGACTGATACTTGCTAAAGTACTAAATACACTAGAGAAAACAATAAATTGTGACTAAAATTTGTAAGCAGAAGCGTGCTGCTGTTTATTCAAGTTGCGACATACGAGTTCATTTTGTATCATTTTCCTTTTACCCCTCTTGATTCCTTTCCTTCAAGGAAAGAAACTGGAGAAAACCCTTTGTCAGGATCCTTTAGTACTTCAGGATCTTTCCCTTGGTCTCTGATACTACTACCCTTGAAGAAATTGTAGAAAGCCTTGTGGTGCCATCAGTTGGTGCCAGCAAACATCCTTTGAGCATTTAACTGATAGGAAGTGGTTAAAATAGCAAAGCAAAAATCCTGTAGTATTTCTGAAAAAAAAAAGTTTACATCTCTCATTATTAGTCATTAGTATTTGCTATTATTATTTTGGTCATTTTTAGTGTTCATGTGAATTACCCAACCCAAACACCAGAAGCCTTCTGAATGAAGGTTACTGCTGTGGTTTTATTGAGGGATGTTGGAGACACTGATGTAGAACAAGGTCGTGACAAAGTCCTTTGCTCTTGCAGGGAGTAGCATGGACAGAAAGCACCTTCCTATGCTGTGTTCCCTGTAGCAAAGCAGAGCTGCCGCTTTCTCCTGACCTTGCTGAGCAGGAGGGTGTAACCTCCCTCCTTCCCAATCAGAGTACCTGTTGGAGCAGTTAAATAAACCTGTTGGGAGGCATATGGTGTAGAGAAATGTCACAGGTTACTTTCTTATGGTCATAGAGAGATCTGGGAGGACATGGGTGAATCAGAGTTCCTGAGTCACCAAATCCCTGTTTTCATGGAGAACTATTTCAGTCTTTTCAAACATGCTACTACAGACAGCTTCAGACACATGGTTTTTTTGCTTACCTGTTTCTTGTGGAGTTCATGTTGATCTCTTTTGGCTTTGAGATGTAATTGGGCTCTGAATCACAGAAACAAAGGTCTGTTTCCTTGCCTGAAATGCATCTGAAGGGAGCAGGGGTTGTAAGCATTGATACGTGATTAGATAATAATGGCTATTCACATCAGAAGTGTGGTGAGTTATTTCATAGTAAGGCATGCTTTTTCTTTTCCCCCCACTAGATGATAAAGAAGTCTTTGAATTATAAAACCTGAAGCAATAAGGGCTTATTTACAAATCACTAGATTTGTTAACTTAGAACATACCAAATCAGTTTGGGCTTGGGGACTTGCATTTAGAAACTGATTCTAAAAGTAATGGTAAAGGCTGTGAGTTCAAACACACTTGTGCAAATGTGTAGTCATGTTTTTTTCTAAACCTACTTTGAAAACAATCTCGCTGAAATCACATGCTTTTCTGTCATGATGGTCTCTCTTAAAATACGGACAGGCCAAAGATCTAGCAAGGAAATGCGTTTGCAGTTCTGCTACAGTGTGTGGTGACTTGCCATCAAATGAAGAAGTTGCCTGGGGAGGGGCAGTCCTTGAGTAGTAAGAACTGATCTGTGCTGGCATGTTCTGTCTATGTAATCAGGAATTCCTAGAGTAGTTTTTGATATGCAAATAGTGTTGTGAAATAATTCTTTCTCCTTTAAACAATGAGAGTTTGAGTCTCAGAGTTTAATGGAACAGGCTTTTACATCACAGCTTTATTTTCGTTTTTTCTTGTAACTAAAGAACGTTTTCTCTCAATGAGTGAGGTAGGCACTGTGTTAACCACATGAATCACTCTGCAGCTAAATTATTAGAAAGGAGAAGCAATATTAAGTGATGTGGAAATAACAGCTGCTGTAAGTAGCAGTTAACAATCTTGGCAAACAACAAATAATAGAAAAAGCTTGCAATGTGTGCAATTGTAGAACTTTCTACAAAAACCTTTGGTCTGATCCAATTTTTAAAAATCCATCAGTAAAAAGATGCACGTTTTTGAGATAATTTGTTCGTCCTTATCTGTCACTGTTGCTGAAGTTTAAAATTTTTTTGTATTTACATTTCTGTTTTCTTCCTGAGACCCCAGCTGCAGAACAGATGATGGGTGAGTGAGGTAGATGAAAGAATATAAATGAAACTGTTGCCGATTACCAGTCTAAGTAAAAGTATTCGTGGGTAGTATCTGAGTAGAACTGCTGGTTATAGTGTATTCCCTTCGAAGGGATTCATCTGAGGAGTCTTCCATTTAATCTGAGCTAAAGCACTGCTTTGGGTGGGCAGGCCTATGGCATAAGACTGGCTTGTCACTGGAGTTCCCTGGTATGTGCTGGTTTTCTTCTTATGTGGCTTTGATTCTGTTCTGCCTGAATGGGGCCAGCTGAGGGGCACCTCATGCTTATGTGGGGGATGAGGCTGAACGGGACACTTATGCCATTTTACGGCTTTCTAGGTGTATGATGTGGTTTTTTTGCTCTCTTTGGTACTGTGTAGCCAGAGGTAAGTCACTATGCATCTGTTTCCCAGGTAACAGGAAACATTTTGTCACTTAAAATATGAGTAATATAAGCAAGTGACTTAGTTAACTTACTTGGAATAGGTTGTGTTCCGTACTCAGAAAAATTATCCCAATACTTTGGTCTGATTATTACTTTCTGAAGAAAATGTAGAAATAAGAACATTAGTAAAGTTGTCCCTTCAGTGTTGGGTTCCAGTGGGAGGGTGCTGCAGGGCAGCTGCTTCCCAACCTGCTGCGAGTGGCAACAAACCCCTCGGGTTTGGTCTGGGTTCATAGCACAGCTCATCTGTGGGTTTGTGGCCGAGCTGAAATCACTGGGGCTGCTGTGAGCAAACTCAGCCACATTTCAAATGTGAAGAGTTATGAGACCAAGAAGTCTACATACAAAATCTGTTTGTTTTGCTCAGACTTACCTAGCTGCTTTAGAACAAATTTTTGAAGAAATGTTTAGTCTATGCTTTCTGTCCTTGGTGTTTGGGACTGAGAAGCAAGTTTGTAACTTACTTGGCAGGGCAGGGTGGAAAGTATTGCAGAAGAACAGAAAAAAAGACACAGTAAGTCAGAAGAGAAAGCTGCCAAACATTCGCTTTTAAGTTTGCATTTAGCATTTTTCATATTTATGTGGTGTTGCTAATTTTTATAATTTCCAATTTGTGACTGTAGAAGTGCACTTTTCGTAGCTGAAGTGAGTGACGTGGAGGACAATCTTGGCAGGGTGCTGGGGAGTTACACGTGTACAACATCCCTGTCCCTACTGCTGGGAGTCTGATGGAGTTAATTAAACTGATTGATTCTATATTTCTAAGGATTTATTTATTTTTAAATCTGTAACTATGCCTTTCAAGTGTACACTAAGAAAATGGTTGACCTAAAGAAAGGGGGATTTATTTGGACATAGTGTGCAATGTCAGAACATTTTCTTCTAGGGAAATCATTCAAGAATAAAGAAGAGTTTTTGAAGATCCCTCTCAAATACATCTCTTAAAAATCTCTCGTACTGAAACCCTTTAAATCTGAAAAGGCTTTAACAGTAAGTTGTTCCAGTCCTTCCTAATGGAGATTAGAGAAATGTGTCCTGAAATCAGGTCATCTTCATTTGTTTAGTGAACCTAAATTTTTTAAATACTACTAATAAAAAAAAGTTGGCTGTCACAATTATGAATTACAAAGTATAGGGGTTTTGGTGGTGATTCTGTTTCTTTTTTGTTTGATTATGATTTACATTAAGTAACAGCAAGCTGAAAAATCTTAACTGTATCTCAAATTGCTAATGGGAACTCAAGATGTTCATTTCCTTGGGTTTGGTCTTTTTTTGTTTGTTTGTTTTTATCTGGGAATGTTTCAAAACCCCCACACTGAGAAGGGAGCTTACAGTGGAATAGTAACAAAAGCTGCAAGTTATCATAACCTTGCTGTAGCACAGCAGCAGGGCAGTTGCTGAAGAACTGATGTTAATTAAGCCTGTGCAACTGATCTTTAATGAGTACTTGCAGAATTAGAAGGACAGCATCTTTATGTGTGAGCAATGGAACTGTAATTACGCAAGTCCTTACAGTCATTCAGGTTTTAAATATAGATTTGAAGAGGTTTGGTTCTTTAGCCTGGAGTGTGTCATTTATGTTGGCTAAGCACATCTCGTGTAATTGCATTAAGAACTGAGGTTACGGAGATGATAGTTTGATATTTTTTGGGGAGGGGGCGAGGGAGGAATATCAGTGTTAAAATCTCTGGAAAGTAGGATTGGTAAATAGAATATTCACTTGGAAGGTGGCAACTATATCATAGAAATCTGTGTCTTGGGTTAGGTGGACTTTGGGTGGCTTTATTTTTTCCTGTGCACATTTGTGAAATTGTTGGCCTCTGAATAGCAAATGTGCTGATTTCAGCTAAGTCAGCAGCGTCCTGTGATCTTTTTTCAGGCTTAGCTTCTTGACAAGCTTGTACTCAGAACTACAATATTTAATCAGTATTTTTCCTGTTCTTACTTTGATCAGTGAACAATGTGACTTAAATTATTGGTACCTTTTTACTAGAGTAAATAATACTAAAAATTTCCCAAAGCAAACTCTGACCTGATAACCCATTTGGGGAGAAAGAGGAAAAGAAAATACCTAATTTTCCTTGACTACCGAAATGTTCCTACTGAAGTTACTGTTTACAGAGCCAAGAACCCTTTGCCTCGGTCTCGATGCAGGCCTTGCTGCCTGAATCAATTAGTTTAGTATCTCAAGGAGATGCAAATGCAGAAGTGTCAGTTTTACGTGGGCAGGAAACAGAAGAATAAATTCTGAGTAATTTAGTTATGGTTTTGGGGGGGTTTTTTGCCTCTCACTTGTACATGCAGAATTGCGTTTAAGAACATGTACAGACGTTTAAACTGTGTAAATGAATTTGTGATCTTTTTTGAGCAGATACTGTGCTGTTTATTTGGGGTTTAGATATTCCTGTGAGTTTGGGTAATGATTAAGGTGCTTTGCATTTTGCTGGTGGCAGATTTGTAGCGAAAGTAACACCTAAAGTAGCTGTCTGCAATGGAAGACCTTGAGGAGGAAATGCAGATTATTGTGTGGACTGTAATGTCGCTTTAATACATGCACATGTTTTCCATACTTCTCTGTGTGACAGTTGTAAATCCTGATTTTGTTGCTACTTTTTCATATGACCAAAAGATCAAGAATTTGAGAAATAGTAGATGTTATTATGATTATAAACTAAACAGTTTTAAGCAGTCCAGTAGAGTGAAACATTGCTTTGCCTTCCTGATAATCTCTTCAAGAGGATTCTTTGTGTATGTGGCAGAATGATGACTTTATGGTTAACATTTACTTTGTGAATATTAAAAGCAGCCAGGCCTCAGACCTGAGTAAATCAGTTGTGTTGCTTTGATGCACTGCAAAGAACTCATGCCTTTGTGAAGGAGAAATCTAATTTATGGGATGATGTCCTGTATACATTTTCAAACTGACAAGACACAAGGATAGACTAAGAAAATAATTTGTCGCAAAAATAGTTCCTTAAGGGTTTTATGAATGAGAGGAGGTTTTGAACAGAGAAAATGCCTGTCAGATGGCTGGCAAACTTACTCGCGTGGCATGAGCCTTTCTGTGAATCAGGCTTACTGTTTGATGCTCTGAACTTTCTGTTTGATATTCTAAGACTCTGTGGTGTTCAGGCACAATACTCTTGAATAATTTTTATAGTTCATATGTCAATAGTAATGGGCATTTAAATAGTTGTATTGTGGTTTTGGATGGGAGTCTGACAGTCAATGCACAAACTGCCTTTTGCATTTCATGAATTTGTGATCTGCCTTCAGTAACAGTCATTAAAGGATGATCTCTACTGGCAGTTTTGTATGAATAAACATAAGGTAGGGCGAGCTAGTGAGAGTTTGCGTGATGTGATTTTGACGTTTCTAAGCTGGATATAATACAAAGAGAAATTGGAGAAGCCATGTGTACTGAAATGTCTTCTGTCTGATAAAATTTAAAAAACATATTCTATGCAAGACAATTTCATATTTCCATCTTTCTGTGTGCCAGATGTTGATTTAAGTAGGAACCCGTGGATATCAAACACATTTAACATTTCTGTGCATTTTAAATATCCTAGTCTTCAATTATTAGTTATCTTGTAGTTATACATATTTTTAAAAGTAACTTACATCGTGCTACAGATCAAGTAGCAGATTTTAGTGTACTGATATTTAGAATGGCATGTTCTAGAAGGAAATTTGAATAAAATTCAAGCCTTTGGTACAAAGGAAGAGCGTATTGTATTCAGAGTTGGACTTCTGCCTGTCAGAAAAGAGGTGTGGAATTTATGCTGGGAGATGGGATTTGGTTTTCTGCTCTGTGGACTCTACCCAGAGAGGCACTGAGCCTTTTCTATCCCTGTCTGGTGGTCTCTGCTTGGCACAGCAGTCGTGGCCATTGGTAGTCCGTGCTGGAAGTCCTGTCCTGCTCTCTGATGCCTTCCTAGACTCCAGCTCTCGAGTGACTCCCTTGCTGCTCAGTGGGCAGTAATGAGTGTCTGAATGTTGCTAATTGTTTCGATAGAAAGGTACAGCTTGTGTTTTGTTTGTTTGTTGTACTTTGTGAAAGTAATCAGACTCAGCATTTGACTGGATTTTTGTGGTGAACTTCAATGTAAAGAACATGGTGTGTTATTACAATATCACTGGTTTTATATAACATGCTGTTATTAAGATACTTGAGATTTAGGACAGCCCAAGTAAGAACTAGGTGGATGAAGAAGAAAAATAATGTAGGTGGAGCAATGTTGGGCCTTGTGATCTTAACTGGCACTAGCATAAGGCGCTATAAAGGCTCAACTGCTCACCTGGAAATGTAGGTTATATCTTGTCTTTCCTAGACTTGTACCATTCATGTAAATTCGAGTTCCTGTCTGTATGAAGCGTTCAGTAAATAATGACATAGGCCCCTTCTTTCTTAACTTCCTTAAACAGGAAAAGCAGAGTTCATCTCATCTGCTGTGGGGCCATTCCTCCTCTTAAGGCAGATCTTAGGCTTAGGCTCTTTACAACTAATAATCTCCATTAAGATTTGATCCCAAGTGCCTCTTGATTTGTTTTAGCCATATGTGTCAGGATAAGGTGAACTGCACCCTGGAAATCATGTGTTTCTACTCTGTGATTTCCAGAGGTGCTTTAGATGACTAACTTGAGTATCTCTGTGTAGACACCAGTATTTGATCAGATAAGACACACTACAACAATAGAACAATTGCATTGACTTTGCCAGACAGGGTTGTCATTGAGGATAAAAACTGTTTAAGATGACTGGGGAATCTGACGTTTCATTGAGGATGCAGCTTCTGGCTGAATTTGTGTTGCTAAATTGAAGTCTGGTTAAAAGGACTGCACACATGTACAGGATTATTCTCCAGAAGAATCTGTAGAGAATGATTTTTAAAATTAGTCATTTAAGTTCCTGAAGTACTTTATTTTGTGAAATGTCTGATTTTGTCCTGTTTATTCTATCCTACTTGATTTATCTCAAAAAGTATGATGAAAACATTAAATGCACTTACTATTGCAAAATATCTACTAAATTGTCAGTATCAATCTTGCAAGACCTTGTTTGAAAATATTTGCAGCTGTTTTCAGATGAAAAGCCTTTAATATGTAATAATGAAAAGATATGTAAGCTTCTGTTTGGTTGAAAAACAGTTTACCTGTGATTAGCTTTGATAAATGGATGAAATCCCAGGGTCTTTAAAATCTCTTGATGACTAAAAGTAGTGGGAGAAAAGATACTAAATGTACTCAAAGAACATTTAAACCTTTTCCAGGGCTGTGGGTGTACCATATGCATTTTGTAGTTTTTATTTTATGAAGTTCCAAGTGTTTTTGTTTTTTTTTTTTAATGGGTCACCCATTATCATTTGAGAGGGATGATGAGGAAAGGAGACTGGCCTTTCCAAATGTGAAACCAGTAAATTTGAGGAAAACACCACTACACTGTGTTTCTGTATTCTCCTACTCTAGTGCCTATGCACTCTCTTGGTTTGAGATTGGATTTGTTTGACTGGCTGCTGCAGTGCAAAGGCATAAAGGGCAAACAAAGTGCTTTTTGCAATATGAGGGAACAATAAAACTATTAATTTACATGTAAAATGCACTTATGGTGAGTGAGATAGATGTAAGTGTATTCACCTAATAGCTAAATGCAGAATTCAAGTTCAGAATTTGTCTGTTACAGCAAAGCTGCAGCCTCCCCTCTGACTGTCAGATAGAGCGTTCTGCTTTTGTGGAAGTGTATTACCAAAATATTCAGCTTCTGAAATGGACAATAAGGATAAACGCTTGCTGAGGACTTGAGTCTTCATAGCAAATCCGAAACTCCTCAGGTTTTGGTAAAGAAGGTCCATATGATGTAACTGAGTTGTAGAGAGCGAATGGTCCTTAGCTCTTCTGGAACGTGGCAACTCTGGTTACAAAGGCTTTGCCAGCTCATGGTGGTTTGGACACAACAGTGCACCTCCATCTGTGGGATAAGGTGTGAGTTAGCAACTAAGGAAATTACAAAAGGGAGGGGACAGATATTACCTTGCTTTTCTGAAATCAAGGCAAACACAAGATTCATATTAAGATCATATGGTATCTTTCTGTTTAATTATGCCGTACTTTGACCTCCAGTTGCCTCCACTTTCCACAGGGTTTTCTGTGCAGGTGGTTAAGTCGTGCTGTACCAGTTCTGAGCGTATTGACCCTCATAATCCTATACTGGGGATATTTAGTGATATTTATTCTTTCTGCATTGGCTGCAGTTGAGGTACAGCTTTCCAAATCTGGGATTAATATCTTCACTCTTCTTCAGGTTGTTATTACTTAGAGCTTTTAAAAGCAAAGCTGACATGACTCTTCAGCCCCTGACTAGTAACTCCAGATCATGGGGCTAGTAGGGCGCAGTCTTTAGATGTCCTATCTTGTATCTTTTGCAGTTGGTTAGCTTGATGGTTATATTTATGGCTCCACTTGCTGACCTCACTGCATATTTGAGTTTTCAAATGTTGAAATCCTTCATTCCATCTGCTGCTTCTGTGTTCAAGATTCTGTGTAGTTGCTGAGAGTTAAAAGATTAAAGCAGTCCTGTGATGTTTGCAAGTTTTCAGCACAAGAGGTTTCTACACAGCACCATCAGTTTGTTTCTGCTGCCCTTTTTTGTTGCAACATCTTGATACTATAATCCTACTTCCTGATCTGATAGTAAGGCCTCATAAAAAGATTTTAACTCATTCTTGGATGTTGGAATCAGTGGTCGAAGTTGTGCAGGACATGTATTGTGATGTGTTGCATTCTTATCAACTTGCAGTGTAAACTAGTTCTTGTCTGTGAAGTTTTCATGGTCACCGTTGTGTCCCCATCTTGTTAACAGCTGTCTCATGATGAGCAAAACACTTGAGTTGAAAGATGAAGAAAATCCTGCTGCTCAGACTCTTTGTGGAGGAAAAGCGTTGCTAATTTCCTGCTTAGGCTTGCTGTCAGGCTCTCCTGGGATGAAAACAAGCTTAGGAAAAAAATATTAGGCAAAACTATTGGGAAAAGAACACTGTTAGGCATTTCTGGCAATTCAGTGCAGAAGAGGAATGAGAGCAAAAGCTTGAGAATTTAGGGCCAGCTTGTAGCACAGAGGTCCTTACAGCCTGTGTGTGATACATTCAATGCTGGTGCAAGTTTGGTGGTAATCAGTTTGGCTTCCAGCCACGGATATTAAGGGCAATAGAACTTGTTCCTTTTTGAGGACTGATTTGTGTATAATGTTCATTATCTTTTTGAATTGTGTGTAGTAAAGCAGTAAAGAGCAAACCAAGTGAAGTGTGAGTCTTTAAAGGATTTATCCTAAAGACCCTGTGAATTATTGAGGAGAAACTAGACTTTGTAGGTGAAAACAACCTTAAAAAGTAGTACTTACAGGCAGACCTTTGCTTTAATAATTCTATGAATTCAGTAAAAATCCTTGCTTTATTTAATTTGATTATTTTGTAAGAGGAGAAATCTGCCTTGGGAAGAGTAGAAGAATGGCCCTTCTAATATTGAGGACTTGATTCTTGTTTCTCTGGGGAAATTTGAAATGCAGATAATGCTTACTATGGACCTTGGCTTATTCATCAACATGATAATCGTCTGTTCAGGAAATGCATTTCCATATTTCAATCCACCAAGCTCACTGAAAATTTTTAGGGTTTCAGAGTAGGGGTTCACATTTTTGATTAAAAGTCCTACTATTCATAGAAGTTTTACCAATCTATCGATAAAATGTTTTGTGACAACTACTGAAGCATTAAGAATGTAAGGAGTAGTAGCATGAATGAGGAATTTTATCTTAGCATGTCCAGGGAGTGTTCATCATCTGTTCCTCAGTGTAGAGGGACTCTGTGCCAGCAGGGAAAAGTCTCTGCAGTGCCAAACCAGGATTTCAATGGGCTCTATGACAGGCTGCAACAGTGTTCTTTCTTCAGACCATATTAGTGGTTATGACACATAAGTTGTAAAACTCTTCTATCTATCCATGCTGTTATCCAAAGTTATTAGGCCTTATTGTTCAGTGTATGGCTTCTTTGTCCCTCAATATGTCAAGTTTCTTTTTTAGTCTGTGGTTATCTGATGCCATTATACATGTGCCAACTGTATTCCTTGTTAGCATTTTGCTTAAGGTGCCTCTAGATAGATTTTTGTATCTCGCTATAGATGCAGGAAATCAAATGAAGTACACAATGAGCAGTTGAGATGCTGGAGGGGAGGTCAGGAGAGAGGGCAGGGAGAGAGACAAACAGACCAGAACAAATAGGTGAGCAAATATAGCATCTTCTGTGGTGAACCTGCATTTTAATTTGCCTTTACATCATGCTTGCAGCTCATAGTCTATCCTCTGATTAATGTAAACTGTCCTTTTTGCTATCTGTCACCTGAAAGGTTCTGACATAGAGGAAGAGACGTTCCTGTAAATCATCAAGTCTATATTCTTATCATACAGTTATGTATCTCATCTTATTTCCAGTTTTTCATATTCCGTGGTACTTTTTTTTTCCATGCTGTCTTTAAGGTGTAGGGAATGTTGACTGAAAGGAAATGTCATCTGCAGTGAAGTCCAAGTTGTGCACTGAGGAGCTGTTCTGCATAGAACATTTGCAAGTAAGAGAGCTGTGTCTTTCCAAGAGTTGAGGACAAGACCTTAGCAGTAATGCTATTAAAATTGCTGTGGTGAAAATCAGTTTTTTCCAGTTCATGAGTCCAAATACAGGAATGTATTCCAAAGTCCCAGACTGAATAGCAGTTGATTTTGTGTACTTGTTCCTGTTCTTCTGAAAGTATATTCAAAAGGTGAATTGAAACTTTCCTCAATTAAAATAAAAATAACTAAACTACTGGAAAATACTTTATAACTTGATGATGATGATGAGTATTTTTATAGTGACATGTGTTAATTCCAGAATTAAAAATAATGAATGGTTAATTATCTATAGCACCTTTGAATTCTCCAATTTGTTGTGTGTCATCATCTGGTTTATAATGACTACTGATACCAGCCTCCTCACTTCCAAAAACAGAGTCTAAAAATGCGAGCTAGAATGTGATAAATGACTGAGTGAAAGCCTAATGGCAGGATGTGTCCTCAGTGGCAGTTAGATGTCATTTGAAGAAGAGCTGACTTGAGAAGCCCTGGCGACCGCTGCTCTTTTGCGAGAGCAAACAGGCCCAGCTGCCCCTGTCTGTGGCCATGGTGTGCTTGGTTTTATGGTCAGCAGGGTGTAGTGGATTAGTCCAGACGAAGTTGTTTCCTTAGCACATGTCTGCAGCTTCTGATCTAAGACTGACCCATTCTCTTTTGAGAGGAGATTTGGGTTTTCATCGTTCTGTTTGGTTCCTGAGATTCTTGAAGTACCTTAACTTGGAAGAAAGTCTTTCATTGGTCACTTAAAGGGAGTGCTGTGATGGACATCAGAATTCAGCAGCTCTTCACTTCTGCTGGGCTGGGTAACTGGTCACAGTATCCTCATTTTAAAAGGTTGCTAAGTCAGGTCTTGAGTTTTCTTCCATCATCTCCTGTATTCCTCCTGCACTGCAGCTGTGCAGGAAGCTGTATCTAGCAAACTGACCTGTGTTTTGGGGGGTAGTGGAGGAGAGAAGTCACAGCAGACAAAAGAAACACATTCCTGAGAGTCTTCATTACAGAGCATGAAGAGTATTGGAGACTGCTCATTTATAAAAGTTGTCCTCCACCCTTAAGCAGCTGTTCTGGTTTTGTGCATTGCCATGCAGTGTTGGAACATCTTGGGAAGCCACAGAATGTTTGACTTTGACTCATACGCTGGGGCCGATTTGATCCTGATTCCCAATGCTGGAGCCTCCTGGCTGAGATCACTGTGACGCAAACCTTGCTCCCAGCTCCCACTTCCCTGAGGAGCACCAGTTTTATTACATGTCATGTTTGGCACTGGGTCCTCAGCTGTTTCACCACCACTTCCTGTGTTTGTAGCTGGAGGTTGTGTCTTGGCTGTGGATGTGACATTTACTCAGAATTATGACAGTTTTCTATGAACTTTACTCCTGACACAGATGTTTCAGAGAGAAATGCACCTTTGTATTCTGTGGCTTCAGAAAATATTAAGAAAAACAAGGATAGAATTAACATAACAGAGTTTAGATCAGTTGTTTTTAATGTATTGCTAACCCAGTATGAAAACAGTTTTTGTGACTAGGTGGTACATAATTGGATATATATGTCTATATTCTGATAATCTGAGGGCATCCTGTGTTGTTCTTGTGCTTGTAATCCAGTGCTGGACTAATATTGTGAATGTATTTGTATGAAAAATGCCAGTTTTTATGTGGTGGAAACAGTGAATGTAGGCATTTCTGTGCAAAGAAACATGAATTTGGCTGGAACCCAACAGCTGCTTGATCCATATCCAGCTGTAGGGCCCAGATGTGCCATCCCTCCGTCATGTGGCAGTGGTGGGAAATAGCCCAGAGAACCAGCCTGGTGCCTCAGAGGTTTGTGGCATTTCAGAGATGATCTGCAGTGCATCAGGTGGTGGAGAAGTTGCGTCTCCCTTCTCCCATGATATCTCTACCTGGTTGGTTTTATACTTCTTTTTTCTTGACCTGCCCCTCATCTTTTCAGTCTTTTGATTTTCTGTTGTTACTTTTTACAGCTGAGCTTATTCTGTCTTATAATTTTCCTCTTGGAATAGAACTTTAACCACTGAGCAGATGCGTTGTCTTCATTCTGCCTGTTCTAACTGCCTTTATCTCTCTTCTTCATCTTGAATCTTAGGCTCATTGAGTCCTGTGGAGCTAACTCTTTGCTAGTTAAAGACACTAAAAAAAAAATAATATTCTTATCAGATCTTGCTGCAGTTCTGTAAACAAGCTAGTTAATCATGCTTTTATGTTAATAACAGAAACAAATAAAATTTTGTTGCACTGTGATTATAAACAAACAGATACAAAGTTGTGGTCTAAATATTGAGAGACTTTTCCTTCCTTTGGTTTGTTTTTTTTTCTCCTTAATGCTTTCTGAAACAAGATTATCTAGACACTTAGATGGAAATTAATCCTTTATGTAAGAAAAAAAAGACAGTAAAAGAGAAATTGATATTGCCTGAAATCCTTCATGTTCTGAAGCTAGAGAAGAGGAAGAAGCCAAAATGTAACTTCAGGAATGTGCTTAGATATAAAACCTAGGATGTAACTGTGGGAATGGATTTGGATACAAAAACTGGAATGCAACTATGTGCAGTGAAATCTGCAAAAAGCTGGGAAAGTAATGCTCAGTGTTTGAGATCTGCAGGCAATTGGCAGTGTTTTTTCAGAACTATTCTAGTAAAAAAACTGTTTTTCATGAGTTTGGGGCCTGATCCAGTCTTTCTTTTTTCTTTTTTCTGGGTTTTGTTTTTTTTTTTTGGTTTTGTTTTTGTGTTCTTTGCTTGTACTCATGTGAACTAGGATGGAATTAGCAAGAGACAGTAAAACTGTGGTTCTGTGTAGTCTCTCCTGACTGGTGAAGTTGGCTTAAGAAATTCCTGCTCCAAATTGTTCTTCCCTGCCTGTATAACTTTTTCCAGGAAGAGTTGGAGTTTTTTGGAGGACTGAAATGTGAACTGTCTGATCCAATTTTCCGAAAAGCATTACAGAAAACTTCCTATTACTTTTTTTTTTTCCCCAAGATGGGCTACTACTGGTAAACAGTGTGGTTCCATGAACAGTTATGCTGGAATGATTGAAAGAATGGGCACCCTGTGATGGGACAAGGGCATTTGTTGCCAGAAATTGGTACATTCAGGCTCTCAAGGCAATAGCCTGATGAAGCAGCAACATCCATGGACTCTGAACAAGTGTCATCCATCCTCAGTCTTCCGTTTTTTCAGGTAGCAATAAGGAAGGAGGTGTCAAAGGAAACACCAGCTCTCAAGCAAAAAAAAAAGCTGTGCTTTAGCAATGCTCCAAGAAAGCAGCTTTTACTGGGAGGTAAAATTTGACTGGCTTGGAAGATTCAACCGGTCTAGACTAGAGGTAAATGATATAAACCAGCATGCCATCCCACCTTCCTGCAAGTCAAATGACACGTGGCAAATGCTGTATTTTTTCCTATTCTCATTGCGAGGTCAGTCATGACATAGCTGCAGGTTTGCAGCATTGAGCCAGGAGAGTCACCAAAAGAGTTACTTAAGAAATTTCACTTGGCCTTTCAGTTTCTTTCCTTTGTCATTACCTTCAAACTTACTGCTGGCTGTCCAAGAATAGAGGAAATCTATTTCCATGTGACAAACATTAGGATTAATAAAATTTGATCTCAAATCCTTATCAATGAACTATGTTTTATCAGTGATGCAGTTTTTTCTTCTTTTTACCGTCAAATTTTCTGCAATTCTTGTGTTCTTTAAAATCTATGCTGTTTTGTAGTTGAAATTGAAGTGAAACTGTGATGCCAATAAATGAGTTAAATGAATGTGTCTTTGCCCCTTCCCCCTAGTCCCAGAGCATTTTGGTGTAAAGTTTTAAAGGAAAACATTTCTTATTCTTGCAGGGCAGCTTTAGAAGAAGTAGAAGGAGATGTGACAGAACTGGAACTGAAACTTGACAAGGTAAGCTTTTTAATTCAACAGTGTTTGTTCTTAAAAATATCAAAAGATGTGTTTAGGTTTTGTTTTAAAGTTCACAGCTGGGAGGTGGCAGGGGCCGACCAAGCGCTCGGCTCTTGCAGAGGAAAGGGATCGGGGTCGAGGGCACGTCTGGGGAGACCCGGGCTGCAGGAACAGCAGGGACAGTCACTGTGGGCTCGCCCTGTCCCCGCTGAGGGTGTGCATCCTGCAGTGCCCTCCTGACCCGGCCCCTCCACCCCTGTGCCCCAGCCCCCCTGGGAGCTCCGTGCAGACTCATTCAGCTTTCACAGGCCAACTTTCTCAGGTTTCACCTGAGATAAAAGCCGGGGCTTGGCCGTCGCTGCATCCAGAGCCTTTTTTATGACAACTGCACACTGTGGGGACATGTGGATACTCTTTGTTTTAAAGTCCATGCCTTCTCTCTTTGGTAATCTGAGGCTCAGTCACAGCAGGCCAGGTGTATATATATACATATATATGTATATATCCTTCGCTGCTGCCTGGAAGACTTAACTACCGTAAAATTCATTCTGCTTTTTGTCATGCTTTGTGCATGTGTATGAAAAATTAAATGTAGCACCTTTTCAGCACCTTACAGTCTATTTATTGCTTTCCTCACCTTTGGAGGCTTTTGTTCTTTCTGTGCCAGTATTTTGAAAGTGGCTTATTTTTGGGTTTCATCTGTATAAAATCTTCTTTCCTTTGTGTTTTATGCTAAACATTTAAAATTATTTTTGTCTGTATTTTCACATGGCAGGCAGATGTTGTTTGCTCACCTCCTTAGCTGCTTTTTGAATACATACTTTTATTCCTGCAGCTGTGAGTTGGCTGCAGAAAGCTAGAGAGAAAGTTGGTGTTCTTGTTTACTTGTAATAGTATTTCTAAATTTTGTAGTTAATGATCTAACCATTTACTCTTTCAAATAAATGCAAGAAACTTAATTTTGGTTTGGTGTGAATCTTGGTGAAACTGATGGGTATAAGGGATTTTTGCTGTAGGGATGATGAATCTGTTTTGGTAGATCAAACTGTCACTATTTAAGGGATCTGAAAAATCTATTTTGGAAGTTTGACTTTTACATCAGTCTAAAAGGGTCATTTCTAGGGACAAGAATTTTCAAATTCCTTAAGGGACATTATTCAGGGCCTTGTAGTACAACACTGAAGTTGAAAGCCAAGCTTCTTTTGTGAGCTGAATTAACTATGGCCTGAGGGGAATGATTTGTCTAGGCTTGGTTGGTAACTTTTTCTGCTCAGTTATTCACACTAAACTGGGTTTTATTGTCCCACAATTGTGACTTTGGGCTGCATTGTCTGCAGTTTTCTTCTCTCTGGAAGTAAGGACACTGGGTTCAGGCTTGTGAACAAAAGTGAAGGAAAAAGGTTCACATTGGTAGTGATTTTTCTGTCCATTGTTCAAACCATTCATCAGAATGTGGAAGATCATGCTCAGCTTTCTACTTTTCCTTAGAGGAAATAAGTTAAAAATTGCTGGGTAAATAGGGCAGGAAAGACACTTGGATGATTTCTTTGCCCCAGCATAGGATCAAGTACTTCTATGTTGCTTTTCATGAAAATTTGTCTGATATCCTTGAAAAATCTTTCAGAGATGAAGGTTCAATCTTCTGAATTAATTCTCAGTTTGGTTTAGAATGGGGAGATCAATTATAACATGACCTTTCTCAAGAGAGCTCCTTGGCAATTGCACTAACCATTCTTTCTTTCATTAATGGCCCAGTGCATGAATGGTTCAAAAAGTGGGAAAACACCCATCACTAGGTACTGAGGACCTTCCTTCAGACTGTGCAGCACCGGGAGGGCTCAGGTGCTGCCCGAAGCAGTGAGTGGGGATGGAAACCCATCAGAGACTTGTCTGTTGTATGAGTGAAAACATGAATTTCCCTTCTGAGGTGTAACCATCTCTCTTCAGCTGTGCTTTGTGCACAAAGCCCTTTGCTTTCCTGTGCCTGAGTGGCTCCAGATGAAACAACGGGTGTGGGTTTCTTTTTTGTTTGTTTTGTTTGTTTGTTTGTTTTCCTTGGAAACCACAAACCCCTTATATTTGCTTGGGTTCTAAACAGTAATGTTTTAGTTGCTATGGTATTTGCCCCCATACAGCTCTCTCTTGAAATATGTGCAAAATCTTAGTTAACAATAAAACAAAAAATAAATTAAAGAATTTATAAAGAGTGGTAACTTTCCCAATGGCATATCAGTTGACCTAGAGTAGTATTTTTATAGCTGTCACTATACAGTAGAAAGCTTTTCATAAAATCCAGGGCACTGTACATTCAGAATTAAGCTTTCCAAGTCTGTATTTCATAGCCTTAACTAAGATCAGTGTGTTCATGTTTATAAGGTGGTGTAAAAAACAAACAAAAAAATCCCTTCTGCTTTCTCTTTTTTTTCCCCCGTTTTAGCTGGTGAAGCTTTGTATTGCAATGATTGATACTGGGAAAGCGTTTTGTACAGCCAACAAGCAGTTCATGAACGGAATTCGAGACCTTGCACAATATTCTTTTAAAGATGCATTGGTTGAGGTAAGTTCCTTAAGAGGATAAAATGAAGGGAGAGAAATAAACTTTAAGAGGATAAAATGTAACAGCTGGCAAGAGAAGTAGTTGAAGTTTATGCCTTTTTTCTCCTTTTTCTTGGAGATGTCTTTAACAGTGAGGTTTTTTGGCTATGGTGCACTACGAGTGTCTGTGTTTAGTTCCACCTCTAACCTGCAGTGGCAAGGGTTTTCCAAATTCCAGAAAATAGGTATTAGATTGGTGTGTGTACTAGTGATTACGATGCATTAACCAGTTTTTTTGAGTAAGAGTACTGAACATGAAAAATATTAAATAGTGCAGTATTGAATATTGTAAATTAATGTGTTGGATTGTGTGAACTTCCCATAGTATTTAGTCAACTTAATTTGAATTTTTCCTGCTTTGCTTCAGTTGGATATTTTATATACAGGTTGCAGTAACGTTGTTGTTGCTTGTAGCTGCAATAAATTTACTTGATATTACCCCCATGTTCTCCTAGCATAATGGTTTTAGTCTAGTAATCATTTGCTATAAGGCAAATGAATTTCCATGTCATTTACAGAAAAGCTGTAAACCTCTGAAATGTTGTTTTTGCTGTGTGTTTTGTAGGGCTTAATTTAAACCACTCTGATTTTCTCTTTACAGAACAGTTTGACAAAGTTCTCTGACACATTACAGGAAATGATCAATTATCACAATGTGAGTATTTCTAGCTGCAAAGGTTTTCTTGTTGATAGTGTTTGCAAAGTCATGGTGTAAGTGGTATTAAATATCTCTCATTTCATACTTGTAAATATTTTATTTATGTTTTGTCTACCAAGTATTTATAAATATCCCTTTCTCTGCAGATTTTTACCTTGGTTTATTTTTCATTTGGAATTTGTAAGCCTTGCTAAAACTCAATGTTTTAAGACAGTAAATCCTGGATAGTTTCAACTATTTAAATCAAACTGATGGGTAGCAGTTAAAAACTAAGAGCATATTCCTTTGCTTGTCTGAAATAATGATTACTTTTTCCATAATTTCTACCTTTATAATGGACAAAATGAAGCCTCTCTGATTTGCATATAGTTCTGTTTTTGGAAGTATGACAGATTTAGACAAGTGTAGAGAAAGTAGAAAATGCTAGAACTTAAGACTAATAGTGATTTTTAGCGCATCAGAGTTCATCAGAAAGTCCAGTTTTGCCTGGATTGAAAACTACTTTGTTTGTTTTACTCTAAAGCATTGTATCCTGAAGGCCAAAGGCATGTATTAATTTTTCTATTTTCTTCCTCTTCTTTCACTGCTTTGTTAAAATTTGGCACAGCACAACTCTGTCTCTCGGGCAATTTGAAGGCAGAAAGCAAAGAGCAAGGGATATTAAAAGAAGATTCCTTTGTAGATCGAAGTAGGACCATTCTGAGTTCTGTCCTGCTTCTTTTCCCTCCATGCCCTTGCTGTGCTCAGGCACAGTGAGTAGAACAGTGGCTTTTACCAAAAGGTACAAACATCAGTAGTGAGGCACATATGGGGTTGTGATGCAGTGCTTTGCCAGACATGCCATGGTCCCGCGGGGCTTCCTGGCTCAGTGTCAGCTCTGTTGTTGACCAGGGTGAGGGGGTAGGAGATGCTCCCGATGACATCTGAATGACTGTCAGTTTTTTCATATGAGGTTTTGCTACAAATAAGTTCAGGAACCAGCCTAATGCAGCATCTTCACTGATTCAGCAGTGGGGGAGTAGCTTTGACAGCTTATGGCAAACAGTAGCTTTCTTAGACTGGGAGTGTGTGAAAGGTGGTGTGTTGGAAAGGCTGTAAATCCAGTCAGATTGTGGTCTGGGCACTTCTTTCTGTTCTTTTTGGGGAAAAGATGTGTATGTATTTTTCTGCCTAGCACATTTTTGTTCTTCATTACTGTAAGCAGAATTGCAAGGCTCATATTTCTGGGAGTCCTCTAATCATTTGAGTTCCCATCTGGTTATACTCTCTTGCTATTGATCTTGATTGGTGCACTCCTCAGGCACTGGCAAGCTTTAATGTCAGCAGTGGGAGTATCCCAGCATGACTTCCAGCTTGTCAAGAAGTTCTTTATCTATTCTAGTTGTCTGTTTTTCTGGTTTCCCGAAGTGGGAGTACAAACAGGATCTGCCACGTGTTACTGGTAGATATAGGACAATTCTGGTTGGAAGGGGCCTCAGGAGTTGTACGGTTTCAACTTTCAGCCTAAATCAGGGTCAGATCTGAGGCTGGAGCAGGTTGCTTAGGCTTTGATCCCATTTGGTCTTGAAAACCTCCAAACAGGGAGAGTGGATGGAAGATACAGTACCACTGTAAATGGGTGACTTAATCATGTTTTCCCTCTTTGGGTGTTTCTAGAAAAGAGAGACAAGCTGGTAAGGGTTTTGCTGTTGGTACTTGGCATTGCATAGCTTCTCATTTCCAAATTCTGTGAAGAGAAACTAAGACTGAGAATACCTAAAACATTGTTTGACCTGAAACTGAGTTCTTGACTTGATCTTTCAACAGAATTATTTAATACTTCAAGATCTTTACCTTTTGTAAGAGATTCTGTTCAGCTGGGCCAACTGCTGCTTCCTTATGTTCTTTCACCTCTATATTTTTGTGATGGTGCCTTGCCTATTTCTGTAATGCAGAATGGGAGGTGTAGAGGGGGTGGAAATTGAGGCATCATTTGCTGTCTGCACATTAAGAAGTGACAGAAGGATTTGTTCAGTAGCCATTGACCTGTTCTGTTCCATGCTAAAACTCAGAGGGCAGATGGGAAGTTGAAGGGATGTCTGTTTTCATTCCCCAGTTAGAATTTCTGGGGTCATAAGAGAAAATTCAAGTTCTCTCACATTCACATGTGCTTTGGCCTTGAAAAATTAACAAATTCCCTTTAGCAGTTCAATAGTGGGGGTTTTTTTGCAAACATATTATGTAAAGGAGGTGGTACTAATTACTCATGTATGTTACAGTTTCAGCATTAATTTCAATTTGTGGGGGTTTTTTTGCCAGAAGTTAAGGGCATGTTCTTTCTATGGTTTCATTTGTCTCTTAATTGTTGATAAATTGTTCAAGTCTAAGAACCAAAAGAGTTGTTACTTAACATTCAAAGTTGTTTCTTCAAGAATATTACTGCACAATTAACATAATAAACTTATTCTGTGAAAGTAGGTATGTCTCATATTGTCAGGATGAGAGAATAGGATGCCGGGAGCTCTTATCTCTCCTTGTAACCATGGTCTTTAAGAAAAGACAATCAATAGGTCTTCAGTTTATTTTCCTTATTTTCTTCTTTATATTTTATTTATTTCAAAACTACTGGGAAGGGGGGGTGTTGTATATTTTAGTATTAGAGACACACTGGTTTAATAATAATTTATTTAGTTCTGCATAGTTACCATTTGTATATCTAAGGTATGAATACCTCTAAGTTACTGACCTGCGTAATGATCCGTTTCTTTCAGATTCTGTTTGACCAAATCCAAAGATCAATTAAAACACAGCTTCAGACTTTTGTTAAAGAGTAAGTTAATTTGTACTTGTAACGGGAAAATTATATGTAAAATAGAATTTTAAAACATCTGATTTGAGTGGGTTGGTGAAAACTCCTTCCTGCAAATAGCCATAAATTGAGAAACGTGTAGTAAAGTTGTCAAAAATCACCCCAGATCGCTGAGGCTCTAGATCCAGCTGCAGAAATGTTGAAATAGTATCAATTACTGATCTTAATTACTTGTAATTGTCTAAGCTTGGGGGAAAAAGTACTGGCCAAAGCTTGTCCCCAGTAAGCATGAGGTGTGTTTATTTACATGTCAATTTTGTCCTTTCCTTGGAAAAGACTGAAAAGCTTCTGTTATAATTTGTGAGTTCCCATTTGACCCAAGCATGTGTTGAAGAATATGAAAACAGAGAAACCAGCTAAGGCAGTCATGAACACGGTCTGCCTAATGTAGCTTTAAGCACTTTTTAATGCTTTGGAATTTAATTTGTTATCCATCTTTCCTTTTTCTTTAGAGATATTAGGAAATTTAAAGATGCAAAGAAACAGTTTGAAAAAGTGAGTGAAGAAAAAGAGAATGCTCTTGTGAAAAATGCCCAAGTTCAAAGAAATAAGCAGCACGAAGTAGAGGAAGCAACCAATATTTTGACTGCAACACGGAAGTGTTTTCGACACATAGCTCTGGATTATGTTCTTCAGGTAAGTGCCCCAATCAAAGCTATTTTTCAGAACCATTTGTTACATATTGTTAGGGATGTGTCCTTTAGAAGTTCTTAGTGTAAGCTTCTTGGAAGCTGTGGAGATTCAGGGAAAAAGGAAGAACTTTATGTGCAAGTAATTTATTTTTCTTAATAAAATCTAAGAAATGTTAATTTACTTGATGCATTCTTATTGCTTGGTGCTTCAGTGTTCAGTGCCCTTGTTGTAATGGCACAGTTTAATTTTCAAGTTGAACATTAATTTTGAAAAAATCCCAATATTTGCCTAATATTCACCCAAATGTTTCATGAGTTGGTTATGCTGTAGTTCCTTATATATTTGAAGTAAAACTTTTAACCTAACCTAGGAAATTCAAGTTACCTGAATAATTCTGGTATAGGACGTTGGCTATTTGAGCTTTGGTTTTTATTTAACTTTTAGCTTTGGTTTTTATTTAACAAACCAAGTTGCTTAGATGCCTCAGAGTTTGGCATTGTGCCATATGGGAGGCCAAGAACTTAACTTTCCTTTCACCTTTTAGTGCAGATCTCCCATAGGGTATTGAGAGGTATTCTTTGTCTTACTGCTTTGAATCCTATAATACAGTAATAAATTTTCTTTTTTCATACTTGCACACAACTACAACAAAACAGGATTATTCCAACTCAGATGGTACAAAGGGTTGAAGGCTCCTAAATGGGCCTGAGGTTCTCCTATAACCAAACACAGAACAACCCTTTACAGTTAAATTGGTTTTATATTAGACATTATCATCTTGATTTGTGACAGTCCAGTCAGTTATTTAAAGCTTAATTAACTGTTCTGTAGCTTGCATTATTACCTGTAAAGTGAAGTGGAACTGATCAGCCCGGGCACATGCACAGATATGGTGGTCAGTGGTCAACCTGAACCCCTGTCTTTTGTACACGGAGAACAAAGGTCATTTTGGTGTTGAAAACGTCATGTGAATTCTGTACCACTGAATTATTTGTGCTAACCAGTGGTGTGATGTACTGAATGGTGTTGGGGGAGCTGGCAGTCTTTACTGCAGCAGGCCAGTTTCTTGTGTGTGCATTGAACTGCGGGTCGTTTGCCTCCTGGAATTTGTATGTTTGAAGTATGAGCAGCTCCTGGGATAAAGATGCATTTAAAGTTACAGGGAAAAGTTTCAGCATCTCTTAATTAATGTGGGCAAAAATGAATTCAGCTCTAGGAATTCTTTCTGCTTGGGTGGCTCTTCTGAAAAAGTGGCTTCACAACTGTGATCTCCTTGTAGCTGGATTGGCTTTAAACTGTAATTCAAAACCTTTGCTTTCCTTTTTTTTTTTTTGTTGTTTTTTTGCCTCACAAGTTGAGGGGTTATTCTCTACAAACAAATCTTAATTATTTTTGCTGCAGAAGGTTTTCCAAAATACTGACCACTTAAGTATAAAAGTGAAATCTGGTTTTGATTATAGCTTCAGTAAGTTTATTTCTTTTGCTGGAATTTTAAACTGACATAGAGGTGTTAAATTACAAAATCATGCATGTTTCTGCTAAGCGGGGCTTTTAAAGTAAAATCTGTAGTTCTGGATGTCAATCTTTAAAGATTAGGGAACAAAGAAGATAGAGGAACTAGATGAATAGGAAAAATCAGTTATTTTTTCTATGGAATGTGAAATTCTTTAAGTTCTAGGGCAACACCACTGGTCAGTGACTTCAGAGAGCTTAAAAGCACAAGTATACATGGAAAGTTACTTATTGAAGCTGTTAGGATCTTGCTTGTTTCTGAGGCTGGGACAATATCCCACTTTAGGGACACTTAAACAGTGTCAGTCCGAGGGAAAAAATAACCTTGCCCCCATCCTTTCTTCTCCCCGGGCAGCAGACAGCAGTGGGGCTCAGTGCAGCTTCTTTAAGAAGTTGGTGGGCTGGCTGAGCTCACACGGTCAGGAAGGCTGTTTGAAACATCTTGAGTTCAATCTCTTGAAAATGAGTACCTATTTTCCTTCCTTGAAAGGTGTATTATATTACTTCTAGCAAGCACGTGGTGTCCTGTATTCTCCCTTCCAGTGTAAGAAAATTGTGACTATCGCTGTGAAATTTGAGCTTTGCAAGTGTTCTCTGATTGCATCATTTTGATATCGTGGCAGAACTAGGATGCATCTTCTTTAAAAAGTGCTTTGTGAAGTCTGATGTTGAGTTATCTTCTTCCAATGTTATAAGCTTTGGTATGATTATTTGGAAGTAATTTGAAGTTTACTTATGTGGGGAAAAACTACAAATAGAATAAAATAAATTGCTTCCCTGTTCTTTTTTTCTAGATCAATGTTCTTCAATCTAAAAGGAGAGCAGAAATTTTAAAATCGGTAAGATCCACTTTATTTTCTACATAGAAAATATTTAAACACATCTGAAACTAAAAATGTGACCACAAAGCAATATGTTAAAAACTTAGTCCTTTTACTCATCAAAGCATTATTGGTACATTTGGCAATTTGGTGACAGTAATTTTGACCATTACTGTGACTGGGCATACATGTTTAACTGTTTTTGATAATCCTTTTGGTTCAGATTTGAACACTTTTATATTTTCACTGCTGTTGATTGTTTGGTATGGGGTTCACGGTTAAAACGAAACTTTGCCAAGAATTCTGCTGTTTAGGTCTGGTATATTTATAAACAGTAAGTACTACTTGTATCTGTTATTACTTATAATCTAAGAGGGATTCAGCTCTTTCTAAGAAGAGGGTAATTTTTAATATAGATAGTATGGTATCTGCTAAATTAATAAACAGCTATATATGCATGCCAATTTTCTTCTGATTGTATTCCCTTTTCTGCTTCATGTTGTCTCTGTAAAAAGTTTATTGGGGTAGGGACTGACAAACTAAATGGTGCTTTTCTATCAAATGTCAAAAGTTGCCCTCCCATAATTTTCTTAATTCCTTTAAACAGCAAAAACGTTAGTTGGGCTGCTATTCTGCTCTCCACCTTCTCAACTTGTTTTCTGTTTTATGACTGGACAGTTTTCCCAACTATGTTCATAAAGGTGATAGTTTTGGATAATTAGTAAAATATTCTGTAGTCCCTCTCTAGCTTACATGTCCCAGTTAAACAGGAGATAATAAAAATTACATGAATTAGAAGTGATTTTCTGCCCATAAGTAGATTTCTTTTCTTTTGCTCAAGGGGTTAATCCTGTCAACTGATTTCTGAAATTTTTGGCCTGGTTCTTTGCTGCCTTTACCTTTATTTTACAACTTTGGAAGCTCTGTGAGGTATTGTTGTAAAATTTCAGGACACGAGAGCAGAAATTAAACCTGGAATTGTATTTTAAGTTTGTTCATGTGGATTACTTGAGTGATATATTTTCATGATATCTGATATATTTTTTAAAAGAATAAATATTTACTTTTTCCTTCTAGATGTTATCATTTATGTATGCGCATCTGGCTTTTTTCCATCAAGGCTACGATCTGTTTAGTGAACTTGAGCCCTACATGAAAGATCTCGGTGCACAGGTAACAAGTTATTTTAAAAATTCATAGCTATACGCTGGAATGGATGAAAACTTGATACATGCCTATATATCAGGTACATCATAGATTTATTCAACAAAAGGGGAACTGTAATGTGATAAAGGCAAAGCATAAAAACATATTGTAAATGGCTTGAATGAAAATAGTTACAAACTGAAAGTTGTCCATTTACTAAAATTAATACTGCCTTTAGGATTTACGTACTTAAAAACAGCCATGTAGTGCTCTTTGAGGTACCCTGTGATATCCAGGACACTGGGTTGTTTATTTTTTTAATTTTTGTATAGGACCCATATTATTAATATGTTCAACAATAAAGTGTAGGTTAGGTTTTCCTTCTACTTGTATACTTTATTTACTATATAAATTATGCGGTGTGCATAATTAAACTTTGATGTGTGCAAAAATAACTTCAGTGTTAGCAACTTAGACTATAAAATGGAAGTGATTTTAGTAAGTGGTGCAAAATTGAGTTCCTACATGGAATTCTTCTTGCCCACTTTTGTTGTTTACGTTTAAGAACAGGTAGTTGCAGCTTCTGGCTTTTCAGTGAGGGACTCATGAGAAGGTTAGGTGGCCCACCGCCAACTGCACACAAGAGACATTGAAAATGGTTATAAAAATAGATTAGAACATATGAGATGTGAATGTATGTCTGTGGTACAGGAAGAAGACTCAGCAGTGTCTTGACTTGTTTTCGATGCAAGTTTAATGGGCCTGAAAATACTCTTACAACACTTTTTATTTGCCTACATCTGAGGACTTGTAACAAGTGCTCTGATACAAACCCCTCTATTGCCACCTCCCAACCAGATGCACCACACAGCCCACCCAAATTCTAGATGTCTCTCCAGGTACAAAAACAAGTAAATGACAGCAGACGTTTATTTACATTCATCTTGAGTAGATGTGTCCCTGAATGTCTAAGAAATTACGTTATTCTGAGCTGGTTATTCCTGCCATTGCCCTGTTGTCATCTGTGTCCCTCAACCTGCTTTTGTGTCTGTGCAGTGAGGCAAATTGGGAACTGTGGAAAATAACTCCAGCAATCCAGTGTCTGAATAGTTATTTTTCTGTGAGAATAGTCCCCAGCCAGGTTACTGTGGGTCTTAACTCCTTGTAGAAACAAGTCAGTGTTTGCTATAATAGTGGCACTTGAACAGTTCAGGTGCATGTTACCCTTCCTTAGTTGTGCCCTTTATTCTTTCACATCCTTCCAGTTTGGGTTGTAGTTGTTGAACTGGAGTGTTTTAGTAATATAAAATGTGTGTTCTGTACCTCTGTGGAAGAGCGGATGGAGAAAGGAAACAAACCTATGGAGTTGGTAGTGGTTTATGCTCTCGGCCAGGCTTCAATATTTCCATTTCATTGAGGTGATTGGAGCAAGAAAACACAAGGTTATTTTTGAATGTCTGGTCATGCTTTTGCTTGCTCTGGTGAGGAGCACTGTGTAGCATTCATTTTGGTGCTGGTATCATAGCAACTGAAGGAGTTAAATTTAGCAAATCCAAAGCTGAGAATGTTTTAAATACATTGCAATTAGAGCAAGATAGACTGAAGACTCTGAAGTTGTACAGTTGTTCTTTTGTGGCAGACCTTGGCATTTAAGTAATGGATATTTTTCATGACAGAGGCAGACTTGTAAACAACTGTTGAAAGTTTAACAGTTAATGGCTTTGCAGTTTGTACTGGTTGAAGCTTCTATCTCTAACAAAGTGTGTGTGACATAATGGGGATTTGCTGGATTTTTGTGACAACATTGTTAGATTCCTTCTGTTGGTGAGTGAGTTTTCTTTCCCAGGTAAACTTTATGTATGATCATAATTATAAGCTTTAACAGCACCTGAAATAAAATTGAAGTGTTCTTGAATAGTATAGTTATGATTTCTGAATTCTTTATCTTTGTATTTTCAGAATAACTGTTCTACTTGATGGGGTAGGATTGAGCAGTTTTGCTTTCTGGTCAGGATAGGATTCCCTGTGAATCAGGTCATTGTAGGGGAATCTTTAATGGCACGGAGATGTAATATGAGCTTTTGCATGGAAATTACGGAATTTGGCACTTTTCATGTGAAATGTGGTATTAGCTTAAAAAGAAAACGTAATTGAGTTTTCACTGGGATGACTATTCAAAAACCTAAACATTTTAGTCTTAAATCTCGACAGAATACCACTTATAGCACTATGTTTATAAACATAGATTTACCAGTAAATGTGGCAGTTTGAAAAACCTAATTTTTTGAAAATTACCCAGTAGTGATATAATGACTGGGATTTTGGTAGTTTAGTTATGTGATTTGCTACAGCTTTTG
Source organism: Cephalopterus ornatus (assembly GCA_013396775.1). Lineage (NCBI taxonomy): Eukaryota > Metazoa > Chordata > Aves > Passeriformes > Cotingidae > Cephalopterus > Cephalopterus ornatus. The sequence goes on from VZRE01015876.1 coordinate 317,691, forward strand.
ATATTTGTATGATGTTGGTCTCTTTTAAGACAGTTGATAATGCTGCTCACCTGAGTGAAAAGGAAGGAATTCTGGTTTGAGCTTGCGAACAGGAATGATGCAATGCTATTTTTATAATAAAAGAGTAACTGATGAAATGAGCTGCTGTTAAAACTTTGTTTGGACACTTATGCTGTGGTAAATATATCCTCAAACACTTGTATTTAAGATAAATTAGAGGTAATTGCTCTACTGTGAACTTGGCTGCCTTCTGTTTCATCTAGTGGGGTAAAAGGAGGAGTTTTTGGGGGGCATGTGTAGATTCCTGAATCTGAAGTTTTAGCAGGAAACTGGATTCCTATGAAGTTTTGAACAGCCTTTGGATTAGTCCTCATCTTTATCACAAAAGAAAGGGTTTCCCAAGGGTTCTTGGTGCAAAACAGTCTGTGAGAATAATGGCATCCCAGTCTCTGTTTTAGAGGCTCTTGTGTTACTTTTAAGTCCTATAGCTACATAAATGTGGCGTCTGAATACTTCAGTCCTCAATGTGTTCGTGTTCACAAATACCTGTAAGGTGTGAAAGTCCTGGTGTGGCCTTTTGAGCCAGAGAGGAAGACAGGGAGAAAAGAGTTAAGAAAAGCAACAGTGTGGAATTGGATCCAGATGTCCCAGCTATCTGGTGGCTCTGTAATTGTTGGAGATTGTCTAGCACAAGGGAGTAAGAGCCTGTTACTGTCACTTTTGTTCTCATTTATATCATGTCGAGCAGGGGAAATAAAACACTGGGGAAATGGCCAGGGTTGGCAGGGCTTGTCACTTGTGGTTATTAGAGTGGGTGTAGGCAATCCTATTTGTGTGTGGATTAGAGGTTCTGTTAGTCACACTGTGCCTTCCGCCACGTGACTGACTTCAGCTGGAAAACTGGTGCTGCTCCCTCTTCCTGGTCTTCTCATTCTAGGCCTGGAGCAGAGCCAGGTCTGTCCCACAGATGGAAAGCTGCAGGCTGTGCACTGTGCTCGGCATTGCATCGGCATGGTTGGTCAGGAGATGCTGGGACTTGGTTAGTGGCAGGCTTGTATTACAGGCTGGATAAAGGAGTTCATCAGATTCCTGTCACATAAGTACCGAGCTACCTGGTCTTTCAGGCAAAATCTGCCCGTCCACCTCATTTCTTATTTAAACATGAAAATCTGTAAAAAACAAACAAGCATAAAACAAAACCAAAAGAACCAAAACCACTAAACAAAAACAACAACAAAAAAACCCCAACCAAACCAAAAAAACACTGAAAACTCTAACCAAACGTACTTTGTCTTACAGGATATCTTAAATTTCCTGCCTTTTTTTTTCCGGTTTTAAAAGGAAAAGGTTTATGTGGTAGTGCTAGAGACATGCTTGCAGTAAGTTTTTGGGCTTTTTTCTTATCACTGTAAGGATGCCAACTTAAATACTCTGACAGTCGCCCTTCTTTTCAAAATCATATTGTTGTTATTTCTGAAACTAGAAACAATTTGAATGCCTTTACCTAAGATTTCAAGGAATCTTGCTCAAACAGTGCTGGTGACCTGATCAAAACTATCTATGCAAAAGCCTGGTTGAGGCAGTTCCCCTGCTTTGTGGAGGGAAGTATCCCTGTCGTTTGCTCCTTGTAGTTTCTGCTGCTCCTGCCAGTGCTGCTGCAAAGGCCAGCAGGAGCAGCTAAAGCCTGAGTCATCCCCCTCGGAGGCTGAGCACCAATGCGGTGCAGAGGCGCTGTGCTTGGCACCATGCTGCTCTTTGAAACATTCCCTCTAATGCCTACAAGAAATGTACACCCCTGTAGAGGTTAATTCAGGATGGTAGTGCAGTGCTTTAAACGAGGCTTCAGTGGTTATACAAGGTAAACACTTTGTGACAAAGAAGTAATTATATTGTGCAAATAAAATAAAAGTCATTCAATGTCTAGACATAACGTGTTCTCTTTTTTTTTTTTATTTTTTGTCAGCATTGTGAAATCTACTGAGCCAAATTTCTCATGATAACTAAAGATCCAATTATCTGTTTCTCTTTACAGCTGGATCAGTTGGCTGTAGATGCTGCAAAGGAGAAGAGAGATATGGAGCAAAAGCACTCCACTATTCAACAAAAGGTACTCAAGAGAATGTAAAAGGCAGGCTGCATACACATTTTTGTATCTGTAGCATCTCTTCCCAGCAGTTTGCATCTCTGCGTCAGAACTGTGAGGCATGGGATCTTTTAGTGCAGAGAGACAGACTTAGACATCAGTAAGCACAGGGTCAGAATGGAGATATTAATTTTGTTTTACAGAACCAAATATTATGATTTTACTGAAATGTGAATAGATCAGTATATTTTATTTGAATGCTGGGATTCTAACATTTCAGTTACATCTTGGATTCAATGCAGTTAGAAAAGTTACTGTGATTCCCTGCTGTGTGTCTGTAGAAGAGGTATGTGTGCTGCACAGCCCTACAGTCATACGTAGCACTTTGGGCTGTGCCAAGTATGAATGCAGCACTCTGAGATGGTGTGGCAGCTGCTGTTGCATGTAAAGAGCAAAAGTGAACTTTTGTAAAGGCTGTCTAATGCATGGGTTCAACTGTACACGAAGTGATAATGTTGGAGTGCTGTTTTGGGAAGATTTTTATGAGCAATAATTTTCTTCCTTTTGGGGGGGAATGACTTTTTGGATGTTTCAGAAGCTGTAGATCACTATTGGGTTTGCAGGTGTAATACAGGTATAATATAGAAGTTAAAAATATTTCCACTGAACTCTCTGGTAGTGAGCTAATAGTGCAGGTACTTTTGAAAGGGATTAGATACCAGTTTAATGCTACACTTTTTACTCTCATTCAAATATGTTCTGTATCTGTTCAAGTGGCATAACTTTTTTTTAAAAAAAGTCCAATGGAATTGAAATCTGATGAGTAAGTAAATTCAGGAATGAAAACACGCAGAGATTATAATTTAGGTAGCCTTAGTAGGAGTCAATATTAATACTAATGGCAAAAGGTAACATTTTTGGTTGCTGAATGCATTTTTGTTGGTTCATCCTGTCATTCCTTCAGGAGTTGATGGGAAACAATAGGATTGCTGTGAAATTGAGGAGATGTGATGATGGAGTTTAGGGCAGTGCTGATGTACTGTGTTTGGAGGCAGACAGGAGATAATAGGCAAGGAAAGGGAAGAAAGAGGGGAAATGGGAAAGAGATGGAACTAGAGAATTAACCTTGAAATTCAAATTTTAATTTGTTTGGACTTAATAGGCCTAGTTTTAGGAACGGGCATAAGTTGAGGGGTTTACTGTTGGAGAACAGTGGTGCTTGGTTAAGGATGTAAGTTATGAGCAATTATCTTTAAATTTGCCATAGGAATAATAACTTGTTACCATGAATTATGGTTGGTGTTTACAGTCTTCCTTTTTTCTTCAAATGCTGCTTAAGGCTGCCTTACAGGTAAACTATTTCTAGTAGTATCAAATGTCACTGAAACTTTTAAGCTTCATGAAACTTGAAAAGCCATATCTGTGTGTAATATCAGTGTTCTTGGTTTCTAGTACAAATGGCAATCACAATGAGGTTACCTATATTGTTGCTTACTTGAATTGACAAGGCTGTCTCTAAAATATAATCAGGGCAGTGAGATTGTATTGTATGTTGCCCTCTTAAATTCTGTGTTTTGAGTTGTGTACGTTGTCTCTTGTCCGTGTCAGCCACTGTTGCATTTTTGTGATGATAATGCCTAGACTCTACTTTCTTGGAGATTCCTCTTAGAGCTCGTCCAGTCACTTTCTTGGTTTCTTATTCAAATCATGTTGTCTGGTTTTGTCTCCTCCTACTTGCTTTTCCCAACCTTCACCCGAAGTTAGTTTCCAGCTCATCAGGATGAGAACTGCCTTAGCCCTTGGATCTTGTTCTTTGTATCATTATTTGTCATCTGGTCAGTCTGACCCAGATGGCAACTCTGTTCTCTGTTCCCATGTCTTGTCATGTTGCTTTCTACTGTGTTGCCGCTTAGACATACGTTCCCAAACCTTCCAATGCCAAATCCTTCCATGTGTTATAAAAAGTGAAACTTCTGAAGCTGCTTGTGTTGAATATCCCATGAGGTATATGTGCATTTAATATACTGAAGTTTTAATCTAATGCTTCAGAATGGTGCCTTTCCTTCATTGTGTGGATAAAGAACAGTCCTTTTTCTGAAATGTATAGGTAAGTGCATATGTGCACACACCTACCCACCCACTATCTGTGTTTGCATATATGTGCATATGCATGCAAAGTAATTGCACTAATTAAATAACCCATCTCACTTTTCTGTAGAATCATCATCCTATTTAATTAGGCTGTTGTCAGAGAGGCTAATACCAGTGTCATGGAAGGGCTTGGTCACCAATATAGCGTGAGTTCTTTTTTAAGAGAGCTGATATCTGATTTTTTTGGTTTTTTGTCGTTTTATTTCTTTTAAGTGTTGAGGTCTATTGACCCAGCAAATATGCAGGAAACAATTTTTTTTTTCGTTAGTGTAAGAAATTATTTTTTCCATATTAAACTGGAGCAACAGTTACTATGAATTAATCTAGAAGTGACATCATTCTGCGAAATTTTTGTAATATATTTTTACAGGAGAAAAGAGAGGTGTCACAGTGACAATACTTAAGACATGAATCCTGTTTTGTGAGCAGTTTGCAGCCCTGCTGCAGTAATACTGCATGAAGAAATAATTTAAAAATCACTTGGACCTGTAAACAGCATTATGGCTTTTTGGTTTTGTGACAGAGCTAATATTTTGTTCTAAAATAAGGGAAATAATACAGGAAAAGTATTTATTTTGAACTTCAAATAGTTTTTGTTGCATTCAAATCCCTTTTTCATTAAAATAAAAATCTGCTTCTGAAAAACTGCTCAGGAAACAGCTGGGATGAGAATGATTTGAAAATTTTTAACATCTTGAGTAAACAAGGTGGTAGGAAACCAGATGCTACCACAGTCACATGAACCAGAGCTGTTGTTGAGATGCAAACTAATTCCTGCCTCCAAAAGCAAGAATGTACTCGTATTTCAAGTGACTTGTTTGCTCAGTGACGCTCTCGCCTCAGTGACGCTCTTATTAATGTTATTTTTCTTGAACTGAAAACCTTGTTACTTGTTGTGTCTGTTGTTGTTTTAAGCCCTTCCTGGAGGGACTTTCAGCTTAAGCATGACAAACATTTCTTGCCGATGGAATGGGAAGGGAATGGAATTGGAAGCAACTTTCTAAATGGGGGGTTTGCACAATTAGTGTCCTTTATTTAGCATATTCTGGCCTAACTTTTCAGGTTAATGTTTACTTTGGTATTTACACTCCCCCATTTACTTCCCTTCTTAAAAAACTTCTAAAATGTGGCTTCTCTAGAGTAAAAAACCATTTTGAATACATACTCAGTGTTAAAATGAATGTTAAAATTCAATGTGAAAATACAGTCCCTAAGATTTACTGGTAAAATGGCTTGAGCAGCTTTCAGGACCTGATAGCAATTTCCATGTTGAAAGTAAATCAGAAGCTCAGCTCCTGAAAAGTATGGAGGGGGGGAAGGGTTATTTTGGTAACAAGGGAATTGTATGTAGAGAAACATAAAACATGCAAGCTGTGAAATAAGTCAAGTATGTGTGATGAATTGATATGTTCATCTGAAAATGCATTCACTGAAACACTGTCAAGAATATTAAGTGTTCTGTGACACATCACATTAGTATTATTTCTGGAGATGAAAGTTGTTTTTCCATTTCCAGCTGGTTTGCTGTATCTCATGGACATTTAAAGAAAAAGGGGGAAAAAAGGCATGAAAGCATGCTGTGTGCTTCACTTATATAACCCACTTGTACACGTTTGTCTTCCAGTAGCAGCCAACCATGAAAAATAAGTGTCAAAATAGAAGCCGTAGATGTTTCATCTTTCAAATCTGAATGAAATGTGTGATGTAGCACTTTAGTGTGACTTGGATAATACTGGCTTAATTTTCTTAGTTCTGATTAGGTGAAATGTACTTTAGTCCTAACTGACTAATTAGTAAATAAATGATGTTTAAAATAAAATATTTATCAGTTGTGTGCCTGCTTAATGAATACAAAATTCTGAATCACATACAGTGACTGGGTTTATTAACATGTGATTCTCTTATGCAGGACACTGGAAAGATATGGATGTATTTCTCTCCACCCCCTGATTATTTTTCATGATTCACTAAGCTTTTCCATGCACCAAGATAAAAATAAACTATAACGTGACTTCTTTTCTTCTGTATTTTAATTATAAAATAGCAGAGACTATAAGATCACACACAGCTTACCTAGTTTCTTTATATCCATGTAATTGAAATTAAGTGGGGCACGTTTTTTTATGATTGTTTGGTCATCTTTTTCCTGACCACAACTTTATCAATGAAGTTTTATGGATGAAGCATATGGAATCCTTACTCCCTCCTCCTCGAGCTCATAGTCTGCTATGTATAGTTAGGAAGAGATTTAACATTTGTCAGTATACTCTTGTGTCTTTTTCTGCTGTATAAAGGTGGAATTCAATCAGGGAAGTCATTAAAATGGCACTAAATGCACTTCATGAGGAAGGGTCAGTGTTGTAGACAATTTGGACTGAGAGTGTGGTGTGATAAACCATCCAAAGAAGGTTTCCTATCATACTTGTATATGTCTTCAAAACACGGATCAAGACTCATTGGAAAAGACAGTTGCATTTTCTGCAGCATTTCTCCAAACCCCAAGGAAAATGTGACTGCACAGTAGTTTGGTCAGAAAAGACTGAGGGAATGTATGTTGTCTTTCACTAGACAAGGAGTTGCAACCATCACTGAGGCAGGAAGATGCAAATCTTTAGCAGGTTTCATTATGTTTGGGAACTGGTAAGTTAGAGTAATTTATCATTTTTGTGGGAGGGAGGGAATGTGAAATCAGCATGTCTAAGTTTGTGCTTATAGTGGTTTTCTCCTTTTTTTTTTTTGAGAGCATAAGAAACCAAAAGGGGTTTTTAGCACTGAGAAAGTTTGTGTTTGTCATAAGTTGTGAAATACTAAATTAAAATTGTAGTGTGATACTTAGCTGTTCGTGCTTACGTGAAGTCTTTTATATTCAGCATGTTCTGATCTACAAAACAGACAGAAAATCAAAGTTATTAAATGCTGAATAATAAATGCACAAATGCAGACATCTTCCATTGATCATCTGTCAGTCAAATAATCTAGATTTAACATTTCAAATTTAGTTAATCTATTCAGATTAGTAGTAGCTGAAAACACTGAGTAATTTCAAGGCATTTATGCTGTGCTGACCAGGGAGTTTAAAAGGCCCAGTTTAATATTTGTAGCCATTTCACTGTCATGTCTAATTAACCTTGGATTGGACCAAACCATTTGCATGTATAAGAGTAAACGCTGTGTGTAGCACAAAAGTTGTGTGCAGGCTGGGCTGTTACATAGGGCTGCTGATGTTGGGTTTTGAAGCTTATTATATTTCTTTTTTTTTTTTTTTTTGATATTGCCTCTTTTCCTCTGTGTATAGACAAATTCCTAAGGAGCAAAGTGCAAAACAGAGACTTACAGATACACTTTTCACACAGAGCTGATGTTTGCAGTGTACAAAAAGTAACTGCTGAAGGTTCAGGAGAGTGGTATTACAAAATGTTCTGTATCTTCAGTGCTTGACCTGTTCGTTTTTTTTTGGTTCTGAAACTTAATTTTCAGTGATGTGTGTCCTATGCCCTTGTAAAGGGGAAGAAGCCGTATGTTACTAGTCTACTTTAGGATGTATTTTACTAACAGTGAAATTAAATTAAAGTATGTTATTTTGATATCTGGACATAGTATATGACAAATTATGTGATCCCATTCCATTTTCATGCACCTCTAGTAGCTGTGAGCCTCCGACTCACTGAATATCTGAACTTTACCTCCTTGGGAAGAGTCCATGCTGTTTTCAATGAGATGTGAAAGCAAATGATCATCACATGTATTATTACTTAGTCTAATCTGCCTTTGCTGGAGATGTGAAGCAGTCAGGCTTTCTAAAACTTGTAAAGCTGCTATTAACTTGTATTAGCTGATTTTATGTGTTATTAGGTTGATGGAAATGTATATTCCCTTGTCCTACCTGTAGTTTCATAGTCTTATCCACGATCATAAAGGAAAAATGACTGCTAAGTTCTTGTCACCATTTCTAGCACTGTGACTGCTTTAATTTAGAGATAACTAATGGCATCATTGTAATTTGATTACTTGTCTTGTAAGTTCCTGTGCAGCTCAGTTGTCAAGATGGCAGAGCTGAAGGAAATGCTGAAGCACAACTGGCTTTATTCAGGTGTCTGCAACAGGCTGCACCTGTTTTTCAGTTTTGACTCTTAACTTTCATTGCCCCATTTCCTGTGCTTTGCTGTCCCCTTTCTTGGTAATATATATATTGAGAACGTTCGAGCAGTTGAAGCTGCTCAAATCAGATGCTCTGTTAGCAATGTTTGCCCTCTGTAGAGGTCACCAATACCTGAGCAAGAAATTCCCCTTGTATACAGGTAAAGTAAAAATCTTCAGTGTTCTGATCTCCTAAAACTGCATTTAAAAAAATATCTTCAGAGGCTGAGTTGTGGTTTGACTATTAATTGTTGCAAGCAAAACATTATTCCTAGATGTTTCCTCTTTGACAATAATACTGCCCAAACTTGAAATTTCATTTGAAACTGCAATGTCTGTTTCTTGTCTTCTTCCCTTTGTACCAGGATTATTCCAGTGATGATACAAAACTAGAATACAATGTAGATGCAGCCAATGGTATTGTTATGGAAGGTTATCTGTTTAAGCGAGCCAGCAATGCCTTCAAGACTTGGAACAGGTAATTAATTATTCAGAATCTCTATTTGCTGCTTATGAAGATATTGTTTATTAAGATGAATTCTGGTCTGACTTAAAATCTGTGTAACTGTCTGATTCCGCAGTTTTGGCAGAACACGGGAGTGATTCTGTTAATTAAAGTAGAGATGACACTTCAAAGCCTTTTTCCTTGTTTTCTGTCCTAGTTGTTTGCAGACCTTTTTCCAAAAGTGTACCTCAGTTTGAAAAAGTCCTATGTATGGAAAGCCTGCTTTGTTGGATGCAACCTGGCTCTGTAATTATGCTTTGGCCTGACTTTGGGGTTGAACCAGAGCAATCCTTGTGATTGCATACAATAAACTATGTAAGTGGATATCCTGGGAAAGTATTAGAGGACAAAGTAAAATGAAAGTTGTGTATACAGTGGAAGCAGGGAAACACAGTCAAGGACTCAGGCTATTTTTCCTGAAAGATAAACGTTGTAATTGTTATCCTTTACAATTCTTGTCTTGTGCATTGACTTTTGCTTAGTAGTTTTAATGGTTCTTTTGGAAATTCAAAATATATTGTTAGTCATATATCTTTAACAATGTCTATTTTACTATTTAAATATTTTTCTCCCTGAATAGGATTTCTTTTGTGCTTCTTTTGTGTTTTTTCTTGGAAATATATACGCTGGAACATTTGTAGCACAGTTGGATACATTCTTGAATTTTAAAGATAATTTGTTGTAATACAGAGTTCTTTTTCCTATCCTGTGTTCTGCAATATTTTCAGCAGTGCTTCTGTTAAACTATTTACTTTGTTTCAAAGGCCAGTATGTGCATCTGGATGTGTGGTCCCTTCCAGTCTTAATTATTCTATACTTCATTGAGCATCTCGGAACACCATAAATCTGTAACAAATTGGGATTGCTTCGCTTAAATCTGATGCAAGGGCCATGGTGTCAATAAAATTGTATCTGTATTAGCAAGTCATGGGCAACTTGTGCACAGGATTTTGCTTTCGACTAATTCTGGTCTGGTCCTATGGTCTGATGATTTGTCTGTAATTGTAAAGTACCTTCTGGGTTAGTTTCATACAAGCAGAATTCAGAGTTCTCTGAGACAAATCTGTGAAGCGTCGAAGGACAGTGGAGGGAGAAAACTGGGAGATGTAATTCCAGAGCACGTTCCTGGTGTGAAGTAAAATATTAGTGTAAGGATACTGAAAAAAATCTGCAGTAGCAGGGCAGGACACTGTCCTTTGTTGGATTCTCGGTGGGCTGAAAGATGGAAACAAGGTGTGTAGCGGATTGACTGAAGGCAAAACTGACTCTCTCTGGGTTCCTCTTTTGGATAACAGGAAGGCCTTGCTCTGCAGGGAGGTGACAGGAGGGAGCAGAAGAGATGTGTTGGAGGATAGTTGGGAAATATTCTTTTTCCACATGGCTCCATACCTAGTAATACTGTACATGTATCTTACCTTAAACTGTTTAGAGAGTAGGATTCAATTAAAACTCACTTCTGTATGTTGGAGATTTAAATAGACACCAAGTAAATAAGAAGTTCTAATTAAATCAAGATACACAATGACATTCCTTCAGATTAAGTTACGTGTTTGAACATACATAATGAAAGTGTACCCAAACAATAAGTTATTTAAAAGAGCCAAGGTAAACAGCTTGATAGTGAGTTCGAGCTACTTACTTTTATTACATAATTGATATTTACTTATAGTTTTTCTCCTGTTTGTCACAGGAGTATTCAATAAAGCAAAACCTTTAACCTTTTTAGTATTAGATTCTTGATAATTTATCTCACTGTGATAGACTACTTGTATGCTTCAGAATTAGACAGAAAATAGGATTGCATATGCTATCTATAAACAGTTCAGAAATTGAATCAGTCATTTTAATTTTGTATTTCACATATTCACAAACCATTACTATTTGTTATGAAACTACTATTATCATACATAAAATATGCATTTAAGACTTTAATGAAGACAACTTTTAGTTTCTGAATCTAGCCTCCCATTTTTTCTAGGTTTTAATGAAAATAGAGAGGTATTTTTGTGTTATTTTTATTTCTGAATACATTTGTAATTGCTTGCTATATTGTAGGCACTGAGATGGTCACTGCCATTTTCCACTGCCTGTTTCCCCAGATGGAATGCTTTACTTCTGTAGTGTTGCAGTTTCAGCTGTGGGGAGCTAATACTGATTAAAGTTTACCATATATTACAGATTAGAGTGTTTTTCCAGTCACTAGGTAGAGTACAAGAAAGGTCTGTGTCATTGCACTGAACTGTTTTATGTGTAAAAAATATACAAAATATCAAAGGAGAAACATTTAGAGAATTATGTATTTTATATGAGAGAATTCTGAGCTGAAGTCAGAGACCCCAAAACAGACAAGATACCTTCAGTGTTCTTGCCAGATTGGTAGTTTTCTGCTTCATTGTATTCCCATTTTGGGGCAAGGTGGGTGGAAAATTGTGCTGAAGCAAAACCAGAATTTGCCCAGAAATACAGGAATTTCCTGCTGTTCTGAACCGAGAGCGACAGCACTGATCTTCCTTGCTGACTGCTAATTGCACTGTCAGTAGTAATATGTATTTAAAATGGAAGCTTCTCTTTTCCCTCTGTTGCTATCATTTGGTATTTTGTTGGTTCTAAGCCTTTTTAAGAACTCCTTTAAGACTGAATTAAAGGCACCAAAAGCCATTGCAATGACCACTAGTAAGGTAAACCTTCAAGTATTAAACATAAGGGAAAAGGAAATGGTACGATAGATTTTGTCTGTGTTTGACACACATCAGTGTGATTCTAGCTGACAAATTCGAGAATTCGTGATCCTTCTGTGTGCATCTATTGGTCAGTGAATCCATGGACCCTCCTGGTGGATTATCCTGGGAAAAGCCTGGTGGTTGTGGGAGAAAAAAATCAAGATTGTATAATGCAACCCTTTGAAGAGGGGCAAATCTGTTGTAGTGAATGAAAACTTGTTTTGTTTCCAGTCCAAGCTAATGCCTTGCTAGGATGATGACGTTTCTTCCTAGAGCATCTGCTAGCTTGGGTTTCATTGTCCCAAGATTTTAATTATTTGAGCTTTTGCATCAAGTTTCCTGCTCTTGGGATGGTTCTGCATGTCATTGGCTTGAGTGACAAATAAGTGTTTGAGCAGGTTGCAGAGTAAACCACGAGCTATCTGCAATTTGGTGTTGCTGTGCTTTGAAAGAGATGGAGATTTCGTAATCTCATTTTGTTGTGACTAAAAGGACAGTGTATAATGTACATGAGTATTTCAGATAATACAGTTTAGTGAAATCAGAATTACATCTTTATACTGCTAAGTCTTACAGTAACAGCTAGGGAGGTAGACCTGTGTTTTTAATGTGTGTCTACGTCTATGTGTGTAGAGCATATACCTTGTTGTACACCATTTTTCTTAAGGCATCAGGAGCTGGAATCTGGTGCATTTACTGTGGCACAGTAGCTGGAAAGCTGTTTTGATTCCTAAAAATTCAAATGAAAAACAAGTCCATCTCATGAAGAAAGATATGTGTGAATAAATGTGTGTAGGGAGGAAAGTATTTATCAAACCACTAGTATATTCTAAATAGTTTTTAGATTGGATGCATTAAATGTTTTCCTTTTTAATTCTGCTGTATTTTCAGGTCATGCTAATTCTTTGCTTATTTTGCTCATTTTGCATTTTTCATTCCTTCTCCTCCTTTCCCTTATGTTTTAATCCTACCCCATTTTTTCACATGACAGGAAAAAGCCAGATCACATCAGGTACCAACCAGCTTCTTTTATACCTTCCCAATGTTTCCTTGGCACGCAAAAAGCTCTTCATTAACCCTGCATTTAATTTTAATTACTTGCAATGGATGTATAAGTGACTCAGTCTAAGAAAATAACAGAAGGATTCTGCCTGGGATACCAGCATACCTGCTGCTCAACACTTTTAAAAGAATTAGATTGAGCTAGTTTTTAGCTAAAAAGGAATTAAAGCAAAGTTTCTGCACTCAAACTTCTGAGCATACAAGATCAGTGTTTTGACTTTTTCCAGTTGAAGTTGGTGAGATTTTTTTTTTTTCTTATCAACTGCATTGGGAATAGAGATGTATTTTTAAATGTTGTGCATTCCTAGTCACGTTGTTTTACTTGTGTGCTGCTTGCAACAAGAGAAGAAAACTGTTTCCTTTTCAGAGTCAGTAAGCACGATTCATTGCTTTATGTAAAACTCAAATTAAGTTTTATATTTTCAGTATTACTCTGTTCTCTGAAATGGGATTTTTTTTAATATAAATTTTGCATTATTTTGTATTTAACAAATACGGTTTTGAATTGTTTAGGTATAAAGGATGGAAAACATTCCGCTTCTAAACACAAACAAAATTTAAGCCCTACTGAGACAGTGTAAATTACTTTAAGATTCCCAAGTATCAGCATGCTTCTCTCCTGTTTTTGACAGAATGACACATTTAAAGAAAGTGTGGTAATAATTAGTACTTACTGCACACATGTTGCCGAAGGGTTTATGAACCTTATTCTTAGAACAGAATAGCAGTGGGTTACCCTCTGAAAGCACCTTCAGTACACACGTTGTCCCTCAGGAGTTCCTGGCTGTTACTGCTGTAGACCCCCAGCAGTCTGCTTCCTCCAGCAATGCATAGGCTTTATTGATGGTATTTGATTAATGAGGAATAACTGTAAAAGATTTTGGCCTGAATAAAAGTGCTATGGCACTGACACCTTGGAGGGGCAGCCTGCCACTTTTGTCTTGTTGAGCATACGATAAAATGCATTAACTCTGACATCTACTTCAAAAAATGTGATCTACAAGTTATCTTACATTCGAAATTCTTGATCTTATTCAATAAAAGTTTCTTTTAAAAAATTACCAAAATCTGCACCCTTCTTAGCTGGGCTGGAAATTTCTCTTCAACAGGTTTTATTTCTCTGCTAGGAAAAAAAGGGACTGAAATGCTTTGAAAAACATCTAGACTAGGCTTTGAAGATGACACAAATTTGTGTCACAATTTGTGTGCTCAACTTGTGTCCGGTTGAGATTAGAGCTTATTTACTATATTAACACACAAAATATTTAGCTGTAGAAGCTTTTCATTAATGAAGTTAATTACACTACGTAAGGCCATTATTAGGGATTTGCTCCATTGCATGTTGTCTTGGGGCAAGGATGCTTTCTTTCCGCCCTTTATCACTTAGGCACCGCTTTTCACGTTTTTCAGTTTTGTGTTATGTTAAAAAAAAAAGGCATATGAAAAAAGCCCGAGTTTATTTTCCTTTTCTAGTCCGCTTTTTTTGTTGTTTCCTATTTAAATATTAGCAGTAAACTGCCTTATGCAGGTTATGCATCTGTAAGTAGATGATAAAGGTGATACCTTTTCGATAGCAGTGACCAAAACTACTGCTGTTAATGAATTGGAAAAATCAAGGACAACAGGAGATCCTATTGTTGATTTTTAAATTAAATATATCTGCACAACATTTGAAAAGATTCATTGTTAAAAGGTAGAATCTCATCTGTCTACTAAGCACTAACTTTTCTAACAAATACTAGGTTTTCTGTTTTGAATCTAACATTTCTTATATATCCTAATTTTTCTTAACAATCTTTATGTGCTTCTTTCCATGAATGGCTTTTGGTGGTTGAATAAATATATAGAGCCCTCTTGTTACTAATTGTAGTAAACTGGAGCTTGAAGTTCAAAAGTCTGTGGAGTATAACAAGATCTGTTGCAATACAGTTTTTTGTGTATGGTTACCATTCAACCTAATTGGCAGTGCAGGCAAAAATGACGTGTGGTACAAATGGGGTGTTGGAGATAACTGGGGAATTACACTGGTAAACACAGGTTTGCATCATAAGCCTGAACAAATTAAAAAGTGTAAAATTCACTGCAGGACTGAATTATTTTTTACATTCCCTTCATTTTTGGGTGATGATTAGTTAGCTTTTATTTTGTGCATCCCCAGAATATCTAGAAAGGTATGGTTATATCTGATCTTTTTTTTGTTATATTCAGTGGTCTGATAGAACGCCGTTGTTAGAGATCGGAGACACTTGGAATTTTTTCCCAAATATGAACGATGTTTTCATTCTCTGAGTTGTATCCTATCTGAACAGCGGACTTGCGGAGGAAGGATACACTTCAGGGGAGTTTTTAAGCATTACATTATCTTTTGGATTTTACAGGATGCCTTCATTAAATCTTATTTTGTATTTTCATTCCAAGCTGAGACTTAAGTTGGGATCCTACTTAAAAGGTTGTCTTGGTTTTTTTTTAGTTTTTATTTGCAATCTTTTTATTTTAGGATATAAAATTTTAAGAAATGCCCAATATAGATATTAAACCTGCATGGGATAGCAACACTAGTATTTTTAGTGTCTTAAGTTATTTCTTAGTTCTACCCTCCAAAATATTTTGGGAGTAGTTTACATGGTTTAAGTATTTTTGTTATTCAAACTATCTGAATTTGTGTTATCAGCTATTTAAAATTGTAGCTTGCTGCTAAAATACAGAAGGAAATGTTCTTTGAAATGAAAATGTTTTTTTGTGATAGCTTAACTAATGTTGTCATAACATTAATGTGTTTGTTTAGGACTCAAATTATTTGAACCTTGCTTTCTTTTCTGTTTTGTCTCTGCTTTCCGTTTTTTCCTTATTCTCACGAAATACTTGCCAAAACTGACTGCAGCATTACTCTCGTGAATTCTTTTATTCAGTCTCTCTGTAGACTGTATGTTTGCACATTTCAGTCCCATAAGCACTGTAAAATCAGTCACATTTTCTCTGGATGTCTCTTCATTTGAATAGGCGCTGGTTCTCAATACAAAATAACCAACTTGTGTACCAGAAGAAATTTAAGGTAGGAATCGAAAACTGGCTTGGGATGGTTTGGGGTTTGGGTGATGGTTTTTCTGATGGATTGGGGAAACAGTGCTGACTTTGGCATCCTGTATGATCTTCAACAACCTACTGGTTTTTCTAAATTAGTTTCTCCCTTTGTAAAATGAGACTAATGGCTCCACTGACAGTTTCTGAGATTCCTGTGCAGTGACTTGTAAGCACGTACTTTATTTGCTGTGGGGTTTGTAACCTAGTTAAAGCTTTAAAAGTTGTTGGTCCCAAAAGGCTTATGCACATTTGCTGGCAGTCACATATCCCATACTGTTCTCTGAGCAGTTGTGTTTAACTCTTTCAGGACTGGCTCCCTCCAGTTACTTACTGGTTCACATACCCAATTTAGCAGTTCAGGAGAGAGGGGAAAAAAAGGCATGAAAGATTTATTTTGAAGGAGTCAGGGCCACTTTGTACATGTATTTACTGATGAAAATGTGCAGGGGTTCAGCAGTCAATATCTGCCTTTCTGCTGGTGGGAAGGGGCGGTAGCTGTATATTACAGCAGCAAGTCCAGCTCTGCCCCAAGCTGTAGAAGCCTTTTCAGTCAGCTTTTGGGCCGCTGCTCCTTTGTTTGCTGTTCTAGAACCTGCTTTTGCACCACGTAGCTGTAACTGTTCTTCAGGTTGGAAAAAACTAGAAAACTGTTTGGAGACAGTGGGCTAAAAAAAGAGGAAAGAGCTTATGACAAGTCCTTCCTCTTCACTGCAAACACTCTGGGTTCAGAGGCTGTTCCTTGTTTTCTGATGCTGCCAAATCAAGGGGCTTCATTTCTGTGGTTGGAAAGGAAGGAAACAGTTGAGTGTGCATGAGCACATTTGGTTGGGTTGGGCATTTTCTGTTTGTGAATTCCCATTACCTTTTTTTTTTTTTTAACTGCACCTTTAAAATGCTGATAGCTTAGAATGGAATTCTTATGAATTGAATCAAATTTTCAAACCCAATGCTTTCAGCTTCTGTTTCTTTTTATTTGGCACTTACAGTACTGCTGATAATCCTTCAGATTTTATTGTGAGTTCACAGCATCTCTTAGAAAGTATGTTTGTACTCCTTTGAATACCAGTGTTTGAATACTGTTGTTTAAATTGAAGGTGTTGAATACTTAATAAATTGGATCATAGGTAAAAAGAAATTCTCCAAAGTCTGTATTAAATTTTCATTAAATATAACTAAACATTAAAACTCATCTAAATATATCCTGCTGTGTATCTCCAGATCCACCTATTTCAAATTTTATTTTTAGGGGAAAAATTTGTGTAAACAGGCAAATAGAATTGAATGATTCATATTTTGGGATTACCAGCAACTATTTTGTTTTTCCTCTGTGACATTTTTGTTAATTTTTTTGTTTCTTAGGATAATCCCACAGTAGTTGTTGAAGACTTGCGGCTCTGCACAGTTAAACACTGCGAAGATATAGAAAGACGCTTCTGCTTTGAGGTGGTTTCTCCAACAAAGTAAGGAGAAGTGGTGGAGTATGTTTATTTAAAAATAATAATTAAAAAAAATCATACATTCAGTTGTCTTAAAATGTAAGACTGACATTTCTCTTGGGATAGATCAAAACAGGAAAACTATCTGAACAATATTGCTCTCTGAAATTTTGGCTAAGAGTAAGTGATGCTGTGAGAAGTGTTCCTGGTATTTAGTTTACTTTTGGCATTAAAATAAACATACATTGTTGTGCTTTTTGCATAAATGGCTTGTGCTGCAGAGCTGTGCAGCTCAGTAGTAGCTGATACTATCAACTGCTTAATAAGGTAGAAAACAAGTCTCAGTTTCTCCACATTTCTGATTGGTGTAATGAGAGAGAAGCACATTAGTAAGTTCTCTCAGTAATGTTAAATTATATTTCAAAATGCACTAAATGAAACTGACAAATAAAATTATTTTTCAGTTCCAACAGTGCAGTGCATTGGCTGTATTTGGGGAAGTTTGGCATCCTGCCACAGCAAGGGCAGGACATGGATTCCTCATTAGTGATTTTGAGATGTGACCATATTTAAGTTTTTGATACGAGGTCAACTTCTTTTAGGTTTGGACATTATGTGCACTCCCCACTCCTTACATTTCTCTTCTGAACAGATTTCTGTCCATCCTGATGTTTGCATTCTTAGTTGTGGTTCACTACAACTTGCATTTTGCTCTTCCTTGTCTGTGCTTTTTCAAATGTTGGAACAGTTTTATACTTCATGACCTGTTTCCTTTGACTGTTGGTGTGAAAAGTAGTTCATTCTTTATCAGAGAGCTTTAAATTATTCTCTCTTGATCTTGGTGAATGAAAGTTTCTAAGGACTGTACTTGTATCGTGTGTAAATAGTCACAGGGCTAAAATGCATATGAAGATGTGAAAATGAAAAATTTGGAATAAGAAAAGGAATAGGAATCTAAGCCATCCTCTGGGTTATTTGAAGAGTCATATCTGCATGTTTTAGCATTACCTGCAAATAATTTTGAAATACAGAGTTTACAACTCACGAAGGCTCGGCTGCTTTGTTATCTCAAAATAAATGGGTATATTAGATGATGACTGCTAAACAATATACTTGTGGGGACAGCAGGAGTTTTTACGAGCTGCGTGTTGTTGGATGTCAGCTGCTTGGCCACTCTCTCTGACTCTGAGCGCTCGTGGTTTGTCACAGGAGCTGCATGCTTCAGGCGGACTCAGAAAAGCTGCGGCAGGCCTGGATTAAGGCTGTTCAGACCAGTATTGCCACAGCATATAGAGAGAAAGGGGATGAATCTGAGGTGAGTTTAAAAATCAACCAAATGATAATCCTCCCTTTAGATGCTGAAAACTTAAAATAGATAAAACCTCTTTTAATGAGAGGGGAGAAAAAAGAAGAATCCATTGTTTGTCTTCCAGTGGAAATGCAGTGAAATTTTGAAGGCTGTGAATTATGTGTAATCTGACGTTCATTTCATCTTTATTAATGTTATTTTGTCCTATTTATTTTTATGGATTTTTCTGTAGTGTGATTACAATTCATGGGATAGTCCTATATTCAGTTCTGTATTTCTTCTAAAAAGCTAAATATTTTTTTCAGTTCTGTGGATTTCCTTGGCCTTGAATACAGAAGTGACTTTTCTAGGATTCTAGTGCACAGTCAGTATCTGTGGGACTTCTATTACTTTAGTATGTCTCTTTTTATTGGTTTGTTTGGTTTTTTTCTATTTTAGAAACAGGAAAAGAAATCATCCCCTTCTACTGGAAGCCTGGAATCTGGGAGCGAGACAAAGGAGAAGTTGTTAAAGGGAGAGAGTGCTCTGCAGCGAGTTCAGTGTATTCCTGGTAATGCTGCCTGCTGTGACTGTGGTTTGGCAGATCCTCGCTGGGCCAGTATCAACCTCGGAATCACACTGTGCATCGAGTGCTCTGGCATACACAGGTTGGGAAACTCTTCAGAACTGTGTTTTGATTTGTGCGTTGACTTAATTAGGAAGGGTGGTGTTTGCCTCTTCAAATGTATGTGGAAGCAAAATTAGAGACCCTTGCCCTGTTTGTAAGCACAATTAAGGTAACTTCTTTGTCTGCATAAATTAATGTTCAGTCTGTATAAGATATAACATGTAGTTACAGGTTAATTTTTTTTTCATGCTGTTTAGGAGCTTGGGAGTCCATTTTTCAAAAGTAAGATCTTTAACGTTGGATTCCTGGGAACCTGAACTCCTAAAGGTATGATAGTATTTTTGAAACAGATTTCTATTTGGTACTTACATTGTTCTAAAGCCTCTGTATCAGATAATTCAGTGCAGGAAACACTTGCATTTGTACCCGGTGTATGTCCTGCACTTCTGAGTAGAAAATGTTTATAGTTGTGTGTTATTTTAATTCACGCTCTTTTATAATCCCTGCTGTAGCAATAGTCATTTGTGTTACAAACTTGCAAGTCAGAAAAATTTACACCACCTTCAGGTTCGCAAGTGCACTCTGAGTGGCAAGTTTCATCTAATATTTTCAATGTCTAAAAAAGGCAAATCTATTTACAGACCAATAATGTCTTGTAGCAAGCTGAAAAATTTTGCAAGTGGTGTATCAGCCTAAAGCATAATCGTACTTGAAAATTTGAATGCCAGCTCTTAACAGTGAGATGCTACTGGCTTATGGGATATCACTAATGCCACTGCTCATGTGCTATTTGTGTGCCAAACTTCCAGCTTGAGAGGTGGCTGTGAAAGTCATGTGACCCTGAAATACTTAAATAGGAACTCATGCATGGATGCATGTGTGCAGCTGGATAAGAGGTGCAAAGCATTTGTTTCTAGCTGTGATGTTCTGGCACTTAGGTATTGCGTCGCTTTTCTGAGCAATCAAAAGACAGTGTGAGTAGTGGTGTTTCATTTTTGGTTTGGCCTTAAGTAATTTTAATATCAATGTGTTCATGCTGAGAAAACAAACAAACAACCCACCCCCCCCACCCAAAGAAAAACCTAGACCCCTTGTACTATTTATGTAAATAGCAGAGCAAAGTATTCTAGCTGGTATCAGAAGCAAGAAGTCTGTTCATTGCCATCAGTAGGGCCAAATTCTCCTTTAAGTAGTGTCTGCAGGGTGGGTTTTGTGTTTGTTCTTTTTCTATAGTTATATCAGATTATGGTTTAGCAAAACTGTCCATTGGATAGGATGGAGTAGAATAGATTGAATTGTCTGGTGTTGATGGGGTAAGAACAGCTCCTGGCAAAGCTGGTGGGAAGGAGCACCTTTGTTCATGAGGCCTGCAGATGTCATTCTGGTGGTTGTTTTAACAATCCTCTTGCAGCAGGGAATGGCACTTCAAGAGAGGGGACTATATTTTTTGCTCTCTTACTCAGAATTTGGCCTCTCGATTGTTTTATTATCATGATACAAACTCATGCTTATTTCTGCAAGTGTACTTTTACCAGGGAAAAATATTGTAAAAATAGGCTGAGGTTAAAAACAACTAAATAGGTAGATAAAGCTTTTTACACCTATATTTGAATTTATTTATTTTGCTTTATAGCTTATGTGTGAATTGGGAAATGATGTTATAAATAGAATATATGAAGCGAAGTTGGAAAAAGTGGGAGTAAAGAAGCCACAATCTGGAAGCCAAAGGTAGTATTTTACTAGCAGTGCCTGTTACTTCCTTTTCTTGTTTGCTTCCTTCAGCCTCCAGCTTTAAAACATGCTGCCAGTTAACTGTGTGACACTTCTTTGGTGTACTCTTTGTTTACCTGTATCACCAGGGGGTTTTGCTCTCTCCCTTTTCTCACTCTGTCCTTATTGGGTATTCCCTTTGTTGGTCCCTTTCTGCTTCTCCTGTTCCCTTGTTCTTTTTCTGATCTCACTCTCTTCTTTAGATGACAGCTCTGTAGCATCAACGTGGGCATGAGGGTTTTGTTTCCTCCCTCCTTGGTACCAGCTCAGCCAGCCACTACTCCTGAGTGCTCCTGGAAGGAGCCTCTGGCTGTGCCTTTGTTTTCAGTGACTTTGCTCTTGAGTTTGACTTTTGTTCCCTGGTCCCCCAGAATGTTCTCTTCGTCCTGCCTACATTGTACATGAGCTCTGCTGCTTTACAGCAGCCTTCTAATCATTGTACTGCTGTCTTCGATTCCTCTGGTGCCAATTTGTGTTCGAAGGTAGTTTCCTGACATTTTCTGCTGCTGTATAGGATGTCTCTTAAAACTTGTTTTTTTACTACCTTTCCTGTTCTGTGCTGCTTGCTGCCAGGCAGTTTTATGGTATGGAAAACAGCATTTTGTGGAGTGTTGGCAATTTGGAGACAGTGATAATAATATAAATAATGTAGGAGATTTGCTAGCTATTCCTTCTGGTGGTAACTGCTTTTCAGCAGTTTCAGTGGTAATAATTATATCCCCTTTCATCATGGCTTAAATGGTTTTGTGTCTTAAGCTGAACCTCAGGTTACAACAAAAAATACTTCAGTATGTGATGTGGAACTGGGGGCTGTGCCTACCTAAGACTTGTTATTGTTTTCTTGTGTAATCTTGATGTTCCCTTAACAAATGTTGCAATTTATATTTACATAAGAAACTAAATATATGCTTTATTAATTGGTTATTAATAATGTAAAACATGTATAAAGGTTTAATACTAAGAAGTAACATAAAGTAACTAATGCTTACTTCTTCCACATACCACTTTCTAAAGTGTCTGCCTGAAAGAAAATACACTTACATAAACTTAACAAAATTACTTTCTTTTGAGCCTTATGGAAAGTTAATCGAGAATCCAGAAAAAGTTAGACAGTGTGCTTTGCATATTTCTGAAAATGTGCTATAGGTGTGTCTTATGTGCAATGCCAAAGTACAATCTTGGGTACTGACTTTAGTATGAAATAGGCATTGTTTTAATACATGAAAATACTAAAATATTAGCTTACTAACTCCGGGGATTTTGTATATGACAGGCAGGAGAAGGAGGCATACATCAGAGCAAAATATGTGGAGAGAAAGTTTGTAGAGAAGCAAGCTGCATCAGTACCTCTGCTTGAATCTGGAACAAAAGTTTTGCCTCCAAGTCAGGAAGAGAAAAGGCACAGTGGCCCTGAAAAATCCCTTTTGGCAGGGGAACAAGGTGCAGCATCCCAAAAAGGTATTTACCCACTTATCTTTTAGCTGTATTACCCATTGTTCTTTGTAAAGTAACATATTTTTCTATCAATTGATTTCTGCCTCATGCAGAAGAATCTACGTTTTAATGGGTCGTAGCCTAGTCCAGAAGTATAGGGGAGAAAAGACTTGTTCAGAGATGTGCATTTTTACACTGGGAAGAATCTGGAATGGGGATGCTTATCATTCAAAAACATATTAACCACCTTCTTCCCTCCTTATTTTCACCCTTAATCTCTCCAATAACGTTCTCTCCTGCCCTGTCCCTTCCTTACCGCCTGCTTTGTGCTTTGCTAACTTGCATGTCCCAGCGGTTGCTGTAAGTAGCGACGAGGCGAGGCGGGAGTCTCTGTTCTGTCCCGATGAACTAGATTCACTCTTCTCCTACTTTGATACCTCTTCAAAACTACGTAGTAGTAAGTACTACAGCTGTGGCGTGTTCAGTATTTGCACTAGTGATCCATCGTGTGTTGTGGCCATCTCCCTGCTTTAATCTATTGTCTCCAGGCTACTGCATTGCTTGGTGTCTTCATGAAATAATTTAAGCTTTTTTACTTATCCTGATTTTTTTTTTTCCTCTCTGGTAATCTTTCACATTTTTTAGTATAAACATTATGGTTGCAAAACGTGACTCCATATTTTTCTATGGATGCATCAAGGACATTGAATAATTACTAGCCATTTTAAAAAATTGTGTTCAGGACCAAGTATAAGAGCTTGCTTTATTATCATGGTATCTGTGAAGAGCAGATAACTTAGGCTCTGCATAGTAATTGCAGTTTCTCCCCAAAACAGTGCGAAGCAGTGACAGCGGGATCCAGCCGAGCGCTGAGGACAGCAGAGAACACCTTGCCTCTACTATATCAGCTAACAGTTTGTATGAACCAGGTGTGTTAGGCTTTGCATTTTAAGATGAAAATTTAAATGCTCCCACTTGGTAGCATTTTTTGTTTAAAGAGATTAGTGCTTGGTGATACAATTTGTCTCTGCTATCCTGGTGGGTTGAAATGCTTTTAACAAGGGTAAAAATTGCTTGAGTTATTTTTTCCTCCAGACTTGCTACCAAGAATGGCATTTAATCCTTCTAAATGGGTTCAAAGAACTATGTTTTTTCCAGTCATATGAGACTGATCCAAGACTTTAGTTTTTTTGCAGATAGAGCAATACTGCATTTTGAGGCAGACAAGTCTCCACAGAAATGCATAATCCTGTTATAAATAGATAAATCCTTGGAGGCAGAATTCCTGTTGAGTCACAGATAATGGGCTTTTATGTGTTATTTGAGCATTCTTGTGTAATTTTTCTGTTTTCTACTTGCGTGGAATTGACCATGTCCTTAAACATTACCCTCTCAAATCAGAAGTTCTATGAATTGATTGATGAAATTATTTGTTATCTAATATTAGCTGTTCTGACACATGTATTGAGTATGGCGTGTCAAAGTATCCAAAACGTTTACTTATAAAGCAAAGTTATTCTTCTACATCAAAGCACTCTTCTGAGGTATGTTGTAAATCCAGTAGTTCACAGCTGTGGTTGTAGGCAGGCAGCGCGTGGCTTGGATTCTTTTTGGCTGCATTATAAAAACATTTCTGGTGCTGTAACTCATGAAAGCTTTCATGTAACAATGTTTTTATCTCCCAGACTTCACTCTGTATAACTGTTATTGAGGTGAAGAGAAAGATTATGCTTTAGTCCAAAAGATTATAGCCACAGCAAGTAATCGATAAATGACAGTGGTATCTTTTAATGAAAATTAGGTCAGAACAGTATAAGCCTCATATTCAGGTGTATCAAGCTGTTGCAGATAAAGATATATTTGTATGACTGCATCTCTGCAGGAGATTAGTCTTATCCATATCTTGCAGTTTAGAATAAAACACACTTCAAACCTAAAATAATTTCTTAAAAATGACATGGAATATATAGATTGAAGGATATACCCATGTGCCAGTAATGTGGAGAGAAGTAATAGTAATTTGTGCTATAGCTGTGTAATAATAGTTTATCTATTATTACTGTGCAGTAATAGTTCTGTGAAGAGACCCTGCCTGAATGCTGCAGCAGGCTAAGGGCACCTGTGACTTCCCCTGGCAGAATGGGGCAAGAATACCCAGCATTCTGCAAAACCTGAGCTTCCTTGTTCCAGAGGAGTGATGGTTTTGATCAGAATTCCAGGAGTTACCTTGTAAAAACAGGGATAAGATAAGCTTTTTTTTTTCTTTTCAGAAGGAGACAAGCAAGAGTCTTCTGTGTTCTGTGACTCCAAGCAGCCTAGTCCAGGATTGCAGTTGTACCGAGCTGCCTTTGAGAAGAATCTTCCTCATATGGCAGAAGCATTGGCCCATGGAGCTGAAGTAAACTGGGTCAATGTAGAAGAAAACAAAGCAACTCCACTCATTCAGGCAGTGCGAGGGGTATGTGATATACAGCCCTGGCTGATGGGGGAGGAGGGGAAGGGATAATGGGGATGTTTCTGTGTCACTGTTCCTTTTGAACTGCTTCACTAATGGATGATAAGATGATGCTGAAGTTGTGTTTACAGTGTTCTCTCAAAGTTCTTTCTGAACTATTTTTTTTCCTGTTAATGCTTTGTTTGGAATTATATAACCTTAGTAGTGTTCAGAGTTGATATGGAAGCAAATCCCTTTTGTTTCCTTTGCCACATGGTTAAATGGTGAAAAGGCAGAACAGATTTGGCTCTTATTCTACAGATCTCGTGCTGAGTTGTTTCCTTGCTTTTATTCCATAGGGTTCATTGGTTACTTGTGAATTTTTGCTGCAGAATGGGGCCAATGTGAACATCAGGGACATGAAAGGAAGAGGGCCCCTGCACCATGCCACGGTTCTAGGACACACTGGGTAACTCGCTGCTCCTCAATTTGCAAACAGCCATCCTTTCTTACTATACTTGTTCATGTGAAGCTTCTTCATTGCCCTAGATATTCTGGCATTTTAATACTGTTTCAGGTGATACAGGTTTTTCTTAAGCTTTGGATGTGAGAAAGAAAATAGTATTTTGATTTAGCAATCTCATCCACTAGCAAAACACACATGTGTTTGCTAATGGTGATTAAATAAAGGGTTTGCTTACAACTGTGGTAACATGTTCTGGATGAACAGCGCTATTTTGACATATTTGAGAGACTTTTTGTGATGTAAGCCAATACATTGTATCCAGCCTGAATTTGTTTGCCTTTTTTCCTTTATTGTTGTCAAAAATATTCTTAAATGCTTTTTCTAACAGACAAGTGTGTTTATTCCTAAAACGAGGAGCAAACCAGCATGCCACTGATGAAGATGGGAAAGATCCACTGAGTATAGCAGTAGAAGCTGCAAATGCAGATATTGTAACTTTGTAAGTTGTACATTCTGTTTTTTTACTAGATAACTTAAGTTTTGCTATTCTGTTTCAAGTTAAAAATAAATGTCAACATTCCTTTACATAAAAACGGGGAGAACGAGCTAAAATCCGAATTCATTATCCATAGATGACCTCATTGATGTGATGTTCAGGAGTGCATTGTAGGTCTTGCATTATAGTCTTTTTTTGTGCTTTGAAGATGACATTGTTCTTTTTGTTTCCTAAATCGTAGGTTGCGTTTAGCAAGGATGAATGAAGAAATGCGGGAATCAGAAGGACTCTATGGGCAGCCAGGTCAATACTCTACTAATAACCATACTGAAATGCAGTATAGGAAGTGTATACAAGAGTTTATCAGTTTACAATTAGATTCTTAGTGTCTGAGGGAAATTCAAGATAGCTTCATACAGTAATGTTTTTTTATAAACCAACACATGTTAAAACTTCATTGAAATTCACTGGTGTGACTTTGTAAGAGTATTTAGAGGACCTAAAAGGAGAGTGTTTAAATAGCATCACTATAGTAAGTGTGTTACTACAGCCATTGCCACTCTATTTTGCTGGTAGTTGTCCACAGTTTTCTTCCAGTTGTTGTTCCTTTGAAATTTGCATAATGTTAGGATGTATCTGACATTATTTAACAGTGGCTTTTAATCTTGCTCAGAGGAGTTGAGGAGTTCATCTTATTACAGGATACCATTCTCCTTCCTGTGGAATGGTCCTCTTTTTCTTTTTTGAAGAAAAAATTGCTTGCGCACCAATGTAAAAAGTGTACATCAAATATTTCAAAATAACTCCAGACAGAAATAGGAAAATATTATTTCCTCAAATTTTATTTTTAAATATTTTTATTTGTTAAGATGTTAATAAGAAACAAAGCAGTCATTTTTGTATGCATAGTATCTTTCAGTTTGGTTAAAAAACAAAATAGAAAAAGGCAGATGTTTGAGCCAACTGCAACAAGAAAGTATCATATTATATTTAATGAATATGTGCAACTTTATTCTCAGGCACTCAGTCCTAATTTACACCATGTCCTAATGTGATATTTGTGCAAGCCATTTCCTCTGTTACAGTGTGCTTCCACAGGAACCTAATTTAATGTCATGCAAATACCAGTAGTGAAGGCACACTTGATTGTGAAGTTAGACAGCTAAAAACACCCCGCTAATACCTGGCAGAAGTGAAAGGCAAACTTTATTTTTAAGGTTAAGTGCTGAGTATTCTTGGCTCATAAAGCTCTTATGTATTTTCCAATGCTTCAAAAGGCTTATGTGTGCTTACATTTCTTACCAGATTGGGACTGGAATATAGTCAAGGGGCAACACTGAGTCTCATGTCAAAATCCAGATGAACTCTATTAAATACACCAATTATATTTGGTTTCTCCTTAAGAATAGGGGTTTTTTAAAATCTATTTTTGAACAAATCTTCAAGGAAATTCAAATTAAACAATAAAAGTACTATAGACACTCAGGAATTCAAATGCTTTCCTTGACAGCAAACCAGTTAATTTAAAAGTATTTGTTTGATTATGAACTCAAAAGAGGACGAATTCTCCTCTCAGAAAATGGGGGCAGGCTGTTGCCAGTGTGGCCAATTTCATTTTAAAGATATTTTCTGATACAATGCATACTACTTCACTGACAGGCTGAAGGTAGCAAATGCTGAAGTATTTTTGAGTTTCCTCTGTTTTATTTTAAGAGGTAAAAATAATAACTATCAGTTTCAAATAGTAAAATTCCCTTATTTTAAAGGAGGTGTGTATTTTGGCTCAAAAGCTCTGTGCTAAATCATAAGTGAATATTTTAGATCATTTAATTGACCTGTCATAAATCCAAAATTATTATAAACCAGAAAATATTTTTCTTTAGTCTGTACAAAAATCCTTGGTTGGTTACTAAACCTTACAAATATTTATGAATGCTTCATTCATAACAAATACAGCCACCGCCTACATGAAAATGTGAAGTAGATGAGGGAGACTATTTTCTCCTGAAGATTCATTTAAAATATTTTTTAGACACTTTCTTCAGTTAGGTAGGTGAAATAAAAAGCTAGAAAAGTATATTTCATTGAAAATATTGTGACCTTTCTATCAGTCTGTATTACAGTAGAATCTAGAGACTGCAGTTGATAAAATCTCATCCAGATACTTTGCAGCTGGTAAGATGAGATTGGCAGCAGAGACTAGAGTTGCCACAGGAGGCAGAGCTTGCCCAAAACTGGGGGAAGGTATCATTGGAATAATTTTTGACATTAAGGCCAGAAGCTGTAGCACAGAGTCCCAGGCAGGAGATCTTGTTGTATCTTTGGGTAGCACAGCACTGCCCCCTTTGATTCTTTACTTGCTGAAGCCTCTTTTACAAGTTTAAAGTCAATATTTGAGTGTTTTGAATGTTCATGTCTGCTGGAAGGGTTATGTCAGAGTAAGCACAAAACTTGTCTCTGCTGTCACAAGGTATCACACCTTTACGTGGTTGTAGGAGATGCAGGTCTTTTTCACTGCATATACAAGTTAAATTATTTGCACTGCCCGTATTTTAGAGCTCCAGTGTTCCAAAATTATGATTCTAAAAGAAAATAAGGATTTGCTGGGAGCTATGAGAGGGTAAATATCAATGTATGAGTTTGCTGTCATCAGAGTGAAGCCAACTGCCAGCTCCTCAGCTCTAGTAATGCAGTTGATGAACAATTGCTAATGTAGCTAATGGCATCGACATTTCTAATTTAAATCTATCTGGCTGGTTTGAGCTACTGAGAGAACGTATGTATTGCTTTACAAGGTACAGTTGGTCTTCTAAAATATTCCTAGAATGGGAACCAGCTGAAACCAGCTTGTTCCACAAAAAGTTCATTTCTGGTGGTAGAAGCCATATTACTGTTTCTTGTATAACACTTGAGTGCTCATCTCCTGGTGCTACAGTATGTCTGCCAGCTCTTTGGTATTAGCATTGCTACTTTTTCTTCCTACCTTTTCTTGAATGTATGACGTGTGCCTTTTGAGTTACTCTGGTGTTAAATGGTAAAGCAGTGTCACAGTATTTTTGTACATAAAATCTGCACTTTAGGGAAAACATTGCTTGGAAAGGGAATTTCCAGAATTCAGTTTTAAAGTAGAATTTTAAAATAGTTATAATGTTTACAATATTAAGTACTTTAATGCAGCATACAAACTAAAGGGGCACTTTATTTTAGTCTATTTTTGTATGTAATATTTTTGTTATGTAATAGAGCCAAAAACAGAGCCACGATGTATCTTGCAAAAA
Source organism: Cephalopterus ornatus (assembly GCA_013396775.1). Classification (NCBI taxonomy): domain Eukaryota; kingdom Metazoa; phylum Chordata; class Aves; order Passeriformes; family Cotingidae; genus Cephalopterus; species Cephalopterus ornatus. Next base: position 346,660 of record VZRE01015876.1, read on the forward strand.
TAGCTTTTCCTTTTTAATTTCAAAATTAATTTGAAAGAACCAAGTACGGCAACTTGAACTACAGTACTAGTTCACCAGTGAAACCCACTTCTGTATTAAAAGCATAATTGCTTTTATCACACAAGCTTAATTCTGCCTTGTGCCCTTCATAGCTGTTCTTTTGGTGCATGTTGCAGCTCCATTCTGTGCTGATCTCCCAGTGCAGGCACTTACCACAAACTGTTACAATAAAACGTGTCCTGTGCCTGCTTCATCTCTAGAACACAGAATGTCAGAAAGGTTTGGGACCTCTAAGATCATCTAGTTCCAACCTCCCTGCCATGGGCAGGGACACCATACTTGAAATTAAATCTGAAAACCAAAAGGGAATTTCACTAGAACTGACTTTTCCTAGTAGAGCAGTATTGAATGTATTCATCTTTCGAAGTCTGGGAAGAATTATGTCGCTGCATCTTTGTATAAACCCACATGCCATGCATGTTAAATATTTCTGGAAGGTCAGTTATCATTTGTGGAAGTGCTCTCAAAAGAATGGAGTCTCATCTCCAAAAGAATAATAGTTCTAACACTGGAAATGTAAATTAAGAGATGGAAAAACAAAACAGTGTAACTGTTCACAGTACTACAAATGTTTAAGCACAAAAACATTTTTTTTTCCTCAATCATGTTGGAAAAAATCTTCATGATCAACATATATGATGAGAGAGATTTTGGGTTGATTTCTTTGTCATGCTGTTAATCAAGCTGTCAGCAAGAAACGGTAGTGCTGAGATCTTGTGCAATGTGTGATCATCCGTGTGGGGAAGACAGTAAAATTTGGATGGCGGCATAATTCCAGACCAAACCAAATGTGTGATGCATTTAATTCCCTTTGAAGGTAATAGGGTATGGTTAATGTTCTAAAATGAAACCTGAACTCAAGGCCCAAAATGCTGCAACAGATGAAGAAATGTGAAAATGTCCATTTTAAAGTGGCAAAAGAGTAACTTGGCAATGAGTTGAGAAGTAATCATTCCTGGATGTGTCTTCCTGTGTAGACAGGGAGGGGGAGGAACACAGGCCTGGTGGAAATTGCTGCCATCCCTCATTTTGGGATATGTACTATTGGGTTGTGTTTAAGCACAGAGAGTGAAGATTAAAAACAAAAAACAAAAGAAATATTTTTAAGGGAAATATGATCACTCTAATAGATCAAACTGAAAAATATAATGAAAGATGTAGATGAAGCGAATGTAAAAATTTATATTTGCTGAAGTGTAGTAGACCAAAAGAACCATGATTTATCTACTTAGGATTGCTTTTTTTATATATGCTATTGCTTGCTGATTGTTTCTTTCCTGAAGAGTTCTGTTTGGCTGTAATAATTCTGACCTCTGTTTCCAAGTAAATCTTTATTTATGTTATAGTTCTATTTTTCTGAAGATAATCTTGGTTAGCACCACCTTGCAAAAACAAGGATTTTATTCTTTAATGGCTAATAAATATTTTTCTTTTTAAGTTGCTTTAAAATGCTTTCACTTTTCCTTTCTAACTCTGAACTTTCCTCTGTGTGGCTGCCTGTGAGGTACTATTTCAGGTATAGTTTGGCTTTGTTTAATTTGCTTCTACAGAACATGCATGCAAGTAACCAGTCCCCAAGAGTTCACATCAGCGTCATTCCATCTATAAGCAATCTTTTTACATGAATAAGTGTTACACAGTACAGCAAAGTGTTGTGCAGTAGAGCATTTGTGCACTGGTGGGTGATGCTGACTATCACAAATGTTTAATACTGTTTCCCTTTTCTTTTCTACCTAGGAGACGAAATTTATCAGGACATTTTTCGTGACTTTTCTCAAATGGCATCAAATAATCCAGAGAAGTTAAACCGCTTCCAGCAGTCAGATTCCCAGAAGTCTTAAGTGTCAAGAAGGAAAAGAACCTGATGCTTATAGTACAAGTCTTTTTTTACTTTGACAGAATGAATTATATGCATTTCGTTAGATAGTTCGGATAAAATGACCACTCCAATGTAGCTTTAGATTGTGGTAGCTGGGGAAATGTATGAGTTGTTTTATGTTCTACAGTACGTATACCTCAGCAGCTGAAGAAAATGTTTAAAACCCTGAATACCTGCTAGCTCAGTATGAAAATAGCACCAGTTGTGAGTATGAGGTTTGTCTGCAGCTCGTACGCCGAGCACAGCTGGGTGTGTTACAGACTCCCAACGGCAGGATGGTCAGAGCAGCTCTGCTATCCAGGATCATCCACTGTCATCTGTCTCCCTGTTGCCGTAAAGAATGTGCCTCTGACGAGAAGGTCTGGGTTGCATTTTCTGGGACTGTTTGGAAGGGAAATCGGATAATGACATACTGAGTTGTCCTTCTTGTTTGTGGGGCTGTAACTTAACAGATCCTGTTGTGCCTGTGCTGACTCTGGTTAGAGGTAGGCTGTTAGTAACAGGCACGGTAACTCCTGCTCTTGCAAGCTCTTTCACAGTGGAAGCTCTTAACACCAGGCTGGCCTTTATGCTGGTGACTGCAGGTCAGTCACAAAGGGATATATCCTGGGGGACCAAACTCCTAAGAGCAGTCTGTTTTCTTTTTTTTTTTTTTTCCCCCCTCTTAAATTAAACTTTCAATGCAGCGAGTATCCTTCTAAGTGAGCATGTGGAACCTTTCATGAAAAATAAACTGAATCCTTCTGGACATGATATGGGGGTTTTTTGTAGTATTTTGACATCAAAACTTGAAATTTGAGAAGTGAAAATAAATACCGAGCCAATGGAGTTTGTGTAGAACAGTCATGCACAGGCTGTTTTTTACTTTTTGTTGTTCTCACTGCTAGCCCTAAGCTGAATATATAAAGTCTCATATGTCATGCAGCCACCCTAAATTTAGGACAATCAATCCTTTATATCAGGCAGCAGTATCCTATATATGATCTGTAATGATGTGTATGTGTTGTCTAAACTAAGGTGAGCATGAGAAAACCTAGGAATTTCACTGCATATTTTTGCCAAGTATTGGGTGAGCACAGCTCCAGCTGTATTCTAAGGGCAGCAGCACAATTTGCTTTATTCAGTAGTGAGCCTCACTCTGATGGTGTGCATGTATAAATGGTGTCTCTAGATATATGCTTATATATTGGGTTATTTAATACATAGACAGGAATCACCTGAAGCCCCAAACCATCAGATGCAATTCTTTATGCTCTATTTGTCTGCCCTATGGACAACTTTAGCAGAAGTTTTAGATAACATAGTATAAATGTGAGGTTTTAATAATCCTAGTATCTGTGGCATTATGCTAACCTGCTGTTTAAATGTATTTAGGAAATTAATTGGCTTTTCTCCAAGCGAAGATAGGCAAAATTGGGTTAAAAAAAATTAAATCTGTAAACTATGGTAAATTTAAACCTTCTGGCATGTTAAATTTTAACAAGGTATTTCAAACATTTATAATTCTGCATCAAATATATAATAATGTATCAAATCTGGATGTTATTATTGCCGCAAAATCAGTAGCATTGTAGAATTGTCCACTAGATTTTTTTTTTTCCAAGCGGAAGAATCTAGCAAGTTCTTACTGTTCTTCCTTTGTGTGTGGTCTAATTATGCTAGGAAAAGCAGACTGCCCATTTAAAGAGTGCATTTAGTCTGAATAATAACAAAGTTAAAGATATTGCCTGTAAGCAGTAATTTTTAGTAAGTTGTTTTTAAATATCTATGAAATGATAATATACTTCCTAATCAGCAGTATTTAACAGCAGTGGGTGTTTTAGTAGATCTTAGAGAAGGTAAGATTCCCAGTGTACAGATGGGACAATGTAAGATATGACTGTATAATATACACTTTAGACATAGGTTTTTCTAAATATCTGTCTTTTGCAGCCAGGTGACAGGCAGTATGTAGTGTGGTTGGCTGTAATCTAAAGCGCCCTAAAGCTTGAGGGCATAATTGCTGTCTCAGTCCATGCTGCTGGAAAGAGGTTTGGGACACTTATTTCAAATCTCCACTGGTGATTTCCTTCCTAGCCACAAAAATCTCTGTGAGAAACTTCGCAGGATGACTTCTCTAGACAAAAAACTTGCTTCCCTGTAGCTCTGCAGATCCATGTGCTGCATTCCTGACTGCCATCTATCTGGGAAACAGTATCAGTCTGTCTACGCGAAGGGACTAATCACATACCTGACTAACAGGTTGTGTGACTCTTGTCAGCAGTGCTGGAGTTTCAGTGGCTCAGGGAGTAGCTATGTCACTGCTTATCCTGTTCCCCGTTCCCCAGTCCTTTCAGGTACGCCAGGATGTCCAGTATAAACTGCACTCCGTTAAAGCTTTTTCCAGGTCAGGTGCAATACATGTGGCAACATGTTGCTCATCAGCAAAAATGAATATACACATTAAGTTACATGGAGTGTACTGATGGTTCAGTCCCACCAGGCTCTGGCAGGCTCAATGCTCCATGGCCTCAGTGGCTCGCAGCATTCAGCCCTCAGTAATAATGTATGATTATCACCAGGGCTCTGAAGATCTGGATTCCATATCAAGTTTTGACTCAAGTGCTAATATTCTGCTCAGTAATATTAGGAAACTTCCATTTTTATCACAAAGTGAATCTGAGCATAACTAGAATAGTAAACAGTAAGGTTCCATTGTGGGTTAACATCTTGTACTCTGTACCAGGCAATGGAAAGCTTCAATTCCAGTTCATGTTTCCATGTATATATGAAATATGGTAGGCTTTAATTGGTGAGGAACGAAGCAGTAGATTGCTAACACATTTAAAAATCAGCTTTCACATGGATTTTTAGTAATTTACTAATAAAGAAAGATAGTGTAATAGTTTTCCTATTTATAGACACACGTTCCGAGTCTCCTGGAAAGAAAAATGTTGAGGAGCTCAACATATATTCTAATGCATCTTGATTTCAGAGGTGTAACATATGTCCATTGCATGTTGGTTAAAATAGTGTCTGTGGTGTCTCCTTAGTGTCTCAGTTGTTTTGACTGTTCATAAGGTTTCACGTTCTATGTTAATGTCAGTACAGTGCATATAAACTTAAATTTCTGAATTATCATATTGTATTATGTCACTGAGTTGTGTTAGACAGCTGGAATTTGTTCCCATGAATTTGGGTGAAGGTGGTAGATGGTAGAGGTGTTTCTTTGCTTTCACAAGCAGCCCACTTTGCAGTCTGATGAAGACGTGTTCCAGGTATGCATTAGTACCTGGTAGGCTTCAGCCTCCTTGCCAATTAGGACCTAATCCAAGAAATCACTGAAATTAGTGGCAGTCTTTCCACTGATTTTGGAGGCTCTGGATTGTACCATTTATGGCTTTTAATTGTTAGTGTTTTAAAGGAGCCTGTATTAATACTGCATTTTTCACTCCATGGGGTTTTATATTTCACCTGTTTATATACTGAGCTGAAATAGTTTTAGAAAATGCAACCAGACCTTCCAACTGCTGTCAGCAAATCCCTGTATGAGAGGAAGTTTCTCCTGTTTTGCAGTATGACATCAGTACATATGTGTTGTCCAGATTCTTAGTTCTCCTGGATAGAGCAAAAACTTTGTAGCACTAAAGAAAAAAAGGTGAGAACTAGAATAAGCAGAGCATTGATGTGATGTTTCCAGGACTGTGGTGCTTCTCTGTAGCCATCTGTTTTAAAGTGTGGATGTTACCTCTGCTTCTTCATCATGAGAATCTCAAATAACACAGTGGCTATGAAAGGACCCTTTGATAGAACTGCAAATCATGTGTAAGTACCAAGGATGTGATATTTTTACAGTATCAAAAGGACTGAGCTGATTATTCTGATTCTTTAATACACAAAGTATTTTGAGAATCAATTTTGCAGTCTACGACCTCTGCCCATCACCATGGACACTTTTTCCCAAGTTAGAGTTTATGCCACTGCTTTGTGCATCCTGACAGCCGACGTGCCCTTGCTGTTGTGCTTGCACAGAGGCACAGTTTTAAAACAGGGACAACTCTGGAAAGGCAGTACGGGGGAAAAGCATGAGTGTACCACTTTGGTATATTCCCTTTCATATGCTTGCTTTATCTTTCTGCATACGCTATTTTCTTGTTTCTCTTCCCATGGAAGGAGATGACAGAGAAGGAAAAATTCCACTCACTTTTCTGTTAGGATCCCATATTTTCCATGTTTCGACAGAAATTGCCAAGAAATCATCACTTCCTCAAGCAGAGAGGTTACTCCGTCTGAAATAATGGACTTTTATTTCTTTATCCACGCGTTCCCCTGTACTTGTTTGGGGTTTTTTTGTAAGCATTCCAGCAGTAAAATGTAAAAAAAACCCTTCCCCTTTTAAGCTGTAACTGTACAGACTGTGTACTCCGCGTTGTGTACGGCTGTGGACTCCGTATCTCAGCCCTGCCCGTGGTTTGTCATTGTGGAGGGGCGGGCTCATTAAAGCTGTGCCTGCCCCGCGCCTGGCTGGGGCGGGGCCCGGGGCGGTGCCGCCCCCGCGATGGCGGCGCTGCGGGGCCCGGCGCGGAGGGGCTGGGCGCGGTG
>VZRE01015876.1:353371-438237 GCA_013396775.1 Cephalopterus ornatus
ATGTTCACCAAGGCGGAGCGCGGCCCCGCGCTCCGCGACAAGGCGCAGGCGGCGCTGCGCTCGCTGCTGCGGCACGGCCGCCTGGGCCCCGCCGACACGCTGCACCTCCACCTCGTCACCGACGGCGCCAGCCGGGACATCGGCCTGGGGCTGCTACGGGACCTGCTGCGCGGAGCCGCCTTCCGCCACCAGGTGCGCGGGGGCTGAGCGGGGCGGGCCGGGAGCGAGCGGGGCTCCGCCCGCCGCGGCGGGCGCTCCGGGAACGCGCTCGGGCGTCCTGTGTGATCTTTGTGATCTCCCTGCGGGACGCTGGGAACAGCAGTCCAGCGGGAGCAAACTCGACTAACGGCCCATGTTTCAGCTCCGTGCAGAGGGAGGGGTTCGCTCCCCATCTCTGCTGGAGAAGCTCCCATCGCTCCCCAGGCTCAGGAATCTTGAGGGGCTTGTTCTGTGTGGGCTGAGACCCTGTGCTCTCCACTGCTACTGTCCTGGTGCTGCCCACCGATTCTCACCCGAAACTGGGTGGCTGCGTGGCCTGGGAACACCTCCGGCGAACCACCTGTGCTGGAAAGGAGCAGGTGCTCTAAGCAGTGCTGTTTTTCTAGAGACCAGACTAACGTCCTGGTTCAGCATGTCGACACAAGTACCACGTGTGCTCGTGAGTCAGTGGCTTCCTGAGTGTCCTGCAGGACCGTGATCAGGCTGTTGGGCTGTTGCTGGTGGCTCTTGAGAACAGGAACGCAGAGCCTGCAGGGCCAGGAGTGCATCCACATGACAGTGTTGACCTGCCTCCCAAAAACATAGCCAGTGCAGTCCATGCAAAGTCAGGCTTTCCTTTGCATCAAACAGGTATCTGAAAACTGTAAGGGTGTTAAGTTCAGAGACTCCAGGTAACTTGACTCCCCTGTCCTGAGGTGCTGCTGCAGAGCATTGCTTGGAAGTGTCCTCTAGTCCTGCTATTGCTTTTTATAGCTCATCTTTCCTTTATTTAGTATTAGCTGAACTCTGCCATGATGTGAGCAGAGGTGTAACCTTAATGTTGTTCATAGAGATACTTTCCTGGTAAATAATCCCACCTCTTGTTTTGTTTAAACAAGCCCTTTCCTAGTGCTGACACTCAGATCACATACCCGTGGTGGGTGACCCACGCCAGCAGTGCTCAGCTCTGTGGAGGGAGTGCACAGTACCTCAGGAGGATTCCTGTGTGCCACAGCAGCACGGACTGACTGCCCCACGATGGTGCAGTGCTGATGTGGTGCAACAGCCCAGCTCAGGTTTGTGGTATTATGTCCCCTGGCGTGGGAGGACCCCTGGGGCCACCATGGTGTGCATCACTCTTGCAGTCACCCCTTCTGTCTGTGTGGCTGCCTTATACCATCTGTTCTTCTGAGAAATAAACTTCTCTGTGGGCAGCCTTGCTGGCCTTGCTTCTCCAGGGCAACACGGGCTGGGAATTGGAGATGGAGGTGAGGGTATGCAGTGATGTGTCTGTTACGGATGGGCCTCTCTAGGTGCCTGTGGACTTGCAGGCAAACCTGGCTCATGGCTCAGTGAGTAGGTCATGCGCCAGAACTGATCTTGTGGGTGTAAGCAGGCAGAATGAATCATCTGGAGAACTCAGGTGAGATCTCACTGGGATCTACTCAGTCAGCTTCTTCCCTCTCTCCTGGCAGAGCCTCATGTATCCTTGTTTCAATTGGCTAGCCAGTGACTACACTTTGGATTGGTCAGCTTCTCTGCTTTTAGGTGGAGTTCCCAGTACAGAGCAGAGACTGTTCCTGCTTTTCAAGCATACAGCCTTGCCCCTAATCCCTGTGCCAGTTTCTGGAATGCCAGTAGGTGACAGCATTGCTTTAATCTTGCTGTAGCCTACTTCATTCCTCCTCTTTACCAGCAGAAAACATCTCCCTGACTTGGACCTTTGGTGCTGCTGCTAAAATGTTGAAGGTGATTGATCCTGACACTCAGCCCCAGCAGTAACCCATCTCCATCCCCTGCTTCTCTTGTTATCTCCAGAACACTCTCCTAGTTCTTATGCTGTTTTCCTAGATCAGACCCAGAGATGAGGCTTGATAACATGCTCGGGGACAGCTGGAACTGCTGAGGCAGGACTGACACAACCTCTGAACTTCACTTTTATTCTTCATGAGGAAGCTATTCGGGCCCTGTTTTTGGAGCTTCCCTTGCCCTCCCATTCTAGCGGAGCTGGGATCAGCTGGCTCATCTGTTAGAGTGAAGCCCAGAGTTAGACGTGGATCCCAACCCACGCGGAAGGTTCTTAACACGTGGGGAAGGTTGGGGGCAGCTCTTGTCCCTCCCTGAGCAGATTCAGGAACTTTCAGAGTCTCCTGGAGACCGAAGCAGCCGGCAGCTGACGGTGGAGGGCGAAGGAGGACCCTCCCGGCAGGGCAGGGCTGTCCGGGCGTGAGCGGGCGTGACGTTGGGTCACCCATCCCGCAGGGATGCACAGATGTGTCCCAGCTGTGGCGCCGGGAGCGCAGCCGGGCGGCGGCGGCGGCAGAGGGAGCCCGTGCTCCGCCCGTGCGGCCGCGGGGCGGAGGGAAAGGGCCGGGAAGCGGCGTCCTGCCCGTGCCTCGGCCTCCCGGCCCCGGCGTGCGGAGGTCTGTGGGTTTTTACCAGCGCTTCATGTCGGCAGTCCCAGAGAGCGTGTCTCGCCCGCGGGTCGCAGGGTGATCTCCGCAGCTTCTCCCGCTCCCCGGCCGGCGGGAAGTGCCCGGGAGTGAATGTAACTCGGCTGCCATCACTCCGTGTTTGTGGAGAGCTGTGAGGATACCCGACGTGGGAAGGAGGGAAAGTTAAAAGGAAAAGAAATGCGGGTTGTTTTTTTTCTAGTGAATCAGTAGAAAGGGTGATTTATCAGTTCAGATTTGTGTTTATAAAATCGTGCTTTGCACAGGAAACCACTAGAACTTACTTTTCTTGTTGTCCTCAGCAAACATGGCCGGATTTAGCTACAGGGATTTACTAAAAGCTGTTACACAAATAAATAACGAAGTACAAAATTAGCAGCAGATCAACTAGCTGTGCTAAAGTCAGCAGTGAGGAGAGGAGAAGAGAAGCCCTCGTGGTCCCAGAGAGGCTGCCTAACTTCTGGTTGCGGGAGGACAATTCAGCTGCTCAGGAGTTTGCTTTGTAGAAGTACTTAATCAGAGGGTGGGCAAAAGACAGGTTTTCCTGTTTTCTTTGGCAGGGGAGGGAAGGCAAATGATGCTGTGTCTGGAGTTTCAGGATTATTTCTCCCATAATTTTTGTACAGTGATGCTTGGCACTCTGCTTTCTTCAGACGTGACTGGAATTGGTTTGGCTTTCACTCCCCCCGCCTTTCCTACTTGCTTACAGACTTCAGGCTGCCGTTGCTGGATGCAGAAGGGTGGTTACAGGTGCTGTATTTCTCCTTCGTGCTTCTCCAGTCCAGCCAGACCCTGAAGCTGCCGCACTCGAGCTGGGCTGGGAGCAGAGCATTGCACATCCCCATGGTGGTGCTCTGCTCCATGCACAGGCTGTCGGTGCCTTTGCATGTGGAGAGTAATGGTGGTTTGCTCATTATGTCACCTGGGATGGCTGCTGGCAGCAGCACTTGGTGCTGCTGATCTGCTTCTCAAGGCTCTGCCGCTCTCCGGCCGGTGCTCACCGTGATGGCCCAGCCGGCAGGGCTGGGCGAGGTGCTGCGTCATGTCACCGGGAACAGGGCTTCCTCCCCTGCAGTGTCTTGGGGAATATGCCGTGCTATCCAAAGCCAAGTGTGGCTGTTGGTGAGCTCTCCCAATGCACTTTCCTGGTACACGTTGTTCTGTGTTTTTCCTGCCATTCTGCTGCAGGCGCTTGGCCCCGAGCCCGGAGCGGGGCCGCCCCGCTGAGGGACACGCTGGCCATGGAGCCTGCACGAGGGCTCTCTTGCTGATGGCAAGGGCCAGTGGCCAAGGGTGAATGTTTAGGGTGCTCTCCCCAGGGCTGGGGACTCAGCTGTGCCTGTCCTCCAGCAGGACCCTGCTGTGGACTCGGTTGTCATGGCCAGTGCCTGGATGGGCCCATCACCTTGTTCGGTGTACTGCAGGTCCCACGAGCAGCACCCCAGTGAGCTCTGCTCTGCTCTGCTATGAGAGCACTTTGGGGTAAAAGAAGGTGTGGAAGGAGGAAGCTCCATATTGCTCGCTGCCTCTGTGCCAGCTTCACTGGGCATCAAAGCAACCCCTTGTGAACCCCATAGAGGGGATGGTCATTGCACCAGCACAGGCTGCAGAGCTACCTTCTTCTCTGAAGTTGGTTTGGTTTATGGTTTTTTTTAATTAAAAAAAAAAGAAAGTTCTCTCTTCTGCATGTTCCCCTTGTTCTTAAGCAGATGAAGTTTTAGTAAGGAAAAGAAGTGAAACTGTAGGGCCGTTGGAATAGTTTAGTTTGGAAGGGACCTACAAAGATTGTGGGCTGAGCTCCCTGCTGAAGGCTGGGCCAGATTGGGAAGTGTCCTGGTATCCCTCAAACAAGGGGGATAGGCTACCCTGTCCAAAATTCGAGTATTGCTGCAAAGTTATGTTCTTGCTGGCCTTCAGTTCCAGCTAGGCTCTTCCTGTTTTCCCTGGCCTGAAGAAGGCAGCACAACCTCGAGTCTCCACGCTTCCTGCACTCCCCCTTATCTGCACTGGGGTCATGTCCCTCGTCTCTATTAATTATCCCAAAAATCCCTCTCATTATCCTGTGTAATTCAGTGACATGTATCTTTCTGTGGGTATAACAAGCTGCATGAAAGTTCCTGTTCATCAGACTTTGACCAAAATAAATTCTAAGCTTCTACAATTTCAGTACTGAAAAGGTGCATTTGGGGTTGCTCCTGTTTCTGGGCCATAGCCACGATCCAGCACAGGCGTGTCAGGGCCCGTGCTGGTGCATGGGCTCCTGCAGGGCTGAGGAGTGCAGAGCAGTGCTGGCTGAGCACCAGCAAAGCTCCAGCACAGGTGGGCTGAGATCCACATAGAGCAGTTGCTCAGCTCTGCTGTAACTCCTGATATTTGGATTTTCATCGGCATGCTGCGGCCCATCCTCCCTTCCCCCTTCCAGCCCTGGTAGGGTGTGCTGCAGAGATTGCCTCTGTGCTGGGCTGAGGTTCAGGAAATCTGGGCTGCATCCTGGCCCTGTCACAGCCTGCCTCTGTAGCAGGGAGCAAGCCTTGGTCCTCAGGGTAAGTGACGTGGTCTGACCTCTAAATGTCATGATGCCAGAGCCTGGAGCAAACTGTCACCTCTTCTGATGGACTCCATATGGGACACCAGATATGTGGTCGCATCAGGCAGTGGGAACAGACTAGAAAAAAACCACAAAACACGGAACACACTTGGTTGTGTGAGTGGATTTAAGTCTCTACCCATCTCTGTCCTTCCCTCGTTTCTCTGCCACATATGACTGGCTCCTGTGGCAAGGGGACATAGAGGGGCTGGTGCAGCCAGGTCCCTTTGTGCAGCTGCAGTGCTACCAGCATGATTTGTGCTTTAACAACCTACCCCCTCGCCCCGTGCCAGTGTAGGCTGAGCAAAGGCTGCTGGAGCTGGGCCAGTCCCCAGAGGCAGCAGCTGAGTGGTGTTTCTGGTGTCTTTCCCAGGTAATAGTCCACGATGTGAATGAGCTGACGGAAAAGCTGTTTCCCATCGTTGAAGCCATGCAGAAACACTTCAGCGCTGGATCAGGGACCTACTACAGCGACTCCATCTTCTTCTTGTCAGTTGCAATGCATCGCATCATGCCCAAAGGTAAAACTCTGCTGAGCCGCCTCCGGCAACATAGGCTCTCTTTTTTTTCTGCACAGAGATGTTATCCAATACTATTTGAAATGCAGAGAAAGTCAATAATCTTCTGGGATGGGCTCCTGGGATTCTGCTCCTTCCTGGAGAGTGATGGACCCATCAATCCAACACTGCCTACAGCCAGGTCTCCACTGGTGTGAGCGGCAGGAGGTTCTCTGTGCCATATGGCAGCTGGCCATGCCCTCATGCCCTGAGATGGTAGGAGAGGTGAGACAGGAGCAAGCGTGTCTGCCCTGTGTGTGTTTACAGCACCCCTCACCCTTGGGGTGCCAGCAGAAAGAGGCGCTGTGTGCCCATGGTGCGGCTGCGCCCTCTGGAGCATTGGCACAGGGCGGTTGTTGAGCCTTTCCTCTGGGCTTCGGGGAGCTCTTGGAAAGCTTTGCTGATTAGCAGCCACTGATCACTTCAGTTTCCTTATTGTGCCTTTGCTCTGCTGTTATCGACTGTGGGAACAACAATAAATCTGCAGGAAAACAAGGCAGCTGGCAGAAGGGGCTTGGCTCAGCTGATGCCATGTTTTCCTTCCCTGGCTGCACACAGTTGGCTCTCATGGGACCAGCATGCTGTCTAGCCTTTGACTGGTTACACAAGGAGGGTGTTGCATCCCAGGGCTCCAAACCCCTCCAGTGGAGCTCCCCTAGTCCTGCCGGTCCAGTGCTGGTCCCTGGGCTCTCCCTGTCGGCTTCCTCGCTGGCCTGACACACCGGTGATGGCAGCATCCCCTCCTGGGCTGGCCACATGTCCTGCCTGGGCCCTGACAAGGTGCAGGAGGCACTGGTGACAGGGACTCCAGGATCCTGCCTGGCTGTACACCTGCCCCAGGAGGAGATGACCAGCCTCTCAAAGTTGTTTGTGGATGTCCCGTGGTGATGCCCCATTCCCATGTGTGTGTTGCTGAAATTGCTGTTCCCGTGGCTAGTACTGCTGGCATCTGGAGCCTCTACCCAGCCATAATATTCCCTGCAGACTTCCTAGCATGGGTTTCAGGTGCACTCTTGCTGAGATGTGAGCAGATATAACTCTCCTGTGCCCCCGCTGAGGTCCTGCCCAGTTTCACTTTACCCAGTAGCTCCTACCTCTGCACTGCTTCATGAGGCTTCCTCTGTCCTTTGTGAACTTGCCCCTGTCCTCCTGGCATGGCCATCCCACACTAGCTCATTAAACAGTGGGGCAGTGGTGGCCCTGAGGGTCCCATCCAGCCCCCGCTGATCATTACTCTGGGCTCCAGCAAATGTGCTGTACTTCACTCTCCATCAGACTTGGGTGATTTTCTGTGTGTCTGGTGCTGTCTGCACTGTGAGGGCTTTGAAGTACACTGCATACAAATGATGGTATTAACGCTGGCTAATTCACTCCTCCCGATTCCCTGCTCTGTCTTTACTGTGCGCTAAAGATATCCATGTCGTGCTGCCTGCCAGCAAGGAGCTGCTCAGTCTGAAATGCCTTTTCTCAGTTCATCAACCCGACTTTATTTGCTCTCCCTCATCCTGATGGGGCTTTCAGTGGTATGTTCAGGGCACAGGATATTTAAAGAGGCATTTTTACAGCTTCATGATCTTAGTTTTTGTTTCAGGAGCTGCTAGTAAAGCTGATTTATATTTCCCTTGCAAGGGAGGTCAGATTTACTGTGTTGGGTGCCTGGTGATTTATGGGGCTGGCCTGGCTCCCTGGCCCCTTCCCTGTGCAGCCGGCACTGGGTTGGAGGCAGCAGGGAAGGCTGCAGCTCTGCTGCCCACTCACAGGCTTGTGGGTGGTGTGGGAATTGCGCTGACTTCCTGCCGCTCTCCTGGCTCTCACAAGCCAGTATCTGCTGGTCTGGAGAAGCCACTTGGCTAAGTTGGAGGAGAAAGGACCAAGCTTTCCTTTAGAAGCAGTATCTACATTTTCCTTGGTGCATTTCTCCTGCCCTGAATGCTATGTCTTTCTGCACTTCTCCAAGCACATCTGGCTCCATAGCATTAGCACTGGTTTTTTGTGGAAGACAAATTTGATTGGAAGCTTGAGCATCCTCCAGCAGAAATGAAGGCCCTGATCTGAATATTAAACTCTCTTGTGTGTTTGTTTGCATTTGCATTAATCAGTCTGTGTTTTTTTTCAGCAGCCAAAAGCCTTTGCATTAAAGTGGCCTGGCTTTAGTTTTCCAAATTTATCATTTTCTGAAGGGAAGCATTTCCATAGTATCATGACTTAGTGATTTGTTTGGAGCCTTTGGGTTGTGACAGGGCACTGACTTTGTTGGCCAGTGGCACTGAAAACTGAACATCAGGGGTTTTTTTTGGGGTTTTTTTTTAAGGACTTGTGGAACATGTGCTGGCTGCATGCATATTGCACTGAGGATAAATGGGTTTTGCCACTCAGCTGCTCTGTCATTCACTATTGCTTGGGATCCTTGCCCAAAAAACTTCCAGATCTTAAAATCTGCAGTTGCCAAGTTATAATATAACAGCTTCTTAGCTGGTGTAAATCATGGAACGCTCTTGCCTTAAATGTCTTACATCAGTGGAGTTAATCTGATTTAAACCAGCTGGGGACTTGGTATGCAACACACAGAAGTGCAGACTGCATAACTCTTGTCTGTGCTCAAGGCTCATAAATCCCGTTTTAATGTGCTGTGGCCAGGCCTGGGGAGCTGGAGCAGGGCTTGATCCATCACAATAGTTCTGCAAGGGAGAAGTGATGGGAAGGTTACACAGGGAGAGGACAAGCAGGTTCAGGCTTAGGAAGACCTGCCAGGATAAGGACAATGCCAGCATGAAATAGTCCTGAGACTTGCAGAGCAGGGCAAGGAGGAGGGAGAACAAGGATGCAGATCTTTTCATTTTCCTTTTCAGTAAGCCCATCCAGAGAGAACGTTCCCACCTGGCTTCAATCACTCTAATCACTTGTCATTTTAGTTGTATAACTTCAGAGGACCTGGCAAGCATTTATCACCTTCCTGGTGGCACGGGCAAGGGGAGGAGGAGCTGAGGTGACAGAAGGGCAGCTGGGAGCTTCCCAGGGAATTCTTGGCCCCCATCCTTGGTCCAAGTCAGGTAGTTTTCAGAAGGAATTAATTTAGCAAGTGGTTATCCTCATCAGCT
This sequence comes from Cephalopterus ornatus, assembly GCA_013396775.1. Taxonomy (NCBI): domain Eukaryota; kingdom Metazoa; phylum Chordata; class Aves; order Passeriformes; family Cotingidae; genus Cephalopterus; species Cephalopterus ornatus. Next base: position 362,265 of record VZRE01015876.1, read on the forward strand.
GGTGGGCCAAGGGATCAGCATCCAGCAACCAGAAGCATCCAGAAGCTTGGGCAGAGCTTTGAAGACTGCTGTTTCGTGTTCGACTCCATTGGTTTTGCTGACGCTGCTGCAGCAGGATGACGCTGTGGGAGAAGAGAAGGAGCAGAGAGAAAATGAGATGTGATGGAGAAGCAGCTTGTGGCTCTTTCTGCCAACCTGGACACATGAGTGGAGTCCATTAGCTCAGGGGAGGTTCTGAAACCTGACTGAAGGTACTGTGCCTCGTGTGGAGTGAGGGTATTTAGCAGAACTTGACTGAAGATGGTATTTGACAAATTGGAGGCAGCAGGGTTTCCTGGCTGTACAAACAGCTGGCTCTCTTCCTGGGGAGTAGCATAATTTCTAAACGTGGCCTCCTTGTCCCCTGCTGAGTTCTCAGGGTTTCTCTCTCACTATCCAGCCCAGCCTGAAGGCAGAAGCTGTGACCAAGGGTGGGAGCATGAGCATGAGCTGCAAAGGGCCCCTGGGCTCTGCTGTCCTCATGGCAGCATGCTGCATCTTCCGTGTGCTGTAGAGGCACTTGGGGACTTGCCACCTGAAGATTCAGGAGCTTGTTCTGCAGGTGCATTTGGTAAGGTTAGAGGCTTGTAGGAGGACTAAGCAGCAGTGGGAGAAGTGTGTAAGCTTCTGTGTGACTAAGCAAAGATGTGGAGCTTCGAGGAAAGAGAAGAGTGGGACTGCTGAGTATGTATTGCTGAAATTTATGGCGTATCGACATGGTCTGCTGATAAAAAAATGGAATAGGTTTAGAGAAGGGCAGTGGCTTCTGTATGGGACAGGTCTGGTTGACTGGGAATGTCCAGTCTGGAAGGGTGCCTGGCCAAGGGAGTTATGGTGTGGTCCATGAAGCCACGAGCCGTGAGAGGCAGATGTTTGTACAAGAACTGGGGGGCATCAAAGTGGGTGATAAGTGAGTTTAAAACAGAGTGCAGTGATCTGTGGAGCTCCTCGCTGCAGGATGTTATAGGTTCTGGATTTCCTAATGGATGAGGACATCATGGCAAGCTGCTGTCCGATGGACAGCAAACCTCAGGGTCTCCCCGAGCTGCAAGCTGCAGCAGCATATTGGGGTGTCACGGCTGTGTGTGGCGGGGGGAAGCACAGTTGGCTGGTGTGGGTGAATAAGCAGCACCATGTCCAGGGAAGTGGCTGCCAGCAGGGAGCTGTGCCTTTGCCTTCATAGCCACTGTCCAGATTTAATGTCTGTGACACACTGGGATCAATGGGAGGTCCAGTGGTCTCCCTGGCCTCAGATGCTGAACTGGACCTTTTATCCAGCTCATTGTCAACAGCTGTACTCATTGTTAAGCGTAGACTAGATTATAATGGTGTTTGTTCAAGCTGCTTGCTAATGACCAAGCCCCAGGCCGCTTGGGGTTTGGTGCTGCTTGCAGCAGGATCCAGCTGCTGGCTCCAGCTTGATCTCCCACGAAACTGATATCAGCCTTTGTCTGCTCTGGGAGTACCGGCCTGGAGACAGTGGCCTCTGTGAGCATCAGCTTACGCCTTTCCCACTGAGCAGAGCGGGAGGGAGGGCAAAGGCCAGGGAGGAGATGTGTTGGAGCAGGCACTGAGCTGTGCTCTGCTTTCTCAGGGTACCTTGCCTGTGCTGAGGCCGAGCACTCCTGCCGCTGGCTGTGAACGTGGAGAGCCTGGGAACTGGGGGAAGGGGTTAAGCAGAGAGGTATCAGGAAAACAGTCTGTTTACTGGAATAACGCCTTGGCAAATAACTGTACTTCTGGAAAAGCTGGCAGGCAGCATCCTGAAAACACTGTCTGTTGTGTTTGTAGGGGTGTGTGTGTGAGGGTTCGACACTGCAGCTGCGGTGTTCGAATCCTTAGTGCAGGATTGCCCAGGTCAGACTCTGTTTGCCATGGGGTGCCAGCTCCCCGTGCCTGATGTTTCCCCTCAGCAGCACCCATGTGCTGTTACAGTGCACAGACCCCGTGTCACACGGTGCATCAGAGCTGTCTGAGATGGAGCCTGGCAGAGGGAAATGGGGAGGCACCACTCCCTCTTCTTCCTCCTGTCAGCTGTGAAGCAATTCCTGGTGCACGGGGCAGCTGCCCACACAACTGAGCAAATTACACTGTAGTAAGTGAGCGTTTTGGGAGTGTGTCGCTCCTGATCCTTTCCTGCTGGCTGAGCCCTGCCGTCACTGCTGAGCCCCACCGCATTGGTGTACATAGAAATGCAGTGGTTGGGAGAGCACTGGGAGGAGAGTGCCCCTGTCCCGGATGTTCCAGGCCTGACTGCGTTGCCAAAGGGGAGATGTTGTGAAGAGGCACAGAAAACTGGGGTCTGTGGAGTCGTGGGAGATAGCCCCAGAGCCACATACTCCCAAGCCACAGTTCCCATGGGATGCTGCAGTAGCTGAAGGGTTTATTTTCTGGCAAAAATGTTTCCATCTTTACAGGGATGAAGGGAGTGTTAATAGTTTCTGGTGTGCTCTCATAACCTCCCTCCCTGCTTCATGCTGCAACCACGTGAAAAACATCCAGATTCCTTTCCCAGCCTGTCTCCGGGCTGCACGCACTCATGTCAGATGCTGTGACTGGAAGAGAAGAGACTCAAGTGATCGATTTGTGAGCAATAGGGAGAGCAGTGCCAGCCATTGTTTCTTTGCTGGGGTGAGCCTGTTATGCCAAGCGGATTGTTTTTGTGATACTTTTTGGGAGCAGGCAACAGCGGACCTCTGAATAAGCCCACCCCAGGTAAACACCAGAGGCTTTGGGCTTGTAGGGGGGTCCTCACCTGCTGAGATGAGCCGCTAACCCCGTCTGGCTGCCTATGAGATGTGCCTCTCCGGGCAGGAGAGCTCCTTGGCCCCAGCCCTGCTGCTGTGGAGGTGTCAGGAAGGGCTGCTGTGATGAGAGGGATGTGGATGCTGCTCAGCAGGTGCCTGGGAGCCCCCTGGGTGCTGTGTCCCGGCAGAGACTCCTTCCCTGTGGCACTGCTGCCTCTGGGGGCCAACACGACCTGCAGCCCCTGGGGGTAGTGTCACTTCTCATCATTTCCACTGGCTGCCCCTTGCTGCGGTGCCACCATTGATTATTTTTGGATGTCCTAGATCTGTCAGGCCAGGGCAGGCATGTGTGGCTGTTTCCCCCCTCCCCACGGAGCAGCAGAGTCTCATCAGCCAGTGCTGTGGGTGGGTGCTGCCCTCCTCTGTCCCCAGCCAGACCAGCTGCCCCATCCCCAAAGGGTTGAAAGGTGCTGGGGGTCACCCAGCATTGATGCTGGGGCTGCTCTTCCCCACAGCCTCTCTCCCCACTCTGCCATGGCTCATTAGAGCTTAGCAGGAAGAAACAAGTACAAAATCTGCCTGCAGCCCCTTCCCCCAGCATGTGCAGTTAAACAGGGCATGAGCACAGAAAATTTATTTTCCTGTATGTCTTTTTGGTTTCCCTTTCCATCTCACGTGCTCATTACTTCACAGCTTTCCATTCACAACGTTTTGTAATTTATAGCAACCTGGAATCAAACCTTATTTTGTCTGATTAAAAGGTTTCCTGCTGCTCTTCTTCCAGCTCCAAGAAGTGTCTTCACACTCCTCCCCCAGCAGCACCATATATTAAACACACAGCAAACAGCATTTCCAGCTCCATCCTTAAAGCTGTCACATGCTCAGCGATGTTGCTGCCTTGGAGTCCAGTTAAGAGCCAAAGTGTTGAGCACCGCTAAATATTAGTCCCTCAGACCTTGATGGATTACAAGACGACACTTGGATGCACAGGAAAAATTAATTTCCTGGAACAAAACACATCCATCTCATGCCGAGTCTTCCCCATCCCTCTGGAGATGGTTGTGGGCTGTGGAGCAAGGCGATCAGAGCGATGACACCGTCAATACCTGGAAACGTTGCTGCTGCTCCAGACCCCTGAGCTCACCCAGGTGCCTGCTCTGCGTGGGTGGTAGCAATGATTTGTCATCTATCTCTGGCAGGCAGCCTAATTTTTTAATTAGCTGATAGGCTGATTAGCTGCTGTGCTGCAGCCACTGCTCTGCTCTACTGGGCGCCTAATCAGTGCTGCAGAAACCTGGTTAGTGCCAGGGGCATGTTAGCGGCATGGAGGCACATCCCCCCTCACCTCCTGCCCTTCCCTGGTGCCCTGTGTGCAGGGAAGGGAGGCTGTTTGATGGGAAGGGGGCTGCTGGGCTGCCGCAAGGAGCAGAGGAGACCCTTGGCTGCATGGCAGAGGTGAGGACCTGTCTTCAAGCGGGCAGCTGGAAGGTAAGCTGCACTGTACATGGGCAAGCAAGCTCTGCTGGTGCAGGGCTTTGTAGGGTCGTCTTCTCTTGGGAGAGTGTGCTCTGGAGCAGCACCAGGTCCTGAGAAGGGGGATTGCAGGCCCCCAGTTGCCAGCACGCTGGCAGCAAGCTCCAGGGAGTGTGCTGTGCTTGCACACCTGCAGGTATACCCTTGCCTCGGCTGCTTCCCCTGGGTGAGGCTCTCCGGTGCTGCCAGGGTCAGCTGCACGGGCAGCGGTGATTAATCCTGGAAGCAGAGGGGGAGCCTTATCTGTGGTGAAAACATGGCCTGGCCAGGGCAGCACACAGCCGGAGAGGAAGCTGCTCACAGCCCTGCTGACAGCAGGAGGGAGAACAGCCAGGGGCAGCTGGCAGCAGGGGGGCAGTGAGCCAAACCCAGGGAGCCTCTAATGAAGGGCAGGATGGAGATCCCAGTGTGTTTGTGTAAATAATCTGTGTGTCTCCACACTGGGATTGTTGAGGCACTGGCATCGCTGCCTGGCACTGCAGCTGTGCTTGTGCCCTGCTCCCTGCTGCAGCTGAGGCATTCAGGGGCAGCAGGCTCCTGCTGGGCAGCACCCTCTGGGTCGCACAAGGCCCCTCCAGAACCTGTGACCCACTCTGTGCCCATGCCTGGCCTTGGTGCTGGCCGTGGGAGTGGAGTTTGTCTTGGCCACGCGTCTCCCTGAGCCAGCAAGGGCAGAGGATCCTGGTTTCACAGCCAGCACGGGCAGCTTTGTGAGTCTCTGTGTTACTGCTGGCAGAAACACTGCTCGCTGGAGCAGGGGCTGCTGCTGCCCTACTTCAGGAGGTTTATTGAGCAGGGCAGTTGTCTGAAAGTCACTGCTGGTCCTTCACAGCTCCTTCCATCCTTGGAATCTTGCTCTGTCATGATGGGGACAGCTAAGAAAAACTTCTGACTTAAAGAAAAACATTGGTAGTCAGAGCCAAGCTCAAAGCGATGCAGAGAGGTGGAGGGGAAGCTGTCCGGATGTGCCCAGCGTTTGCAGACCTGAGCCCTCCAGCCCTTCTGACCCCAACGTGGAGAGCCTGAGCCACCTGGCCTCTTCCTTCTGAAGGTCTAAGTCAAGTGACAAAATGCACAGCCACCCCCTGACCCTTCCTCAGACCCTCCTGCAGGTCTGCGACACACAGAGCTGCAGCCAGCAGGGGACACTCCTGTCCCTTGGCTGCAATGTGTCTGTCACCCATGCTGTGACCCTGCAGAAGGGTCTTTGAGCTGCTTTGCCTCCAGCAGCTCTCCCTGCCCATCACCTTGCCCTTGCCAGGCCACTGCCCGGCCACTGCCCCCCCTTGCTGTCTCCTGAAGGATGGAGGGGGATTCTGCCTCCTTGTGTTGCCCAACTGGCTGCTGCTGGCTCCATGGAAGAAGGCGAAGTGATGCACTTGGGTCACGGAGTTCACGTGGCACAGTTGGCAATCCCAGCAGGGTCCTCCTTGATCTCCCCTCTTAAGGTGCCAGCGTTTGGCCCAAAAATTGCTGTTGTGATGCAGAGGAGGTGCAAGGAGGTCAAAGTGCTCCCGTCTGATACCTGCCAAGTACCAGGTTGGACTCGATGGTCCTAAAGGTCTTTTCCAACCTAAACAATTCTATGATTCTGTGTTGGAGGAGTCTCTCCTCCTTGGCATGGGGCATCAGAATGTTTAGGTCCTTAAAAACAGGTTTGTTGAGACAGGTGGAGATGCCAGTGCAGAGGATGGCCAGAGCAGAACCAAATGACCACTAGCCTTGGTGACAGGTGTTTGCCTCAGGAGTGTGTGTGAGATTTGGGCACAGTGCAGCCTGGTGGGGCAGTGGCCTGTCCCCTCCTGCCATCCCACTGTTGCTTGCAGCATCTCCACGGCCAGACCAACTGTAGGCAGGATTTTGTACTCTGAGAGGGTTGTGTTCATGCCACCATGAGTCTGTCAGTGGGCTGGAGAGTTTCACTACCTCCAGGAGGTTTCCAATTCTTGCTTCTTCCAATTCTTCTGCTTCTTACTCTACAACTATTAGACCTTAAAGATCTTATCAGTGATTTAGACCAACTGTTTGCTGGACAGCTTCTGCCCTTTGCAGATGGCAGCTCTCCATTTTGCTCTTTGTTCCTGGACTCGGGTGACTATTTTCACTCTTTTCACCTCTCTGTGTCAGTGGTGACATGCCTCTGCCCCACATCTGGCATGGTCTGTATGGAAGTGGGAAGTTAGGAGTCAAGGCCAGCACTTGTACCCCAGCCCTGCACCTGCTGTCTGGGCTCAGCTTTGCCAGGGTAGTGATCCTCATACAGAGAAAGTTATTAGGATGAGTGTAAATGAGTTTGGCTGCAGAACAGCCTGTGCTGCTCTGTGCAGGCTCCCACCTTTGTATTGCCTCTTCATCTGACCCTCCATCCACTGTCATGTAGTTCTAAATTCACTATTTACATTTTTTTCAGTCCATCCTCTCAACTCAGACTCGGGAAAAGCAGTCCTAGCCCACGGGCAGGTTCAAGGCTGCCCATCCATAAGCTGCTCTAAACAATGGCAGCACATCAAAAAGTGCTCTGGAGGGGTAAGAGCTGCTGCAGGATTTCTCACTGCACAGCATCCCCAGAGCTCTGGCTTGGTCAGCCAAAGAAGCTCTTGTCCTCCCTGTGCCCCCTGCTGCCACTCATGGTCCTGCCTGATGCTTCTGAGAAGAGCATTTACATCGAGTCATAGAATCATACAATGGTTTGGATTGGAAGGGACCTTAAAGATCATGTTTCCAACCCCCTGCTATGGACAAGGATGCCACCCACTAGATCAGGTTGCTCATCTAGACCAAATTTGCTCCTAAGTGTCTTATCATGTGTTGGTGGGTGGCCTGGCTTGCTGCATGCCCACTCTCTCCCTGCTGTGCTGTGGGGTCCATGCTTCCTGGCAAGGGCTGTCAGACTTGCTGCAGAAGCTGTCCCCTGCCAGAGGGGCCCCTGGGCATCACTCAGAGCATCCAGACAACCTGACAGGCCCCTCAGCACACACACACAGGGTGCCTATTCACGTGCTGGCATAGCTCTGCTGGGTCCTGGCAGAGAATGTGGGGCAGCAGGGCACAGGGAGGTGACCTCTGCCTGCCTGTGACCCCTTGCTGAGATGAGGCTGTGAGATCATACATCTCTGGAGCTGGCCTTTCTCCTCTGGACATGGCTGGAGGGAGGATTTGAGCCAAGCCTGGAGCACAGCCCTGTTGTGGCTGCTGGTGCAAGGCTGCAGTAAAACATGACGAGCTTTTAATGGGGCCAACCCGTGTTGTAAAGCTGTCACTTCTAATGGAGACCATCTTTACTTGGAGTGGCACAGCTCCCCTTTCTGTGCCATGGCTGAAAGAGTGGAATGGAAGGTGATACACAGTATGGCAAAGTTAGAAAACTCGCTGCTGAGCAGAACACTCTCAGCCTTTCCCCACATTTCCAGCTGGATCCCTCCGAGCAGTTTGTGCCTAAGAGAGCACGCGATTCCTCCACCCCCACATGGCAGCCAGGACAAAGCGCTTGATACATCATAAATATTAGTGCCTGGCCCCTTGCCAGTCCCAGTCAGAGAAATCATCTCGGCCATTAATCTGAACATGCAAGCTGCATCTGGCTTAGTGTCACCCATGCTCAGTTGTGTCTGCAGTGTTGCAGTTCGTGCTTGCTTTAAAGAAAAATTTAAAAAAATAAAAACAAGAAAGAAAGAAAAAAAAGAAAAATAAGAAGTACTTGGTGCTTTCTGGGTCTAATTTCTTAGTGAGTGTCTCCTGGGGTCTCTGCTGGCACACCATGGGACCAGTGTGCGGGGGCGAGCCCAACACAGGGAGCCTCTAATGAAGGGCAGGATGGAGAACCCAGCGTGTTTGTGTAAATAAACCATGTGTCTCCATGCTGGGCTTCTTGTGGCGCTGGCATTGCTGCCTGGCACCGCAGCTGCACTCGTGCCCTGCTCCCTGCTCAGCCAAGGGTTTTGGGAATGGCCAGATGCTGCGGATGGGCATCACCCTCTGGGTTGCACGGGGACCCTCCAGAGCTTTTCACCTGTTGGGGTGCTGAGGCGAGCAGGGCTGGGATTGGAGCTTCCTCCAAGCTCAGCTTCATTCTCCGCTGTGATTAATTGCAGTTGGCATTCATCTGGAATTTTAGAGAGAACAATCGGATGGCGTGCCTCACAGTTGATTTAATTGAAACCTGATGAGGCGTCAGAAGGCTGCTGTGCACTGGGCGTAGTTGTGCTGGGATCCCCCTGGGAACCCCTTCCCCTCTTCCCAGCTTTGGCAGTACCTTGGAGGGCTCAGGCTCCCCCCACATTTCTTTGGGGCTGAGTTTGTGCTGTAGCTCTGAGGTCTCCTTGCCCTGGAGTTTTGTGACCAGTCTGGATATTCTCAAGTGCAGTAGCATCAAGGATTTGGGGCTTTGCCCTGCTGTGGTATGGGCCAGTGGGGAGGTTTGGTGTATGTGAGATACATGTCTTGTTCCTTGTTGCACAGATCCGCTGCTCTGCTTGAGTTGCACTGACCATTTGTAAGGCAGTTCGGAAGCCTGGGGGAAATTGCTTTCAGGTCAAGACCTGCTTTAGCCTGTGGTGAATTACTGCACCTGGGTTTTAAATCTTTGCAAACAGAGGATTATGGTGATGGTAAATACTACGTAGACCTGGAGATTGCCGTACTGCTGGATGAAGGGAGCATGGCCTTCCCCTTTAGCAGATAGAGTGTGATGGATGTTAAAAGAATAAATTGAGATACAGCCTGGGTTGTGCCTTAGATACTATTTCTCCTTGATTTATATTTCTGCTTGGATGCTTCACAGAGTAAGCAGTATATTTCTTGCTTAACCTCACAGGGCCTTTTCATTCTTAAATGAGGACAGCGTGGTAGGTATGACCAATTGCCAAGAGCCCCAGATTAGTGCAAGATCTGCAAAAAATTCAGAGCTGCTGTACAGCCCAGCATCTGCTTGAAACACAAACACCAAGTGATAAGCTTGTTTGAAATGGTGAAGCTGCACTCCCATGCCAGGCAATAGCTGCTGGTGCCTGGCTGTTCTCTGGGCCTCTAGTCCCAGTGGTGGGTTTGGGGGCTTAAAACAGAGCAATGCCTCCTGCTCTCAGCAGCCCAGTGGTAACCAATAGCCTGTCCTGAGCATGAGGGAGTGAGGAACCGTAATGGTGGGAAGGTTGGACTGTTGGCACTGCCCAAATGACACCAGCCTGATGGGAAACCCTGCCTGTAGGCATGGCAGATGCAGGCAGCAGAAGGTGAGGGCAGGCAGGGCTTGTCCTCCTGCCTGCAGGTACTGGGCAAGAGGAAGGATGAGGGCCTGGTTTGCTAATTGCTGTGGAAGTGGTGGTGACAGGCAGGTGTAGCCTGCAGGGAGCTGTAAGGGCACCTGTGCATGATGAGTGGGGCCGAAACAGGTTGACACAATCCAATTAGTGCCGAGTGCTAAGCAACCTGGCCAATTTGCTCTTGGCTTTTATAACGCATATAAATAGCGGTAGTGTTATATAATGCCAAGGGGGATGGTTCCAGTCCACCCACAGTCCCTGAGGAGAGCCGAAGATGCTCATAGCTTTGCCTGTGGCTGGGGGAACCCATCTGATGGTCTGACCTTACGCAGTGTTTGTGTTTGCTGCATTGGACTGGGCCTGCTGCGATCCATGCAGCATCCCCACATCCACCTGGGACAAACAGCCTTGACAAGGCACATCTCCTGTACCCTCTCCCAAGCAGCATCTCCATCCATCAGTCTCATGTCCTGCAGTGGAGACAGTGTCCAAATTTGGACAGAGGCCTGACCCTGTTGTTGAGCTCAGGCCTGGCCTTGGTAATGATGTTCTCCAGTCTCTCCTTGTTCTTGATTTCCCACTGCAAGTGGAAGATGCTTCCAATGTCTGCATAACCCTCCTTATCTCTGACCGCCAGCAAGAATAAAGTCTTCCAGGCTGCTGCAGGCTACCAGCCGTGCTGTGCAGGCAGGACTCTAATTTCTGCCTTTGGGGAAGGCTGTGGCAACCTGCTGGGAGCTAATGGGCTTGTGCAGGTGATCCTGGAGGTGTTATGTGGCTGCCTGATGTCTGTTATGAGAATTGCTCTGGTTTATCAGGCCGGGGATGGCTGCTTTCTGGGCTGGAGGTGGGAAATGCTCGTGGAGTTAGCAGGTTTTCCCAGCAGTAGGTAGCAGAAGTGAGCATGGGGTTTTGTGTGGCTGTTCCTGCAGAAGACTGAGTTGAAGCTGCCTCTTGTTTTTTTGTCAGTCATATGGAAAAACAGTCTTCTGGAAGGAAGGAGGGAGTGGATAGAAGCAGGAGGTCACCAGAAAGTATTCCTGAAGTAAATCATGCCTAAAATACACAGTGGTAAAGGCTCTTGTTGTGGTTGAAGGTCAGTAGCTTCATGCAGAGGTTGCAGCTGGATTGGTTTTGCCCTGACTTGGCTGAGTCTTGCCCATGGGGCTGAATCCTCACCATGCACCAAATCCTTACTGGAAGCAGTTCATCAAGGAGCCACTGGTAATCACTGGTTACAGTTTTGTCTTATATAGCTGACTTTCCCCTTTTGTGCTTTCAGAAATAACACAGATCATCCAGGTAGACTTGGACCTGAAGTACAAGACTAACATCCGAGACCTGTTTGATGAGTTTGACAACTTCCCAGAGGGAGCAGTCATTGGAATTGCCAGGGAAATGCAACCAGTGTACAGGTAAAGCTCCCTCCCTATGGGGACCAGGGTGTGGGCAGTGGGCGGCTGGTGTGTCTTCTCTTCAACTCACGTTGGGCTTCCTGCTTTAATCCTGGCAGAAGAACTTAATCTGGAATTTGTAGGTAGGTATGAGCAAAGTGTACAGTGTTGCTGTTGTTTGTTTACTTGTTCTCACACACCATCACAAGGCTTTCAGAGCCAAATTCCTGGTTGTTGGTGCTAAAATCCATGCCTGGACTATAGTACATCTGCTAGAGGCACTGTTTGCCCAGCCATCCTGCTGAGGTGCTGGGATTGCATTCTGGAGCATTGGGGTGTGTATTGGAGCTCAGAGGTTCCGGCTGTGAAGATTGCAGAGTAAGGGTTGACTTTAGGCAATGTTGAGGTTCTGGGTCCTTGGAGTGTGAGTGCACCTTGTGCTTCCCTCAGGGAAGGCCAAACTGACAACTCCATTGGTGGCCTGGCTTTGCAGGCATGAGGGTGACCCCATGGTCACTTGCTCTTCAGACCCTTGTTCCACCAGCCAGTGACTGGTGGGAGCTAACGGTGGGAGTCACCAAGGGGAGGCTCAGTCCTTCCCAATCGTGGACCACTGGTGGATTTCAGGGGCACAGATGTTTTTAGGCTAGTGCTTAAAGAAATTGGTTTAGTTTAGCCTGCATTATTCCAAGGATGAACCTCAGGTTTTGTTTTAATCCAAAGTAAATCAGATAATCAACTCAGGATGCCTTAATGGCTCCTCAGATGAGCTGAGTTTGAGCATCTGAGGTGACTTGGCTAGATTTGCTAATCCTAATGGAAAATTTCTTGGAGAAAGACAAAAATGTTGAAGAGCTCTATATGTCTTTTCCTTCCCTACTGAAAGCCTACTTCCTTACTGAACCTCCTAAGACATGACCAGCAGCACTCTAGGCAAAGGCTGAGCAGCAAAGATCTGAAGCAGCCATTCTTGTTTCATGTGCATCCAGATGAGATGAGGGTGGAGACAGAGAGAAGTTCATCAGCAGGGTATTGATGGTCATTAATCACCACAATTGCTTCCTGGTAGCCTAAGTCATCTGAGAGCGTGAGGTTGCTCAAACTACAGGAGTCACCACTGTTCCTGGGCTGGAAAAAGATACCTCTGTGTCCATATCAGAAGTGTCACCTTCGCTCTTGGTTTGTACTCTTGGCAAGCAGAGCTGGGACTAAAGGAACACGGATGTTAAGGTCTTGTCTCCATAGCGTGGGAGCATGGAGGGCTCCTGTATCTGCTTTGGCTGTGCTGGCAGGATTTTGGTGCCCAGAATGGTAAATCCAGCCCCAGTTAATCACATCCAATTGTTAGAGCTTAAAGCGGGATGGAGGGAGCAGCCGCAGCCAAGTGTGGCCACGGGGCTGTTGCAGTGTCAGCCTCGGTCAGCGCTGCCCGGCAGGGCCGGTCCCATTCATTAGCGCTGCAACCTGGAACGGGATAAATCAGACGTTTGTTTGCCTGCAATTAGTCCATGACAGAATCACTGTGTTTTCATCTCTGCAGGGTTTTGCATTATTTCCATGCATGACTAGGGAGTGGGGATGGAGTTCCGCTGCCTGGATGTGGTTTGTGGGGCCAGGCGTGCCTGGAGGGGACCGAGTTAAGCTTTGGGGTGCTCTGCTGGAGAGCCATTCAGCATGGCAGGGGACAAGGCATGGGATCACGGGGCTGAGCGCTGAATACCTGACCCAAGCCATAGCCGTGTTCTCCCCCTCCTGCCTCCTGTGGTGGGGACAAACAAGCCAAGCAATAACAGCCCTCACAGGCTGCATTTTTGGGCTGAACTTTCTGTTGTTGCAGTTTTGACATTCTGGGTCACTTTGGGCTATGTTGTACTTTTCTTCTTGTGTTGTTTTGATCTTCGTGTGAAAACAAGTTCCTGATCCTCCTTGTCGCCAGACCACCCGTCACGGGGCGAGCCGTGCAAACGCCAGGCTGCCCTCCCACCGAGCCCTGCGCCCCGCGGGGCTCGCACCTCGCTGCTAAAAGGGTTTCCAGACACAAACACGAACTGACAAAGCATGACTGTCTTTGTAAAAAAAAAGAGAAAAAAAAATCTTTGCTATTTTTATACTTTTAGCAAGATAAAAACGTGTTGTAGGTGTGAAGTAAGAGGTACCAGCTCCAGCCATGTGGTTTGCCACGTGCGCAGGCTTGAAGCATCAGCTGGGAAAGGGGTTGTGGGGGTGGAGGGGGGTTACAGGTGGTCGTGGGGTTTCTCTGTTGGCACTCATGTTTTCCTCTCTGCAGCACCAGCTTTATCCCAAAGCACTAAGAGGGCTTGGGATGAGTTAGCAGAGCTGTCCTGAGTTTGCTCCTGGAGCTGTAAATTCACAGCTCTGGGGCAGGGTAAGCTGGTGGCTGGGAAGGGTCTGGTGCTATCTTTCCCTCTCTGTAGCAATGGGGAAGATGGATGGAGATCAATTGACTTGGCTGTGTTGGATCCTTTTTACCTACTTGGCCCATCAGAGAAGGCACATGGGTGTGTTTTGTAGCTCGTGCCCTGTTTTCTGGGAAACAGCACTGTTCCTGTTGGCTGCCTGGCTGTAGGCTGTACTTTCTAGGCACAGGTTGGGGCTGCAGAAGGCTCAGGCTGCTGCACTGGTGCACCAAGCAGTGCTGGGCACAGACGCTCACGGGAAACAGAGGAGTAAGAGAACAGCAAATCAGAAACATTCCGGAGCCTGTCTGCACATCCTGAAGGTAGGGGAAACCTCCAGACAGCAAAACAGGATGGCACGGGAGTGTTTCCACTCGCTTGATTCATGCTGAAACAATGCCCGGCCACTGTTTGTCTTGGACAAATGCATTTCTCTGTGCAACAGGATCTCCCAGTCCTCCTGCAAGGCCAGCAGTGGGATTTAACTGTTGCACACCTGGGCTTGGCCTGTCTCTTGGGTCGCTCAGGGTGGGTTGAAGTGGCCTGTGGAGAGCAGTAGCTCCTGCTGGAGCTGGACATGGATCACCCTGTGGTGTCTGGCAGGACATCCTGGATGGAGAGGGGGAGGTGACAGGAGCCCACGTCAGGTGCAGGAGGTGATCTGAGGTCTGAGGCCATCAATGTCAGGTCTACTTCTGTCCCGCTGTAGCAGGGGAAAGAGGCACTCTGTCTGTGGGTCAGGCATGTTGTCCTTCCTGCAGCTTTGGGATCTGATGTGTGACATCCACATCGCCTCTGCGGATGGGGTTGCAGACAGAGCTTCATCCCACAAGAGGCTGTCCCCACGGTGGGGTTGTTGAGGACACGGGTACTGTGCACTAGGCTCCTAGACGCCTGTGGGCTTTCCATGGCAGTGCTGGATGCCTCCTGCCAGGCTGACGTTTGGATGTTGGCCTGCAGGCAGAGCCTCTTCCCAGGCTGACATGTGCCTGCTCATGTGTCTGCCTACACAGGATTCACACTGCAGCCAAGATAGGGAGCTCTGGCTTCGGCAAGAATGATTTTGATGGAAAGACTAGAATCTGCAGCTGAAGTTTGCATGGTCCAAAAGGCTTTCCATGCAAGGAAGTGCTTCTGCAGAATCATAACCTTAATTAAAAGTCCTGTTGTCCCCCGCAGCAGTTCAGCTGCTCAGCCGTGCTGGCAGTGTCCTGCTCACCAGGCTACAGCGGGGGAGTGATGATGCTCTGTATAAATATTTTTGTTGCACTGAGCTTTCCATGCCAGATCCTGGCCACATTGAGGAGTCCAGGCTCTCTCTCTTTAGTCCTGCTAAGAAATTTGTTGGCAAGTGTTGCAGATGCATCCTGCAAGCCAGTGGGCAGGTGACCAGGAGAGTCACTGTCCTCAGGGTGTGTGCAGGGTGTGTGCCTGGCCTGTGGAGCAGCTTAGCCATGCTTCTGGCTGCGGTGGGGCTGTGTGATGGCCGGGTGAAACCTCCCTTTTGAAAGCAGCCCCATGGCTGAGAGGAGCAGAGTGGGGAAATACTGTGGCACTCCCCAAAATGTCCTGAAAACTCTCAGGTTACTAAAGGCAGACCTTAAACCCTATTCTTACTGGGTTTCCTGGTTATAGATCCCTCTGGTCATGGTGGTGGTGTGTGAGAGGAAGCAGGACAGTGGTATTGATTGCACAGCTGCTCTTGGCAGCCTCGGGCTGACCCTGGGCCACTGTGCCACGCTGTGCTCCCTGTTCCTATCCCCACAGCAATCCTGGGCTCTTCACTTCCTAAGCAGTGCTGGTGCTGTTATTGGCTCTGGGTGCTCACCAGTGCCAGCACCACCTGGAGCCCTCAACACTGCCCCCATGTTGCTCCTCTTGGAGAACAGTGGTCTATTGGCAACAGGGAGGACCTAACCCACAGGTCGTCAGATGGGTGCTTTTAGCCCCTTGCTCCAGGGGAGAAGGTTCCTGCTGTGATGGTGGACCTCAGGAGAGGTCCCAGAGGTTCACAGGTCCAAGAATGCACATAGTTGGGGCTGGAAGAGTAGCTGCTGCCTCCATTCCTGCTGTTGGGTAAGATCTTCACTGTTGTCCCCTGTGACAAGAAGCTAATTAAAGCTTGAGGCAGCTTGAGAATCCACAGTACTGGCAATGGTAGAAGTTTTTCCAACAGGAAAGGATATCTACATCAAAAGGACAGCTACAGACTACAAAGGACTGACACTTGGGTTCTTGTATGGCTGCAAGGCCATTTGCCTTTGCCTCTGCCTAAAACCTAGAGAGAGCTCAAACAGGACATTATTTTGTGGAAAGAAAAAGCTTTGTTTCTGCTTGTGATCATGTAGGAGCTGCTGTAAGGTGTGCTGTGTGTTCTGTCACATGTTTTGTTTGTTTGGGAGCTGGTAAAATAACCCTGAGAAGCCCATTAATGAGTGGAAGCAGGACTGTGCAGCCTCCAAACGCAGAGGCACAGCACTTGCAGTGCTGGGTGTTTGCTGGGAGCTCAGCGGCAGCGGTGCTAAGTCACTTTGTCAGATGTTTGGAAGAGGAAAGGAGTTATCCTGGGCTGTGAGCAAGCTAATGCTGAATCCATAGCCAGGCCAGGCTGTCAGAGTCTGGGCTGAGACTGTACGTCCTGTACCTTTTCTTGGGATCTAAAAAAAACCCCAAAGTACGGCTGACAGCTGCAAGCAGGGAGCAGCTGGATTCCCTGGCTGCCAGTTGAGGCAGTGGTGGTGCTTCTAAGATACAGCAGTGCAGGTGGGCTGCTGCCTGGGATGGAGCTTTCCAGAACTGGAGGTAACCATCTCCAGCAGGCAGGTCCTCCTGCCTGAGTTTGTCTGGTTTCATGGACTCCTCAAGCAGGCAGGTTGCCCTGATTTGGCGACTTTACTCTTTTCCAAGTGCTTTTGCCCTGGGGGAGCAAGGAGCTGGCTACCACAAAGGGCTCTGTGTTCCCCAAGCCCCTCAGTCAGTGAAGTCAGGAGAATTTGTGCCCTGCCATTTGTGCCATGGTGATGTCATTGCTGCCTGCCCACAGTCCTGGCAAGCCCCAGAACCATTGCACTTTGGATTTGAAATCATTTCAAGATTTTGACTTGATTTGTAGTAAGTGCTGCTGTTCAACACATGGGGGAAGCGGTTCTAGGAATTGTTTGGCAATAGCTGCCAGGAAGCAGCAAAAATTACAGAGCAAGCAGAACCTGCAAGGAACTGGCAGCAGAATTAATTTCAGGAATTCAGCTTTACCTCTGATTGAAAAAATTATCCAATGAGGTAAAGGGTTGTGTTGTTCACATCTGTGCATAACATTATTATGTAGGACCTGTTGCACTTATTTCCATTACCAAGCAAACTTCAAATGTCATTTAAAAACAATGAATAAATTGGACAAGATCTGATGACCACAACTGTGCACTGATTAGCACAAATGCTATTAGTAATATTAAGCAGTGGGTGAGCTTCTGTGAAGGGAGAAAATCTCCCCTGTTCCTGAGAGCCCCATCAGCAGGCAAGGGAGGCCCAGGCAGGCGTCCTGCGCTTCCGAGGCAGGCAGGAGAACACTGCTGGAGCAGAGTTCATTCACAGTTGTTAACAGAAATCTGCCATTTTGGCAGTAATTAGGCCCACAGTTTTTTAGAGTGCCCCTGTGTTGCCCCCCATCCTTTATGGCACTGATAGAAGATGGTCTGACATGCACAGCCTGTCCCTCCACAGCACCACCAGTGCCACGGGCGTTTGATCTGTAGAGGGAAGGAAGCTGATGCAACCTAGACAGGGATTTATGGTCCCACCTCTATTCAGAGGATGATTTTAGCACCAGTGTGGGGTATAAAAATGTTAGGTGGTGAGGAGGGCCGCCCTTGGAAATCTGTGTCCCAAGGAAAGGTTTCACTCGCCAACTGTGTTCGCAAGTTGTCACTCATCATCTATTTAAATGTTCCCACTTTTGGACTAAGTCCATGCAGAAATGTCATCATTGAGAATCAATTTGCTGCTCTAAATACAGGCCTTTTAAAAGTTTGGCATGCAGGCTGCTCTGTAGTAGAGACCAGCACTGTACAGACATAATTTGTGCATTACGTGAGAAGTTTATTAAGGAATTACTGATGTCCTCGTTGAAGAGCTCAGTTTGTCTGTTCATCAGTGTTTTCTATGTGAGGACTGAAGGTCCTGCCTGAGCTGGACCCTCACCCTGAACCTATCAGAGGAGAATAAGATGGTCCTGGTGTGCACACCAACACATCCTGCCCTTTGTCCCGGGCTGGGAATCCGGGTTGCTTTGCCCCAGGATGACAATTTTCTCTGCAGAGCAAAGGGTAATGCTGTGTTGGTGATGCCATTGCACGTCACTGAGCACATGGTGCTGCCAGGAAGCATGGAGTTGGGATTTCCTGGATTACACAAACTGCTCAGCTTCAGCTAAGGTGCTCTGGACCAGGCTGGTACTGAACCCACTTCCCCAGCTTCTGAAGGGGTTTAGCATTGCACGTGGAAAATAAGCAATTAGCAACAAGGGCCACTTTGTTGCAAAGCTGCTGAGCTCGCCTGGCCGAGGTCCGGCAGCTCTGGGGTGGGTGGAGGGAGCTGGATTTGGATGCTGCTCAAAGCGCAGCCCTGGGGCAGCTGCTTCCCTCCAGCTGCGGCAGAAACTTGGAAGGGCCCACCTTCGTTGCAGCAATGGCTTTTGGAGGTGGGAGGAGCTGGAGGAAGGGGAGATGGCCTTTCCTGAGGGTTAATCCTGGTTGAACACAGTGATGGTAAGGGGCTAGCAGCTGCCTGCCACAGTGAGGATTAGCCAAGAGGAGAAGGGTGCAGGGAGGTTTCTTGGCTGTGCTCTTACTTCTTTCTAAGGGCTAAGGGAGAAAGCCACCATCAGCCTCTGAATGGACCATGCTGCTATTCCCATCACTCTTCCCTCCCCACTGCCTGCACCCTCTCCTCCAGGCAGGACTGAAGCTGCTATCAGTCTCTGTTTGCTCTCTCTCCCACTACATTTCAAACACATCCCCCTGTCCCCATCAGGACACTGCATACTTCCCATTGGGGCTCCCATCCCATCCCATCCTATTCCATCCCATCTACCTCTGTGGCCAGCTCTCTAGGGCCCCACAGGTACCAGGCACTAACATGTGGGCAGCTTGGCCGGGGATGGCTTGGTGGGACCACAGCCAGGTGCCGTGTCCTCCTGCCTGCCCTGGAGGAGCCCTGGCAGTGCAGGGTTCAGAGCACAGTGCTTGTGCCTTGTTGCTCATTGCACAGGATCTGCCGTGTTTGCCAGCAGCTGCAGCTGGATAACACCGGCAGCCATCTGTGTTCTGGCTCAGGAACTGAACAGTATTTGGAGGGAGCAAGAGCATGCACTTGTTTTATTTGGTGTTTGGGCTGGCAGGGCTGCTGTCGGTGTGGCTCAGAGAGGGACGGCTGGCAGCCCGTGCTTGCCTTCTCCGTCAGGAGCCCCATGCCCAGCTGAATGGGGCTCGGAGTCCCCCAGCCCCTGACCCCTGTGAGAGAGGCTTGGTGACAAAGTGTGTCCTCAGGGTGCTGGCCTTCTGCTGCTGCTGCCTGTCCTGCCCTCCTGGGCACCTGGCCCAAACTCTGCCAGTGCTTGGCAAGAGGTAGAAGCAAACCAGTGAGCTCCAGCAAGAAGTTTACTGATTCTGGGACATTTATTACATCCAGAATCTTTCCATTTCCTTATTTTTGTGGCTTTATCCCATGACTGTTGCCTTTGCTTCCCCCTTTGATGAGGGAGAAGCTGTGCAGCCTTCCTCCCTGGGTACCACACTGCACAGGCTCATGCAGTGCACATGCATGGGGCACAGTGGCATTAAGAGACCCCACAACCTTCCAGGAGCATCCTGTGGCTGCAGCCACCCTGGGTCTAGCCCAGCATCTCATTTCATTTCATTTCATGTCTTTTTGACCTGGCTCCTCAATTCCCCAGCTGCCAGGGGGGATCCCACAGGCTGTCTGCATTCTTGGAGGTGCAGCCTCATGGGGAGGTTCCGCATCCTCAGCAGCAAGGCCAGCAGTGCTATCTGCAGGGCCAGTGCTTTCAGCTTGCTGCTGGTCACCCAGCTGGCAGTAACCCCTCCTTCCTGCCTTTCCTGCCAGCTAGGGCACCCAGCTGCTTTACCAGCTGCTTCCAGCTCATCCTAGGAAGTTGTCCCATAGCCCAGAGCTGAAGTGAAAGAGTGGAAGATCAGGATTTGGACAAAGTCTTCCCACACCCACTGTTTGTCCCTTCCTGTGCAAGAGACAAAGCAAGAGAATGACCTGCAGAATACAGCTGGTGGGTGGAGCAGTCCCCTCTGCCCTGGCAGCTGATCCCATAGAGGCATTTCTAACTGTGTGATGGCAGCTCTGTGAGCTGGGGCTTGTGACCGCCAGGCTGCGAGGCAGGGGAGGTGTGGCTGCAGCGGCCTGTGCTGGGCCAGGAAGGGAAGTCCTGGTGGAAGCAGGGTTTTTTATCTGGGCTGCCTGGGTCCAGCCTTTGAATGCTTGGAAATGCTCTTCTCCAGATGTTTCCTAGCATACGCCGGCTCTGTTTATAAACAGCTCCTCAAAGCAAAGCCTGTAGGGGCTGCAGGCGGGTGCTCGTGGCAGCAGCCCTGCACGGCTCCCCTGCACCATGCCACGGGGTCTGGGGCCACAGGTCACCTCTTTCACCTCCCATCTAGAGGAGCCAGGGTGGTTAACAAAAGCCAAAACTGCCTCCTCTTCCTTTCCTCTCCCCTTCGCCTGGCTAGCAGCTTCCTGCCCCGATGCATCCTGATGATGACCGGCCTCTCCGGGCTGCCTTCCTGCCCAGACTTTCACTGCCAGGGACACAGAGAGGAGGGCACCCTGGAGCCAAGGCTGGTGGCACACTGCCCTGCCCGACCTGCCTGTTCCAGGGGAGATCCCCCCCACTCCAGGGGCTTGGGCCAGGGAGATGCTTCCATTGCAGCTGGGGTTCAGTTCCTTGGTGATTGTCTCAGGGTGATGTCTGACAGCACCTTGGGTTTTTTCCCCATGTTTGCCAAAATCTGAGGTGGGTGCCAAGGGTTGATGCTGAGCAGGACAGAGTGGTGTGGAGTCCAGGCTGGATTAGCTGTTTGGCTGGTTGTGCTTCCCCAGATCCATCACCTCCAAAGAGAGCAATGCTCTCATAGGCGCCACTCCTTCAACTTCCAACTCAATGTGGGTGCCTTTCAGCCACACTCCTCTCTGTATTGGACCCTGCAGGACAGCACCAAACCCCTCCATTAGAAGGACAAAAGCCAAGAAAAATCCAGGCTAAACAGCTGCTGCCAGCGGCCCTGCCAGAACACCTTTCCCTTGGTTGGCCTGAGCCCAGCACTGGCAAGGCTGTTGTGCAGGGCTGTGAGCAAGTTCCTGAACCATCAGCACTGCGGAGCCACCCACAACTCATCACATCCTGGATCTCACCTCAGCATTGCTCCCTGGGGATGGCCCTATCCTCCCTTCCAGCCCCACTCCCCTGCGATCCCCAGGCACGGGCGGGGGAGGACGGCCCTGTCACGCCAGCACTGGGAGGAAGGGTGGAACAATTGCTGCTTGTCAGTCTGTCTCCTCTTCCTGCAGAAAAGGGCACATTGCTCCTTTCTTGTTATCAGCCCTCGACGAGTAATCTGCTGGGGAAAGGCATTGCTGGAAAATTGAGTCATTTGATACAGATCTGCTTTTGCTCTGCCGTGGCCTGCTGATGTTGAGGGCCTGGGTGCTTGCATTTTCCTTATCCTGGGTGCTTGCAGTGGCTGTCCTCTCATCTCTTAGCTTGGGCAGTGTGTGTTTGGAGGTAAGAAAATCAAAAGAGTCAGCTTCACTGCTGTGGAGCTGTAAAGGTGCCCCACTCTGCAGCACTGCTCACCCTCTCCCTCCTGTCTGCTTCCAACTTAACTTTTTGGGCATGGGAATGGCTTTCTAGGCACTGCTAGGGAGAAGCAGAGAGAGCAGAGTATGCAGAGGTGAGCTTGAGCCAGTCATGTTCAGATCCCTGGACCTGAGCACTTCAGGAGGCTGATTGGTGCACAGCTGGGGCTTATTCTGCAGGCTGAGCTTCCCTCTAATGCCACGAGAAGAGTGCTTTGCCTTGCAACTTGTGGATGTTCAGGAGCATCCATGAGTTGTCTTTGCCTCTCCCCAAGACATAACTGCTCTTTGCAGAGGCAGAGCCCTTTTTTCCCTTCCGTGCCCTTTAGATCCAACAAGCACTGCTGTCCATGGGATCCAGTGAGGCAGCCCATCCTCCAGTCCCGTTTCCCGGGAAGCATGGATATGACTGCCCAAAAACTGAGCTCTCCTTCTGTAGAAAACTGGCACTTGGAAAAACCCTTTCCATTCTGAATCAGGTGAAAGGGAGTGGTTTAAAGACCCTTAATGACACAGGAAATATCAGTGCTTTGAATCTAAAGCATCTAAATGAAAACTGTAAGGAAGTGATGCTGCGTGATGGTTGTGGTTCTCCAGATCAGTAAATAAAAAATATGTTCACGGTTTACATCATTAATGAGACCACTTTAAACCTTTGGGTTCTAAATCTATACCATCTACCAGCAAATTCTCATTGCCTGGAGCTGCATGGAGAGTTTGGTCGGTGCCTGACAGATTCAAAGAGGAACCAGTGGCAGGCTTGGCTTCTTCTTTATAACAGTGTTTCTCCTTGACATCTTCACAGCAAAGTGTAAAAAAACCCTGCTGTGACTTTCCCTTAAGTGTGAGAGCTGGAAGGAGATGGCAGTGCTGGCAGCCCTGAATTGTCAGATGGTGGGGGGGTCATAGGTCCCTCCTGCCCTCCTCCAAACCACAGGCTTGGACGGCTCTCAGGTGCTCAGCTTTGCAGCAGAGGATGCTGCTTGAGAGGAAAAAAATTTTCAGACTGAGTGGGAGTGATTTTTGGGGACAGATTCAACCCCAGGTACTTGGATAATAGCATGGGATGAATTCAATTCCTGCAAGTGGGAGCAACCAGTGTAAGTATGGTGAGGTGTATTCACTGCCCCAGGGCTGAGGAAGGAGCCAAAGACATTTTTGGGCTGCTTGCTCAGGTAATCAAAATTTGAATCCACCTCTGGAGTTAGTTTTATTTATTACTAGACTTGCACACTCTATTCTCCTTGGCAGCTGGAAATTAGCTGGTGAAGATTGCATCTGCCAGAGCTGCTACAGCTGAGCCTTCCCAGGGCTGCAAGTGCTGAAGGCACTGGTTGTTTAGCTAATGAGATGTTGCCACTGGATTTCTCTTTTTATTTTTATTTTGAAGAAGTATTTCTGACACTCAGATATATTCCAAGTCTTCTAATTGCACAGCCTCAGACTGAGGCCCATCTATGATCTGGGGTTTCCCCATAATTGAATAATAATAATACTGTCAACTCTGCTGTTGAGATCCCATTAACTGAAGGACTTGCAGTTCTGGTGTGTACCAGCCATGGGGACACTCCTGGTGGTTCACCCCAGGCACTGGGGATGTGGTTTTGTCTCCCCACACAACCGTGTGAGCAGTCACATGATCCTGTGTCCAGCTGGCTCACCAGAATGATGCTGGTAGCAACAAAATGGGCTTTAGGATGTGGTAAAAAGAGTGGTTTGAGGTCTGGGCAATATCCTGTGCAGGGGGACGGAGAGAAAGGCAGCCCACAAAGCAGTGGTTTCTCCAAGAGGCTGGGTGCCTCTAGACAGAAGACAAGCACTACAAGATCCCTTGGGTGGGAGGTAGATCCTGTGCTTTGATCCAGACCTGCCCAGACTTGAGGTGGCTGCTCTTCAGGCTGCACTCCCTGACTCCCCTGTTCCTGTTTTTCCTCTCTTTCCAGGCACACCTTCTGGCAGTATCGTCGTGAGAACCCCCAAACCAAAGTGGGGGAGCCCCCTCCTGATGGGCTGCCAGGCTTCAACAGTGGTGTCCTGCTCCTGAACCTGGAAGCCATGAGGCAGTCCGAGCTCTACAACCAGCTGCTGGAGCCCACCATGGTGCAGAAGCTCACAGAGAAGTACCACTTCAAGGGCCATCTTGGGGACCAGGATTTCTTCACTATGGTGGGAATGGAGCACCCAGAGCTTTTCCATGTGCTTGACTGCACATGGAACCGGCAGCTTTGCACATGGTGGAGGGACCATGGATACAGCGACGTGTTTGACCAGTACTTCCAGTGCGAGGGTGAGGTCAAAATTTACCATGGGAACTGCAACACCCCGATCCCTGAAGACTAGAGCACCCACCACCTCTGGCAGGACCTCTGACTGCAGCAAGACCTGCAAAGCCTTAGCAGCTGCACCAACAGACCCTCGGGAAGGGTGGCCAGCTCTGATCCGTTGCATCTCCAGGGAATCTCTAGGGATCCCAAGAGCGTTCTGTATCCCACGGCCTGTAACCTCATCCCTTCAGGAGGAAGGGCAGTTTGGTTGTTGGAGCAGGATATCCACAGTCACTCTGTCCACATTAGCTCTGGCTCTACTTGGGGCAAGGCCATGGTGCCTGTCTGTGCCACAGCTGCTGGGACGTGGGGACAGCCAAGGGGCCATCAGAGCCCCCTGCCTTTGCCCATGGCAGGGTGCGGCTCCCTGGGTGCTGTGCAGCCTTGCCTTGTCTGGCAGTCAGCAGGAGCCCACAGCAGGCACTTGGATTTTGTTTGTCATTCCTCGGTGGCCCGTTTCTGTACCTCATGCGGAGCACTGGTCTGGTCCCTCCGGAGGGCAGACACCGTCCTCAGGTCATCTTCCTTTCGAAGCATTCCAGAAGGGCAAGAAGGCTTTAAAGACTGAAAAGCTGCTTTAAAATTGGGTTACTTACAAACAAAAATTGAATGCTAGATGAGCTTTAAAGCCGTCCATTGGTTCTTCTTAGCAATAAAAGCTTTACTGCCTTGTCCTAGAAGCGTTCAGTGAGCGTGTACCAATAGATTCATTTTTCTAGCTTTGCCTTTAACCTTTTGTACAGGAATAAAGCTGCAGATGTCAGACCTGCTCGGCTGTTTTTTGTGGCACAACTGAAGTCCTGTGCAATAGAAGGTTTCCTGCTTTTATCATGATTAAAAAGTAGCTGATGTGTATCTGCTGGGCAGCTGAATGTGCTGCCCCACATAGCTTATCCCACATCTGTTCCACCCAAGTGATGCAAAAAACTGGCTGGCATACAAGCTGGATTTTTAAAGATCATCACCACCATAGCTGGGGATGGTCTGGAAAGAGCTGGGAGCTGCCTGTGCTGTGAATGAGTGAGCTTCAGGCATGAGCACGCTGTTCCCTAAGTAAATGCTGCCTCGGTGACCCAGCCAGCAAGTGTGAGCTCCGGCACAGGTCTCTGTCAGGGAAGTGCACAGAACATTAACCCACCTCCAGCCTGGCTTTTACAGCCAGCCAGCATGTGCCTGTGTGTGTCAGTGTGTTCATCTGTGTGATATGCACATGCAAGAGAGAGGGATGAGGAACTTAATTATGGCTTAACCTAAAAATAGTGCACACCATGTCTGGCCCGAGTGTCCTGTGCTCCTTCCGCTGTGTCCATGAATGAACTTACCATTACTGAGGGAGAGGCTCTCCTCCCTCGAACTGATGTGCAGAGATATCAGGCTGTGGTAGGGCTACAGCCCAACCCTGCCCTCTCTGATGTGCTGAGCCAATCCATTTCCAAATAGCACAAAAGCTCCGCTTTGAGTATTTTCACATCCCTGGGGAAGGAACAGCAAAGAGAGGATTAAAGAAGCAGTGCCCTGCTGTGTTAGACTCGCACTTTCACCAAAAAACAAGGTGATTCGGCCTTGCTGTGCAAGGCAAGGAAGCCCCCCAGGGTACTGGTGAGCAGGATTTGGGGTGGGCGATGCACCAGGATGATGCACGCTGAAGGACAAGGAGGGGTTTGCAAGTGCCTCAGATGGCCAGAGCTGCTGCTGTGCCCAGAGAGCACAGCAGGAAGGGGGCTTTGTTCTCTTGGTGCCCACTCTCATTGAGCTGGGTAGGGACATTTCCATGTTTTGTGGCCAGGAGCCACCCACCTCCCCTGTCCTGGCAGTGCCACACTGCTGTCCTGTGCTTGCTGGGCAGTTTCACAGTCCCATAGTTGGCACTGGTGCTTTGTCACCATCCTGACATGTCCTGGGGCCCCTGCAATTGTCCTGAGCAGCTCCTGGAGTGCCCCACATGTGCAGTTCCTGCCATGCCTGGGATGCTGCTGTGCAGGCTCAGCCCTGTCCTTGCTGGTCAGGGCACACGGGTGGCACCAGTGACACATGGGGCCTCACATGCCAGGGCAGGACTTTGCCATCAGTTTGGAAATGGCCATGCTGGAAATACAGGCCAGGTGGCTTGTGTCACCAGCGCTGGGGAGTGGTGGGTTGATGGGCAAACAGGGTTTTACCAGTGGCTGAGCAGCTCTGGGGTGACTGTGGATGTTGGGGCTGGCCCAAAAGCACCACAGTGGGTGCCACAGGGTGACACCTTGAGAGCCAGGGCTGTATGGGGCCAGGTGCCCCCCTACCCCACAGCCACCCCTGTAGCTGGACTGGGCATCCTCCACCTGAAGACAGAGGATGCTTGCCACAGGGCTAGGAGGACTTTTCCCTCTCTGTGCGGTTCCAGGTGCTGTGAGGGGGGTACACCTACATGTGGCCACTGTAGCCTCAGGCTGAAACCTTTTGTTGAGGTATTTTTCCAAAAACAAAGTCCATTTTTTTTCATTTCGTTCAAAATGGCAGTCCACTGGGAAACTCACTGCATTTTTTCAGCTAGGAAAAACGTAGTTAAGTGAAACATTTAATTCAGCTTGGATGGTTTTCCCCAGGCACCACAGACAGCCCAGTGGCACAGCTCCCACACAGCAGTGCCTGCCCCATCCAGACCCACATGGTCCCCAGGGCCATGACTAAGCACCGCAGGCAGCACGGACCCGCACGGTGCTATATATAGACCCTGCACGTAGACAGAGCCGTGCTGCCTATGTAATTATCTCCCCTTCATGCCCTGCTGATTGCAGGCACTAATGAGCTCAGCTGCAGAAACCCGCCGTGGCAGCCTGGGGCTGCCAGCTCAGCCTTTTTGGAGGGTGCTGCCACAGGGGCTGCTTTGGGGCAGAAGCAGAGATTGCTGTGCTTTGGCCGGAGTGGCAGCATCCCTGAGGGCACCGCCTGCTCAGGAGCCTTCACCCCCAACAGGCAGTTCCTTCACCAAGTGCCCGGCCAGCTGGTGACTGCTGGGCCATCCCATGTCCTTCCTTCAGTAGTAATTCCTAGAAAAATAGGGACTTTTCATCCCCATCCTTCCTTGCCCTCCGGCATCCTTCTGCTGTTCTCAAGCAGTTGTTCCTCCAGGCGCAAAAGGTCAGACCTGAGCATCCCCTCCTGGTCCCTGTGACGATGGCCTGGGGCCACAACAGCCAGCACCAGCAGCTGCCAGCACAGGCACAGTGAGAGATGCCCAGAAAGCATTAAGCAGCACCAGTTTGCCTGTGGGCACTTGGGGTTTGCTGCGGTGACCCTGCAGCAGCAGCGCTGGGACTGACAGGCAGCTCCTAGTCCCCAGGGGGCTGGCACCATGTCCTTGGGCCAGCGGTTGTCCCCTGCCTAAGAAAGGGCATCTGCAGACTCCAGAGCTTGGTTATGGGCTGGTTGGAGCCCCTCTGGAGATGTGGCAGGCTAAAGGCAGCCCTGGGTGAGTGGCAGGTGGGGACACACTGCTGTGACAAACAGTGCTGGAGGGGGACAGCTGTGGGGAGCAGGAGACAGTCCCACCAGCACAAGCTGGTGGCAAGGGATGGGACCATGCTCCACAGGCCATGGGCATTACAACCATGGGAAAGCTGCAGTGGCCCAAACCAGGGCCTGTGGAAGGGCACAGCAGGCTTTTTACTAAGGTTACTCAGCCCAGAGCTCCTCCATCACACCTATTGGCTTCCTGCTCCTTCTCTTCTCACCCGGTGGCTCACAGCAAAGTGCTATTCATGTCAAGAGCCCCATGTTTTTCCAGGACAGAGAAGGAGATGGGAGAGAAAAGGGGTCTCCTTGAACTCTTTGTAGAAGACCAGGCTGTGGAAATCAGCTCTGTAGCTTGAGCTTTAGGAGAAAATTCAATTTCCTGTATCATTCAGCATTTGTGAGAAATTGCATGTAGAACAAACAGTATCCCTGATTTTCTGTTCACTGTGCTGGAGCTGCCTGTGATTTTTGCTCTCCTCTCCTGCATTTCATAACACCATCAGTGTTTATTCTCTTACTCATTTGTACTTCTTTCCCATTTGAAATGATCAATTGTGTGTATAAACTCACCTAGGGAGCAATTACTATGAGCCTAACCCAAACAGGCTCTGGGGTGCTCCATTAAGCAATATCACCACCCTCCCTCTCTTCTGATCCCAGAGGATACAATATTTACTTTTCAGCTCTCTGCTATTCATACCCAGCGCACTTCGGTCACTGTGCCAAGAATAACACAAACCTTAACAACGGGCTTCAGCGCTAAGATGGAGTTCCTGACTTTGCAAAACAAAACAAAACAAAAAAATAAAAAGCCAACCTATTATTTTGCCTTTGCTGAGAAATGCCTGGCAGCAGCAGAGCAGGCGGGTGCCAGAACCACCCCTCTGCCTTAGCAGAGCCATGGGCAGCGTGAAGTCTGCCCCAATGGACACAGGAAGAGGCAAAAAAAAAAAGAGCAGTAAGCCTGGGACACAGGTCGGCAACTGCCAGCTTTTCCTTTAAATGCAGATTTTTATTAGGTTGCTGTGTTGTTTTTTGAGCTTTTCCTCAAAAGCTTTGCAGAACCATGGAGGGACATATTCCCCAGCACCTGTAAATATTTCAGCCAGATTTTCAGTAGCTCTGTCTCTGACCATCACGAGCCTCTGTGCCTTTAATTACTAATTGCAAAGAAAATGCTGCCTAGTCCTGTTAGCCTTTCAGTGCTGTCAGGGTTCACTTTGTGCAGTTCTCCTCTGGAAAGTATTTATTCACTAATCAGCTGGTAACTGGGGGAGCACTTGGAGCAAATTACCTTTCTGTGGTATTTCATAGGCATTAGCTGTATTGTACCTAAATCCTCAGTGTTATTTTAGACAATTTGCCTATCTGAAGAAAAAGCTGAAGTAAAGTAGAGTCTGGAGCTGCCAGAATGAGCTGCAGGTCTGGCCCTGCTGGAGGCTTTGGCATTGCCCACCAGTGAGGGGAGGCTCAACAGTTTACAGGGCATTCCTGAGAGCCAGATGTGTCTGTCCTGGGGTGTTCCTGAGAGCCAAATGTGGTTTTCCTGGGGCAGATGTTGCCGTTGTGGCAGGTAGGAAACCACACCCTGGTGCTCCAATTCCCTGCTGAACAGATGGGCACCCTCAGCTCTTTCTCCTGGCTCGTTCCTGATGGATTTGGCATCCTGCAGCCCTGGCAAGGCACTTGTCCTCAGTGCCAGCCTTCACCAGCAGAACCTCAGTGCCAGCTTCTTCTCCTCCTCCTGCTCAGCCATCGTTTAGCAGCAATTTATGACCCTTTAGGTGACCATCCTAAAGCTGTGCAAGCCATGGGCTGCAGGCAGAAATCTGTCCATACAAGGCACTGCATGGAGTGTCTCCATTTATCACCTACAGATGTCTTGCTCTTAGTGCATTTTGCGGCTGTTGAAAGGTTTGGGGCCTTTGTCACAACACATCTCCTCCTTGGAGCTGGTCAGGATAAACAGACACTTTCAGGTCCTAAGGACAGTATCAGTTTAGGAATAAATTGCTTTCGGATGTCCTGTGGCACATGGGGGTCTGGGCAGAGTGTCAGAATGAAAAGGTGTATTTTTTTTCCTGCATGCTTCTTCCTTTCAAATTCATTTCTTTTCTATGCTGGAGGACTTCTCTGGCTACCTTGGGAACACAGCAAAGACGTGCCCTTCCAGCATAATCTGCCAAACTCAAAGGAGAGGGAAGTTTTATACAGAGTGCTTAAAAACACCAGCAGCAATAGGGAAAAAAAATGAATGGCCATGTGAGATTGAGCCCCTCAGCTGTGGAATTGGGGCTTGGAGAGCTGTCCAGGTAAAGGATGCTCAGTTGAGCTGACAGCTCCTGTGGTCCTACAGTTCAAAAACATTATCTGGAAAATGGGGGATAATGGTGAAATGGCAGAACCTGCCACTGATGCTGATCTGTTCAGGAGAGGGAAATACAGAGCTGATGTGAAGAAGTGCAGAAAAGGAGCAGTAGGTAGTAAAGTGGGAACAAAATTCATCATTGATAGATGCTGGGTAGTGTAGGTGCAGAAGGGCATAACCCGAGGGTACAGGGAAGAGCAGTGGAGAGCAGGAAGGTGATCTGGGAGGTGTCACAGTTCCTCACCTTGCTGAAGCCAAGCACCCACATGCAGGGGGGGCCAGGGTGGGATTTCCCTCCACTTGCTGCTCATGGGGCACCCACTGCAGCAGCCGTTCCATGGGCACAGGACAGGAGAACTGCCAGTGCAGAGCAGGCAGATGGATCACATGGTTGAAATGCCAGGCTGTGCTCTGCCTGACCATGTTTCACTGCAGGCTGCACTTACAGAGCCACAGCTCCAGCCTTGAAACTATCCTTGGACTCCACACCATCAGCTCACTGGAGCTGGAGCAGAGGCTGTGCTGGGCAGAGCGTTGTGCATCAGCTGTTGGGAATCATCCCCAGGGATTAAAACAGCCTTCAGGTTATGGACAAGGATGGTGCAGGTGAGGAGAATCAGCAACATTCGCACCCTCTCCTGGGAACAAACGAAATTTTGCAATTGTGCAGAATCTCAGCTCAGCGGTTTGGGAAACTTTCACTGCTACAGAAAAGGCAAAGGCATCCAGCAGCAATTTTTGTTTGGTAATTGGAAAAGATGTCCTGGCACTGTAAACCACTGCACTCCACAGAAGGGAAACAGCAGTGTCTGGAATCCAGCAAGGCTGAGGTGTATTCCAGTGAAATAATGGGAATTAACTGTAATGCCTATGCAGAAGGCAAGGAGGATGATAGTCCTGTGCCAGTGTTCAAAGGCACTCTGAGCTAGCGGCTTGACTCCCAAGTTGGGCAAAAGGATGAGAAAACTGCTGTGAGATTCACTGGATAGCAAATTTTCCATGTCAAAAATGTTTGGCCTGGAAAAGATTCAGGAACAGATCTAGAAGAAAATTCCATATGGTGGAAGAGAAACTGGAGGCCAGCACACCATAGCTGTGCTGACACACCAGTGTTTCACGTTTTCAAAGCAGCAGATGCTGCAAAAATAGGAAATACAAGAAGTCAGCATTATTAAAGCAAATGTAATTAAACATCCCATCATGAGTCACTTACTTGTAAACCTCAAGAATTTTTCAGCAGATGCCACTAAATTTCTTTTGCCAGTCATTGCTCTGGCGAAGTTTTACCAGCAAAGAACAAGGAGGATATAAAATCACAGTGTTTCATCTTCTCCTTCCCTTAAGAGCTGTGTGTAATAGGATGGATTATCAAATAATCAAATATGGGAAGCTTTTAAATAATGCTGAGCTAAGTAGGGAGTGCCAAGGCAGTCATACATTTGTCATAAAAACAGAGTACCAGGTTCTTAATGAATAAATGTGTCAGCTGGATTTGGGCAGGAGCATCAGGCAGGCTAGTGGGGGCCAGTAGCATCACATATAGATCCTGATAAATTACTCTGTAGTCTCCAGTATGAAGTTACTGATGTTTTCAGTTCTGCAGCTCCTCCTGCCCGTTGAGTTTCTGTGGCCTGTGCTCAGCCAAGCCTCCCTGTGAAGGGACCACATTGTCCTGATTCTGGACAGTAAAAAGAAGCAGAGGCTGTCCAACACTGTCCAACACGGGGCCTGGAGGTATTTCAAGGTTTTCTGGCTGTCCTTTCAGCTGCCAGTCCCCAATGCCCCAGACTAGAGCGGATGGGAGGCTGACCTGGGAGCCAGCTGTCCTGGGGTGTTGTGGGTCCTTTTCCCTATTTCATTTTCATATCCCCCACAGGGGAACGATGCCCACCCTGCTCTGGTGGGATGGGCTGTTCAGCAGGAACCCAGAGTTTCACAGGCAGGCTGGGAAGGATGTGGTGCAGGGTGCTGGGGATATACCTGTAACAGCACCCAGTAGGGTACTCATGAGTATCCAGAGCAGCATTAGGGGGTATCAGAGCATGTTCTGGGGACACCTCCTCCAGTCAGAATTCCTCCTGGAGGAGCAGCGACACTAGAAAGCACAGTGCCTTAAAGTCACATCTAGGACAAGACATGAAGTTTGAAGTGCCACCGCAGAGGCAGGAAGGCCGTGGGCAGACATGAATTAAATATAATGGCCTGGGCTACATTTATCCTTCTCAAAATAACTTTGCTTTTTGTGGATCCATTGTCTGAAAACCATAATTGATACTGTCCAAGCGCTCAAGCCCTTTGTAGTTGGTTGTAGAATAGCGACCTTCTGGTACTGCCAGAGCAGGCGCGGACCCGACCAAAGCTAAATCAGTGCTGTGGCCACAGCAGGGCTGGGCTGAAGGAGGGGACGCTTGTGGCCACACACGCCCAGGGATGGTGTTTGTCCCATGGGGCCCATGCTGCAGGCACTCTCCGCAGCTGTAAGCTGTGATGTCCTGGGGTCCTGGAACTGCCACCAGGGCTGCCCACCAGCACGCTGCCCACCATGCGAGCATGCACTGAGCTCTCGAGGTTCTTCCTACAGACCGTCTGGGCTCAGACTGTACAACACAGTAAAATGCATGCTAATTTTTCCAAATTGCAGGTGTGGGGAGCACAGGTGACCCATTCATTTTGCTTACAGAAGCTGGAGGCTTTGAAGCTGCATGGTGCTGTTAAGGAGGTCCCCTGGCAAAGCAGCGTGCCCTGCTGCTGTCCAGCTTTAGTTAGAGGCAAGTTCATTTACTTTTTTC
Organism: Cephalopterus ornatus; assembly: GCA_013396775.1. NCBI lineage: Eukaryota > Metazoa > Chordata > Aves > Passeriformes > Cotingidae > Cephalopterus > Cephalopterus ornatus. Next base: position 394,507 of record VZRE01015876.1, read on the forward strand.
TGATTTTTCCCTCAGATGTCACAGTCTTTCACATAAGGAAGATTGAACTGTGATATTTTTAACCATCCCTGTAAAAAAAATACATGGCGCACTGTGGAAGAAGCTGTCATGTAAAACCAAGGGGCTCAGCCTGGCAGGGGAGGGGGCAGGTGCTGACCCCAGGAGAGGGGAGTCTTTGCTCTGTGACACCTGCCTGGGATGGTACAAACAGAGCCGCAAGACCAGGTGAGATAGCATTTATGCTGAAATGATAAATTGTGCTGAAAAAGATAAATCAGTGGATTCTGATGTCTGTAGCATAGGAGTGATCCGTTCATTGTGAAGGTTGCACACGCAGTGCTCAGGAGCAGTGGGATGGGTGCAGTGGGCACTGCCAGGAGGGGATGCTGCCCCTTGCCCACATGAGCCTCTGTGGGGCAGGGGCACAGGGAGCTGCACCCTCCTCGTTGGCTTTGGAGCTATGTTGAGCTCCAAGGGGTCAATGCATCTGAGTTAAGGGCGATGCTAAAGGCTGCTTTGCTTCCCACTGCCCTGCCTCTGGAGCATGTCCAACGCAGGGGCTGCTGTGCAGTGCCGGCTGGGCAGCAGCACTGGTGGGATTCCAGCGTTGGCAGTTTCTCTGCCCAGTCCACCACCCCTACCCTGAGCCCTCACTTCACACACAAGGAAATGTCTAAGCTGGAAAAAATCCCCACATCATCACAGATGGCAAAGCATACAGATAACTGGCTTGTCAGGGCACGCCTCTGCTTTTCCATGTTCTCAGAGACAAAAAAATTAATTCTCCCCCGTAATCCCAAAATTCTTTTGATGATGAAAAAAGGCAATTGAAAAGTTTTGTTGCATAACCTTCAAGAGCAAATGATGATTTATTTAGAATGTGCTTTGTGGTGTTACACAGCATACAGGCTCAGCAATTATCTGGAAGCAAATATTCCTTCTAATTTTCTGTGAGTGTGTCATTAGGATAGCGTCTCACCAGTTGAACATTATCATTATCAGCTGCAAATATTGCAGAATATCAAACCATTTTCTTTTAGTTTTCTTTTTATATTTTCAAATATTGTTAATTCAATTTCATTGCTGCCTTGGAAATAATCAGGCAGTAGTTTCTTCTCCTTGAAAACTGCCATAACAAACAAGCGTTGGAAATATGCTGATATTTCTACATCTGGAAGTATCAATGGCAATCAGAGGAAAATGCCCCTTTCAAGCAAATCTTTAATAGTTTCTTTTCTGGATGAAAGAAGAACCAAGCTATTGTATTCAAAGCACGTAGCTTCTGTCTGCTGCTCATCTCCAGTCTCTCCCACAACCTTCAAAGAGCTCAGAGCCACCAGCAGCCATACCCAACAATGCTAACAAAACCAGGCTCCTTATTGCCTTCCAGCCCTTTGAACTTCTGCAACAAAGGGGGGGAATTTGGTGGTGGCAGATAGACGTTTTTTCCATAGCTGGGGATAAACATAAATCTTTGCCATTTCATTTCCCTGTGTGGACTGACAGGGTGAAGTGCAGAAACCTGGGGTACCCTTGCTGGGCAAGCCTAGTCCTGACCACAATGTTTTGTCAAGGGCTCTCCCTGTGGAGAGTGGGTCAGGGTGCTGTTCAGTGCAGCAGGAAAACTGCCACCAGGGTTTGTGCTCGGCTTGTGTGCAAGGGTTTGGGCTTCCCAGCCTGACTCCCATGCTGAGTGCAAGGTCCCCTGCTGCTGTTTGGGATTGCTCTCCTGCAGTTCCTCTGCTTGCACTGGTTTTCTCCTTGGTCAAACAAAGCAAAAAAAGGATTCCTCCCATATTTTCTTTCTGTTGCCTGTGGCTGGAATGGCATGTGAAAGTCTGTGGAGTCACTTCCCGTCCCTCTCCAATGTCCCACCACAGGGCAGAGACGTGGGTCACAGCTGTTCCGTACCCCTTGCAAACAGGCAGAGGGTGTTTTATTTTTTTAGGAGAAAATCTGGTCACAAAATGAGCACTTTTAGCTCATTCTCAGCCCTCTGGTGCCAGTGCCAAGCCTGTGGGACCTCTCCAAGCACCGCTGTTAAAAAAGGGAGCAGGCAGGTTCCTGGTCCCCAGGAGCACCCCATGAGAAGGCCCATGATCCCCTCCTGGCCTGTGGGGTGGTTCTTGCTGAGGAATGCTGCAAACCAGGCTGAGAACATGCTGGGGTGGTTCCCAGAACTGGGGACCTGTCTCCTGGAGCTGAGCTCCTCAGGACTCTGTGGTGGAGGATGGAGGGAAGCATCATCCCTTACTGCCCCGACATCCTCCCCTCTGGGAACAGCACATTGTATATCCCACAGAGTATAGTATAGTGGACTGGCAAAACTCATTGCCCAGCTGATATGGAAACTAATTTTCTAGCAGCATGCAATTTGTATGTATGGGAGAATGTTGCATGATCTGTGTTTGATGGGAAAAAATTGGCTTCAGACTGGGCAAAGATCTTTGGTCATAGGCATTTGATAGAAATAAAGGTTGAGGAGAGAAGTATGAACAGTGGCAAATGTTTCTCACAGAAAGGACAGTTAATCCTGGAGGCCTCAGCTATTTTTCTTCTTTCAGAATGATGCCAGGTGAAATACCTGCCAACCGTGACGTCTTTTAAAGCCTTGAGAGCCTGAGAGGAAACTCAGACCCTGCTGCTGATTGTAGTAAGTCCAGTAAACAATTTCAGCCCTGAAGAAACACTCGCCATATGTGTTGCATGGAAGGCTTTGCATTGAGAGTCTGTGACCATAAATCAAAAAGCAAAATAAATCAAGAAGTGGTGCTTTATTCTGCCTGGTCAGGTGAAAGCCCCAAACATTGGCCGTTCCTTGCTCCCAGATGTTGCAGTAACCAGGGCTCCTGTTCCCCACCATATATTCCGCATCAGCTGGGCTTTCTGCGTGGATTTATGTTCACACCTTCTGAACCTATACCTTCCAGGGAAAAGTGATAGCATCAAAGGCAATGCCTGCTGGCAGCTTGTGCACTCACCAGGAGGAGGCATGAATTCTCTCCAGTCATTATCAGTCACACTTTTCATCCAAGAGGCTTCTTTCAAGATGTGGTGGGACACAGGCTTTTTGCACATTGAATGTTAAAAGGTAGTGTCAGCTTTCACAGTAATTTAAGGCTGGCATTCATTCCTGTCTTATTCTTGCTTCCAGAGGGTATCTTTCATCTTTCTTGGAAGCTTATCATTAGCACACATCATAAGCAAAGCCTTTTAAACACCCTCACCATCTCTCACAGACTGGCTTCGTTCAATACCTGGCCCAAAATGCAGGGTGTCCCTTTTGTCTGTGTGATGGGACGTTTGGCTGAAGGGAACAAGTATCTGAGGGAGGGCAAGCACATGTGGGTATGAATTTGTATGGGTGTGTGTGGGTATGTGGGTAGGTTCTTTATGCCATCCTCTCCAGCCTTTGAAGCCTGGGCAGTGTCCCACAGGAGCGTGAGACGGTGCTCTTACTGGCACATGGGCACACAGGGCTGTGCTGCAGAACAGGAGCATGGATGTTTGCTCAGCATTTGGCTGGGGGAAGCTGAGGCAGGAGCCTCAGGGCAGACCTGCAGGTGATTTGGGGAGAAAAATAATTGAAAAACCTTAAAACTGAGGAGGAAGGTGGCGGTCATTAAACACAGGGCTAAGCAGCAGCTCACCACACAGCTGTGGCTTGGCTGTCTCTGCACCTTGGAGGAGCTTCTGGGATATTGTAGTCTTTGTTTTCCTCCAACATGCAAGGAGCAGATGTGAGGTGAGCCACAGATGGACAGTTGGCTGTGTTTTTTCAAAACCAGTGTCAGTCCATGGAGTTTAAAAGGGAACCACACTCCAGCAGCAGGGTTTTTCCAGCCCTGGCACTGGTGGGACCCCTTCTCCCCTAGCAGGGACTGAGCCTCCACCCACTTAAGCAAGCTGGTCCCATACAGAGGCTGCCCTGACCTCCGTCTTCCCAGAGAACAGCCACCCTGACCTCTGCACTGGGCCCTTCCTGGCAATTAGCAACCGGCCAAGCTAATCAACACCTCCCAGCAGAGCACTGCAGCCGCCAGGAAAACTGACTGTGCGCTTGATCCGGTGCTGGAAGGCACCGTGAGCCCCAGCCAAGTGGGCACCTTGCAGAGCAGGCTGCCTGCCTGCTGGAGCATGATGTCCTGAGCCCCTGAGAGCAGTGGCCCTGGGGAGGGAAGCCCTCGTGGTCTGCAGCAGAAGTGCTTCCAGCTGGTTACACAGTGGGGTGCAGGGAGCAGGATTGCTACATGGCTTCTGAGGAGCAATAAGCAGCCATGAAAAGGTCTTGCATAATGTCATGGTCTGATTTCCAATGCTGCTGAGCTCCTCCGTTGGGAAGAGGAGCCACCGAAACTGGGCTGTGGGCCAGTCTGTGCCCTGTTGCTCGTGGAGTGCAAAGCCTTCTGCCCTCTGAGTTTCAAAATACTCATAGCACCCTCCTGCTCCCTCAGGATCGCCCACACCTTCACGCCTGTCAGTGCTGCTCTTGGCTTGTGTTGGAACAAGGGTGTGCAGAGATGGGACAGGTCCCTCTGTGGGGAACCTGCTTTGCTGTCCCACTGGCTTCATGGTGTGGGCAAGGACCAGTAGCAGTGACTGTGGGCAGGGCACAAATGTCCCTCCCAGCCACGTGTTGTCCAGTGTCTTCTGCAAAACCCACTCCTCAGCTGATATTCCCAAGGTGGCAGATAAATGTCCTGTGTTCTCTTGGCTGGTGCGTGGCTTCACCCACTTTGCTTTGCCCGTCTGCCCATGGCTCACACCCCGGAGGTGCCTCAGTCCCAGCTGGCTCACACAGCCAGGGAGGTCTGCCAGCTGGGAGTGCCCAGGCTCTGGCTCGACAGGGATGCAGGGGATGCTGCAGTCTGACGGCAACCACAGAGCTTGTCTGGGGTCTGGTCACGGCCAGCAGTAGCCAATGGATCCACACCTGGAATTGCCATAATAGTCATACCATGACAGGGTCGTTATGCCTTCATTAAAATAAGTGGGCATCACCACACTACTGATGGGTGGTTCGCAGCAGCTGTGAACCACTGTGGCACATTTCTGAGCTACAGGGAAGAGGTGGCTGCTGGCAGAGGGCTGTTTAGAAGGCTGGAGCAGAGGGAAAAACCCAGGAAGGGCACCTGCCTGCTGGAAGGAAAGCAGCTCTGAATGTGGAGCAGTGATTACAGGCAGCCCAGCCTGCCAAGCAATGCTTCTTGGGAGAACTGAGGGGAAAAGAGGAGCATGAGTTAAATGATTGCTGGGCAATTAATTTCTGAGCTACTACCTCTGATGCTGAAGGACTCTTTCTCTATTCTCACAGGCTGGGTGCAGACGCCAGCACAGCCCATGCCCAGCTCCTTTGGCATCACACCCAGGTACTTCAGAGCGATTTACAAGGAGCTGCCACATCACCAGAGAGAGAAACAACCCAATATGATGTTCCACCATGCTCCTTAGGGTGAGCTCTCAGTAATTACTCCAATTACACACCAAATTAGAGGCAAGCTGGTGGCCTCCACACAAGGACAGATTAAAGAATCCATCTTTAATCTTGGCTCGGGCTGTGCTGTGCTGCCTCCAGTTTGAAGTTCATGTTCATTTCCCCCGTGGGTCTGTAATCACACTGCTTATCATCACCTTTTTATTCACTCCTCCATTTCTAGCATGCATGTCAAAGAAGACAGTATATTAATCAGCCAAGTTTTCTTCACTGCTTCTTATCAGCAGCAAACTGTCTTTTAAAATGGAGCAACCAGTTATCTTCACCTGGAATTACCTAGGAGAGGCATTCATCAAAACCCAGTAAGTGACAAGTCCATGGGGACCATGATTTGTTGCTCCAGATAAATGATGAAGGACGGGCAGGGAGAGGCCAGCTGTAAATCCAAATCCCTCCCTGAAGCAGTCATTATGTCAATATTTATGAAAGCCCATTGACAGCTTCTCCCTCTGCCTGCAGCCCTGGTGCATCCCACTGGGCAGGGCTGGCACAGGGTGAGCCCCATGGCAGGAGCTGGTCTGTAAGCACGGATTTTGTCCATAGTGGAGCTTCAGGGCTGTATCACGCTGAGCCTTCCCACACCTTGGTTACAGCATTGCCAGGGATGGGGAACTCACCGCAGGCTTTGACAGGTCATTTCGGGGGGTGCTGCCCTCACACACTGAAGTCCATGCCTTATTTCTAACCACAGCCTTCTCTCATCTTTGTCTGCCAAACAGAGGCACTGCCAAACATTTAATCACATCAAAAAGAGCTTTAATAAGCTGGGATCAAGTTAGCCCTTTAACCTCTCTTTCTGGCCCACATGGATGGTGTCCCGGGAATTCCTCTCCATTAAAAGTCTGTCTTCTCATCCCTCCATCGCTCCTTTGCTTCCTCTTTGGGCTTTGTTCAGTTTCTTGCCTCCTCCTGAGATGCTGACCCCACACTGGGCATGGCTCTGCAGGGAGGCTGCAGGCCCCTCCCAGGCAGCTGTGTTCAGCCCTTTCCCTGAGGAGGCATCCTTTTTTTTGGGATGGGGTGACCCTCAGCCTCCTCTCCCAGGTGTCGGGTGCTGCTCCAGCAGTACAGCCTGCTCCCAGTGCCTGTGCCAGAATCGCTTCACCAGAGCCTGGGCAGCTCCACCTTCACTGAGAAACTGAGAAGGTGTTAAATAATGGAGGGCTGAGAATTAATCCCCACCAGAGGCCCCCGGAAACACCCTGGTTGAGCAGTGGTGCCGTGTTTGCAGCAAGGCTATGGGATCTCCGGAGCGTCTGGATTTCCAATGCACTGACTCCATGGGCTTGCTCCAAGCAGCTGGAGTTGCCAAACGCCTTACGCAAGCCGCTTACATCAGTGCTGCCGCCAGTGCGACTGATACGGACAATCTCAAGAACGTAGATATGCCAAGATCTCTTTTTTCATAAAATGGTGCTAATTGACACTAATGATAATTCCCCACTTCAGACCTTTATCGACCGAATCCGGTCGTGGCCGTTTCACCCCTCAGCACAGGACTGATGTCAGCTGGACTGGCCTGGGACATCCTGTTTACTCCATGGAGGAATGGGCAGTGCGCCAGTGCTGGGACCCTGGGGGAAGTCCCAGGGACCTGCAGGAGCTAATTAGATGGCTCCCTCCCCGGCTCCTTTTTACGCTCACCGATGTGTCAGACCTGCCGATTTAAAAACTTAACCTCAGTAGCTATTGTTTAACATCTTCCTGAAGCCCTCCTAGGATGGAAAGTGTTTTATAGTGATTACATTTTATTTTATGGCGTGCTGTATTGTTTGGCTTTTGCTTACTAAACGCTGAACAGAAATATTTATCAAATACCTCTCCTTTTCTGGGTTGCTGCCTACATGATTTGTCACCCTCTGCCTTTCTGGTCTGGGCAGAGATTTCTCCTTATGCTCACTGCTTCTTCCACCACTCTCGTGGGCTCCTGATGTTCATGCACTTTGTCAGAGACTTATGCTTTTTATTCTGGTCTTTATTTTTGCATCTGCCTTTACCCCGTGACGTGCAGACCTGCACCTTCTCCTGGTCACAGCTTTGAGAACAAGGCCGACATGTGCTGGGGCAGTTCTTGACCTCTGCTCTGAGGTTTCTATTTGCACACTCTGTTCCTGGCCAATCATTTCCAGATTTCACAGTAAGGGGTTTTCCAACCCCCTGACTGCTCCAGTGGGCTGTGGTGCCATCCTGCTCTGTGTGGGCACAGACCCTCGGGTGCTGCTCCCCTTGGGCTCTCCAGCCATTGCACCGAGGCAGCACCTGGCAGAGAAGAGGTGGAGGTGGGTGGCTGGGCAGGTTCCTGCAAGGGTGGGTGTGATGGCTGCCTTTCATCCCAGGAGGGGCAGATAAGCCTTTCATGCTACCCCCACATGCGATTAGCAGCACGGGAGCCAACACCCAAAGCACAGGGAGAGGGCTCCTCTGCAAGTGGGAAAGTGGGCACTCTGTGAGGTGATGCTCCAAAGGATCAGCGCCATGAGGGTGAGTGGCTCCTCAGTGCTGTGTTGTGCAGGGGTGGGATTCCTCCATGCACCCCTCCCCGGGCAGCACATTGGCTTGGCTGCTGGGATTTCACACAGAAAACATTTTTGGCTTCATTAACAATAAAATACAAAGAAACCTGCTTTTGAAGGTGTGTGAAGGTTCCAGCTCACTCCTGCCCCAAAAGAAGCCCAGCAGGACCAGGCTAGTGGTTGCCACATGGGCTGTGGTGGAGTGGGGGACTCTCCCACGTTTGGCATCTAGGAAGGGTCCTGGCCCCGCTGCAGGAAACAGGTTCTGTAACCTGAATAGCTCTAACGCTGGAGTGGCTGATGCACATGTGTGCATGGCCAAGACTGAGCCTGTCAGGTGATCAGCACCTCTCATTGCTGTGCTGGCCTCCTGTGGGTCCCTCCCCAGTAATTACCCTTCCCAGGAGCTCCTGAGCCAGCATGTGCACCAGTCATCACAGCAGGTCGACCGGGACAAGATACAGCCAGCAATTAATTTCTTCTCTACAAATTATCAAATTACAAACTTGCTTTTTAATTGTACAGTCTTTGAAGGAGGTCACTGCGGGGCTGGGACATATTTCTCCGGGTGGATCACCCAAGAGCTGGGTGGCAGCTATTTTTGGTGGCTGGGGAATGGTGAGCTCTCCAGCCAGGCTAAATGGCAGCACGCACTGGCTGTGACCCTGCTCCAGCCCCTCGCTCCTGCCCTGCCTGGGCACCTTCACCCCAGCAAATCCATGGGCTGCTCTAAATCCTAAATGTCTCCCTCCACGTACCTGAGCAGACCCTCATGCAGAAGCAGCACCTGGTGCAACCCATGGGCTGCACATCCACAGAGTGGGGACCAAATTTCATGGCAGCCCCTGGGCTGTGTGTCCAGCGTCACTTGTTTCCCAGGTTGCTGCCCCGCCACCCATCCCAACCCTGAGGAACTTCCTGTAGGGCTGCAGGCCCCGTGCAAGAGCTCTCGTGCCTGGTTTGCTGTCAGCACTCTGGGATTCCACGGGGACTGACTCAGTCATGAGAAGGGGGAAGGAAATAGGAAGAGGGCCATGGGAAGGGCAGCATCCCGGAGCACAGGGCGCTGCTGCCCAACCACTGCCCAGCACACCCACACCCGGTGAAGATGCGATGACAGATGCCTCTAGGTACGAGCAGGGCAAAAAGGCTTAACAGAGGTATGATGGAAGGCTGATTCAGCTGATACTGGGACTTCTCAAAGCTGCACATCAGCTGCCATCTTGGAAGGACAGCTGCATACAATTGACAACTCTCCTGACACCCAAGCCATAGCACAACACACCTGAGCATTGCCCTCACTGGCTTTTGCTATTAACCATCCACTGGCTTCCTGCACCCAGCTGGTTCTGGTCAGGCTATTTAGGCACTCCTCTGCTCATGGAGGAAGGTTTGCTCTTCCTTGTGCTTGAGACCTACAGCAGTAGTTGGTCCCCCAGTTCATTGGTCAGTGTCTGATCTGTCTCACTGTAGAAAAACTTTAATGATGTTGAAGTGACTTTTGTAGGGTGTTGCATTTTAGCTCTGAGGTGCTGTTTGGTCTCCCCTAGCAGTGATAGAATGTCCAGTTCTCCTTCTGACACGTCTGTGTCCACCAACCATTCCTGCAACGTCTTGCTCTTCATACCCTTCACTTGGAAGCCTTGTTTTGTTGGTCAGGCAGCTTTTGCCATATTTTTGTGCCAGGAGTCACTGGAGGTAGAGGGCTGGGGGTGTCTCTGTTCTTGGAGATCTCCAAAACTCAAATGTCTTGGTCCAGTGTTTGCAACAGTCCTGATAAGAACAGGAGGTTGGACCAGAGACCTCCAGAGATCTTTGCTAACCTGTTTAATTTTTCTCTGAGTGCTATGTCTAGCACAGAACAGTGATTTATCAATGGCCTCATCATTGCAGGGGAGTCTGGTTGCTTTCATCAGCTGTGGTCTATAGGTCATGTCCTCAGCTATTGTTTCCCTGTACTGAATCTCTCATCCTTTGTAGCATCTGTGCCCTCAGGTCCAAGCTTGACCTTGTGCTCACAGTTTCAAGGTATATTTGGACTGTTCCCTGGGTGACTCAGATCACTGGCACTAGCAGCATGTGCTCCTTGTTGTTTATGGCACCATCAGCTTGTGTCATCTGCTCGTCTTACCAGGAAAGACTTTTCTAGTCATTTAGTTAATTGGTTAAAGTATTAAATTATGCAACACCAAGAGCTGCTGATCCCCTAGGAGCTGCTCATAATAGCCAAGTGGCATCTTTAATTCCCTCTTGCCCTTCAGACTTGGTCAGAACATGTGTTTGTATGCAGTGGTTTTTATTCACGTCAGGTTGGTGGCACTGGAGTGTTTCTTGCCCTGTGCCTCTCTGAGCTGAGGCCCCAAGCTCTGCCTGTTCCTGGGTTTGTGGCCATCCTTCCCATGCTCCTGGGTACCAGAGTGCATTGACTCCTCTATTGAACAGGCTTTGATGCAGCAAAACTCAGTGTCAATCAGTTACAAATATTAATGGGTGAAGCAAGTTCCCTCTGGGGACAGCAAGGGCTGTTTGCTGTCTGCCATCAGCTCCTGATGGTGCCTTGCTGAGCATTCCTGTCTCGTGAGGAGATCTGGGGTAGGCAGTGGTTACAAGGGTGTGCTGGGGCTCACTGATGGTGTGCACACACAGGGCCACTGCTGTGGCATTGGGGAAAGTGTCATGAGCAGTGAGTGTCCACAGCGTTTCTGCGCTGTCCCAGGCATGGCTGGCATCCCCTCCCTGATGGGTAGGTCCCATAGCTGGACGTGCTTTGCTTGGGTGGAGGTTGGAGTCTCCAGGGATGGGGCAGTGTCATGATTCCTGGGGCTGATAGACTCATTTCCAGGTTAAAGAGCTGAGTGGGTTAGTGCAGGAATTGCTGCTGTGCCTGCAAAACTCATCACCCCGGCAAGCCGGGGGAGTAGGTGACAGATGCCTGGTGCTCCAGCATGGGGGAGGATGGAGGCTGGAGCTGGCCATCCTGCCACTAGTGGAATGAGAGTGGCAGCTCCCGGGATGAGTGAAATTATTGCATACCAGTGAAATTCCATGTGCCAAGGACAGGGAGCTGCAGCTGGGACTGTGCTAGGAGTGCAAAGGCAGGGCTCCAGGCAGGGGCTGAGCCAGGACTAGGCAGAATGTGTCACGGGACAGGCTGAGCCTCATGCTTCTGGCAAGTGGAGGAGGTGGAAACATGGTGCACATGAAGCTTGTCCCATGGGAGATGTGGAGCCACCGTGGGGATGCTGGCACCTGGAGCCCCCACTTGCATTAGCACCGTCTGGGAAATGAGAGCTTGCACTGTAATTCCTGCTGCTCTGCACAGATGTTTTCTGGCCAGTTTAGTCTGCCTGTGGCTGTGAGCATGTAACTCTCCTCTGTAAGGATGCTTGTCCAGCACATGCTGTCTTGCTTGGCTCTACAGCCCACCTTGCAGGCACTGCCACCCATTTGTGGCTGCCCCTTTCTTGTGCCTTTTGGTCAGCACATAAGGGAGCGCTGGAAAAACAGCAGGTTGTCTGGGACGATCCCTGCTGGTGTACTGGAGTCCTTTCTGACACCCCGTGGTTTGATCAGTGTGCTGGGGAGCTGTGCATAGGCATGGTGCAGGCAGGAGATGCCACCTCTGTTCTCCCAGCTCAGATCAAGGTCTGCTCTGAATTTAAACTTTGGTCTCTGTACAACTCCTTTTGCTTGTGTGCACAGGGATAGGGTGTCTCAGACTGTTCTGAACTCTAAAAGCTTTTTCTAAAGTAGTGGCTGTTTGTGGGATGGCAGCATGGGGCCTCTCCTGTCGAGAAAACCCTTGCAAGTACTTCTTGTCTCTCCTCCCTGGCAACTCAAACACCCAGCAGAATAAACCGAACAAGGACGGCCCCAATCTCAATGTAACATGATAAATTATGTAACACAATGTCACAATTATGTATTTCTGAAAGAGAAGTAGGGCAGGGAGCTGCCAGAGATGGCTCCACTCTCTGGTGAGCAACACCCATGAGCTGCTGCTGAATGAACCATGGAGCTGGTGGGGTCACCCACCTCCATATCCCTAATGCCACAGTTCACTGCAGAATCGGTGGGAGCTTTCAAGACCCTTTTTTTTCCCATTTAGAGGCAGTGTATGTGTGTCTGTAAATGCTAAGAAAGCAAATAAGCAGGTAGTTTGTGCAGCCAGCAGCAGGCTGCCTTGCACAATGCTTGCACAGCCCCTTGGCAGCCCTCAGCAAACCGTTTAACCAGGGCCCTGTGGTAGGTCAGGTCAGAGCCTTCTGGATCCTCCAACTACCACATTTGCAGAGCTTCTCTTTGCAGTTTCTGTACCAATACACTCAGTACTCATGCTTCATCTTCCTTACTGCGCTGCGAAAAGAGTAAATACATCGTGATCTTTGCAGAGCTTGTCAGAATTGGGCAGAGAAAGGCAGAGAATGAATGGAGTCGACTGGTTTGGGCGATTCAGAGCCCGCAGGAAGAGTCAGCAGCCTGTGTTTCATCTCCGCTTCCTCTGCTCCAAACACAGATGGGAAAAACAGGAGGGGGAGGGAGGAGAGGCAAAGATAAAGTGAGAGACAGGAGGAGTGAGATCTGGTACAGCAGTAACAGTGTTGTGGAGCAAGCTAAATATTTCAGAGCAAAGCAGTGCTTTGGAGTAATGCAGAATTAGGTGTGTTATTTGGGTGTGCTGGGCTGAATGTCTTGATCTGACGGACTGGAGTAAGCTGCAAATTAGATAATTAAAATATTTTCTTCCCCTAAGAATAAGCAATGAGCTCTGTGGCTAGTGGTGGGCTGGCAGGGAGGCTGTGCTCCTGTGGATGGGTGCCTGGGTATGTATGGCTGTAGAGGTGCCGGGTAGCTGTGTGAAGGTGTCTGGAGGAAAGTGCAGCCCAGGGTGCAGTGCAGCTGCCTGGTGTCCCTGCTGGCAGTGACATCCCCCATGATCTGTGTGTTTGTAACGGACCACAGAAAGTGCATTGCACGGAAGTATCTGAGATGACAAAGAAACCAGTACCTGCACTGGGGGAAATCGGGGAACTGAATTTCCACTCCTTTTTCCTAAGAGCAGAGATAAACTCTTTCCCAGCAGCTCTGACCTGTGCTTTTCTTTGGGACTCACCCAGGCCATTCACATCTGTGCCACTGTCCCTGGGAACTGGTCTGGGTCATGTGCATGGGGCAGGAGCAGCAGCGCTGAGCACAGCACACATAAACATCACATACCTCCCCCATGGCCCTCTGCATGTCTGGAGAGGAGGAAATCCTGCCAGAGCTCGCCGGATGCAGAGGGGAAGGACCCAGGCCCCCAGCAGACACGACCTGTTCCCATCCCACAGAGGCACAGGGCTGTGCCATGCACATGAGCACCCCTGTGATGCCAGGGGAAAAGCAGAAGCACTCGTGCGTGTGGACATGTCAGATGAAGTTCTGAGAGCATTTGTTCAGGGTGGAAGAGCCTGAGCTATGCTGCTACTTTTCTGATTCCTCCAAAGGCTATTGAAGTCCTCCAGGTAAAGCAGGGAAGTCAGGATGTGACAGCTTTAATGTAAAACTGCAGCAGGAGGAGGCAGCTGCTTTCAAAAACAACCCTTGCAAGGTCATCCCTGAGCAAGCACCAGCGGTGGGCTTGAGCACTTTTCTGCAATTCAGCTCAAAAAGACTGGATCTTGCCTTTTCTTTATGGGAAGGAAAGCACGTGATGACAGGTCCCCAGAGCTTTTATTTTGAAGCCAAATGCTTAGAGTGCATGAAGACAGCAAAAGCATTTTCCTTCAGGCAATACAAATCAAATAAATGGAGACAGTACACTGCAATTCAGCGCAGCAATCAACAAGAGCTGCACTCGCATCTCCACATCACAAAATCATTGGTGACAGAAGGTGCCTGGTACTGGCACTGCCAGCAGCCCCTCTGCCCCAGACGTTTCCTACTGCTTGGGTCCATGTCTCTGCCCTGGTGTGACTTTGCTGGAGCTTTTGCAGGGTTTTTTTTCTGCCTTCCTGTTACAGCTGGGTGTGTGAAACTGTTAGTAGAGTTTAATTAAACTGTACAGAATCAGCTTCAGGAGAGGCTGTCTGGTTTAATTGACTCTCTGTTCAAATGTGCAAAGCTGAGTGGTGTTCCTATGGGAATTGATGTATTTTTTAATTGTCCCTATGGAAGAAGGACTAGGATTAGGATGGGTAGCTGCCCCATTCTTCCCACCCCCATTTGCTGTGGTACCATGATCAAGGCTGCCCCATGCAAGAGAGGACCTGCAAAGAAGGGACCTGTCCTCATGAGCTGGGTGTTGCAAGGTACTCTAGGCACTGTGAAGATGGGGAGCAAAGCCCAGAAGATGATGCTGGGACTCTGCGCAACTGCCTGGGGCACCTATGAACACCCCTGGGTGGAGGTAGGCTGCAGAGGGACAGCTGCGTGGTGTGACCCAGCGGAATGCCAAGAGACCAGCAAGCAGCAGCTGGGACCATGTGCTTGGTGTGGGAGAGGCTGTGTGCTGGCCCCATCCTGGCAGAGGGGTCATGCAGACAGGTTTTTGGCAGCATGCGATTGTGCCTTGGGAGTGAGGGAATGCTGGATGCAGTTAACTCACCTTTGCTACAGTAACATCTGCTAAACAAACGATCCCGTGTGCAAATTGAATTGTAAGAAACACCAAAGGCAAGAAACGAGCCAGTGGATTTTGTAACAGCTCTAGAACTCTTATGCTCTCATTAATGGATTTTACAGCTGTCATAAGTGAGCCATCTCCCTGGAAATAAAACATTTTCTTTACAAACAGCCCTTTAAGTGTTGCAGGCTACTCAAGAGATGGGGCTTGTCTCTAATTAAAAGTATCATTCCCTTAGCTTGTGTGGTTTGTGGCTGGACTACCTGCCACAGCTGCAAGCTGAGGCAGTTCAGTGGAGGCCAGCAGGTCTTTTGTAATCCTGCTGGGTGAGGGGGACTGGAGCTCCACTCCCACATGGGTTTGGAGCAGTGTACCCCAATCTAATCCCCATTTAGCAGAAGGTGCTGTGCAGTACAAATACTTTGCGCTGCTTTCTCTGTCCCTCTGGGCAGAAGCTGGTGCTTTGTTTACTCACATCACAAACAGCGCAGGGAAAAAGCTTTGATTTATAGAACCAGTGCAATGTAGACTTTGAAAGAAGCAGCAGCTCTGTTCTCCATTCTGGCCAACTCCTGAAACATTTGCCACGGGCTGTAAACCAGCTCCCTGCATCTCCTGACCCAGCTGGCTTTGTTGGAGGGGTCTGTCTCCTGCTGGCCTCTGCTCTGCTCGTGCAGGGATGAGTGTGTGGCTGTCCCACAGGTGGCTGTGACCACTCCACACTGCCTGGCACTGTCTCCAGAGTGCTCTGGGGGTGGCTCCTGCCCAAGCTGTGGTCCTACAAGCCTATTTCAGCACTTTGGGACTGAGAGCCACGGGTTTGTTTGTGAACCACTTGCTTCCTTAATGCATCTCCCTTCGCACTGGGTTGGACTCTGTCCAGGCAAGCATTTATCTTCCTTCCCACTGGAAGCTGTGCAGGCTCATGCCAGCTGCTGTCTGAGGAACTGCTCTCCATTTCAAAAGAAATCAAGTCAACTTTGTTCCCAAGCCTCTATTAAACAACTTTTCCAACTCTTCGTCTTCTAGCAGCAGGCTCTGCCTGGCTGTTTGAGCTGGAGGATATGGGAACCTTGGCTGGCTTAGCCTTGGTCTAGCCCTACTCTGTAAGCTCCCTCCTCCTGACCCGGTCCTCTGCCTGCTGTGCCAGGCAGGATGGGTGGCACCAGCCTGGGCAGTTTGCTGGCAGGAGTGGCACAGGCCATTTGCTCAGCTTGGAATACATGTATAGGTCAGAAGGTTTCCCACGTACATGAGCTTGCCACCTGAATCATCATTGCAGGAGGACCTGGGGTCTCTTCAAATCATGCCCAGTGTGAATTTAAAGGCTACAGTCAGACTCAAATCTATACCTGGCTATCTGCCACAGCTGCCATGCCCCACCATGGGTGGGATCTGGTCCCACATGGGGATTGGGGAAGTCCTTTAAAAAAGCAGAAGTGACCACCCTTCCCTTGCTAAGCAGGCATGGCCCCTATGCCTACCAGTGCTCACAACAAGAGTTCAGGTGGCACCTCTGCTTGGTTGCCGCAGATGTATTTATGCCAGGAGTGCTCCAGACTTTGAAAAGTCCCTGGTCCTCCCTGTGGAGCTGATGCACCAGAAAGGCTGATGTAGCTGTCAGAAACTGATGTTAATTACTGAAGGCACTTGTGGCTCAGCTGTCTCTTGGGGAGATGAGACCTGCTTAGCCCCCACAGGACTGCAGAACAGCCCTTGCCATGTCCTGTCCTGTAGCAACACCGGCAACACTTCTGATCTCTTTGAGAAATAGCCTCTGCACAGCCCTGTGGCTCTGTTCCTTAAAGCCCCTTCCCTCGTGCTTCAGCCTGTGGCAGCAGTGGTGTTGGTCTTGCTGTCATGGGTCCTGGCGCTATCTGTATGATGTGCTGCTTCATGCATCCACCACCACCCTGCAGGCGAGCTTGTACCTGCTTAAAACCACTGCTGTGAGCAGTCCCAGGGATGATGAACGGGAGTCAGGGAGGATCCAGACAAGGGTAACTAAAACGAGCTGTTCCAGAAGCTGTGGTCTTGGCACACTAGGCTGAGAGGATAGATGTCCTTCAGAAGGGCCTGGCCCTGGATATGAAGGGTTAAATCATGGTTGACATCCATCCTGCTGAGCTTTGTCAGCCTGGACACATGTAGTCCATGGAGAAAAACAGGCAGAGTAATTTCCTGATTTAAATGAATTTCAGAGACCACCACAGGAAGGAACTTGGGATGTGTCCAAACAGTAACCAGGCCGTGGAAAAATACCAGGCAGGGGAAGGGGCCAGGGGAATCGGGACTCAGATTTTCCCCTTTGTCAGTACAGAGCTGATATCCACCATTGCATTTTCCAGTTATGAGTCCAGTTTAAGAAATTTAGGACACTTTAAATGTCAGGTTGTTGAATAATCAGCTCTTCTGAAGGGGAAAATTCCCTGAGAACTTGAGCCCTTCCCAGCTGGCATTTCATTTTATTTACCAAATTGCTTATTGTACCTGTGTCCTGAGTATAAATCAAAGAAGCTATTTGCTGCAGGCTGCCTTGTCCATAGACAAGACACAGTATTTAGGCAAGGCTTTGTTTGAATCACTGCTTTCCCACAGCAGTGCCAGGGTCCTAGTCACCCTTACAGCAATCCTGATAAACTTGTGACACACCAGGTGTGGAATATAAATGACAGTTCATGGGATCATGATATTCCTCAAAAAATATGAGGAGGTCTGATCCTAGAGAGGAGAAGTGAAGCTGAACCAGGCAGCAGAGACCAGAGGGCTGGGGTTGTGAATGTGCTTGTCCATGTCCAGGGGACTCGGGTGGTATTTCAGTGCAAAAAAAGAACTGGCAAAGCACAGAGTAGCAAGACATAAAGGCATGTCCCATTTATTCTCATCCCAGGGACCAAAACTTCCCCAGCAGCAAAGCTGCTCAGTCATTAAAAGTCAGTTGAATAGAAAGGCTTCTTGTAAGTGCTGTCAGCACCGGCACAGGCTGGACTGTGCAGACGGTACCTGCAATAAAGAAGTAAAATACAAGCTGTAAGAAAAAGTGCTGTTTGACCATTAGTGAGTGAATTTATCATCCTGCTTGAGATGCTGGAGTTAATAGAATAAAAGCCTTGTAGACAGTATGGAGGTTATTTCAGGCTATCATCAACCTTAATTCAAAAATTCTCATTCCAAGGATGCCTGAGTGATCACTTGTGCTACACTATTAAGAGCTGAGTAAGCCTGGCTTTTTTTTAATAAGTTGTCACTGTTTTCCTGTCTCATGATGTAATTGTGTGGTTATAGCAGCCTAATAAATTGCTTTTTTAGATTTAGAAATTTGTAGGAAATTTAGCACCATGGTAAAAGATTCAATTTGCTGGACTGGGCTTGGATTTTGTTCAAAGAAACTCTGAAATACATGTGAGAATCCTTCAACAGAAAGGGTACCTCAGCCTTAGGGAACTTATATGCCAGTATTTGGTGTGCTGGAGTCCTGGGGTCTCCCAGACTGCGACTGTGAGTTAGCAAGCAGGATTTCATACAGGGGAAGAGGAGGAATAGGGAGTGTTGCGAAGTATGTTGCAGAACTCTCACTCCTATTCCAGCACTGGAACTCACGGGAAGCAATGCTTTTTGGGATGAGACCTGCAGGTGCTTCCCCATCTGAGTCTCGTGGCAGCAGCACAGGAGCACCCCAAGCATGCTGCTGCAGGTTTCTGCTGGAAGGGCCTGGAGCCCCTCTAGCAGGGTGGTACTGCTGGGATGTGCAAGCATTTGTCCTGCATGCAAAATAAATCTGCATTTGCAAACATGGAAATGGGTGTTTCTGGGCTCTCCTACCCAGTCCATATTCATGAGTGTGCTTTTCATGTTAGTATCACCCTGCAGTCTCCCTATTTCTTCCCAAGTCACTCCTTCTTTCATATGGAAATTTCCCCCTCCCTCCAAATACATTTTCACATATGCCAGGTTCTTGGGGCTCAGCAGTTTTCTCAGAGGTCTGTGCCCTTAGCTGGAAGAAGAAAACGTCCTCTGGTGACCTGGGGAGTCTGAGGTGACCGCCTCAATACTGGGAACTCTCTGTGCTGATCCACATCAAAGTGCTTGGCTGCATTTTCCACTTTCTTTATGGCTCCACATCGAGATAAAACCTATGAAAGACCCAACAGTAGATTCTCATGCCTGTCACAGGGCTAAAAGTGGTGATCCATCACGTGCTGCCCATGAGTCCCTCCCTCACACAGCACAGTGCTGGGGAAGTAGCTGCTGGGCTTTCCAGGTTGAACTTCAGAGGCAGTAGTGCACTGGTCACAACTGGTTGTTGTGTCATCTCCATTCCTTTATAGGGTCATTTTAGACTGGGACCAGACTGGCCACAGTAGTGGCAGCAGAGCTGTGCACCGGATAGGATGCTATGGTGGCTCGGGCTGGTGAGGATGCTGAAAAGGACATGTGCAGGTGTTGAACTTCTTGACTGGATGTGATGTTTTTCTGTCAAAATAAAGCATTAGTTTGCTCTGATTTTGCAATGCCTATGTGCTGCTAGTGGTGTGTATTCCAGCACAGTTAAATTGCAAACTGAAGGCTGATGCTGTAGGCATAAAATCATTTAGGTTGGAAAAGACCTCTAAGAACATCAAGTCCAGTCATTAACATGGCACAATAAATATTCCTAAAACTGAAGAGGTAGTCTGAAAGCAAGCACTGCTCCAAGGCAGACAGCTCTGGGAAGGGACATGGTGTTCCTGCCCTGTGGGAGTATGTTTGGAAATGCTACACTCATGGCACTTGCTGAGTTAACGGAGTCTGAGGAGGGAAATGGCTGCAGGTGTGGGATGGAAGCTCAGCTGGTGAGCATTTCGAACCCAGGGACCTCTCCAGGGCAGATGCATGGCCCAAACTGGAGAGCTCAGTTTGTTCCCACACTGACAATAAACATGTAGGAACACAAGTCCTGGGAGGGAGACAAGCAGCAAGGTTTTTCTCATGGTACCTCAGAGGAAAAAGGCACAGATACCTGCAATAACTTGCAGTATTAAGCTTAAGGGCAGCTTCAGCATCTTGGAAGCAAGTGAAGTAATTTGTGGTATCCCATTCCTGCAAATACAGTTCTTTGCAACCAGAAGGAACGAGTCATTAGTGACACTGAGAAACCACTTGAGGAAAATCCGTGTGGATTGATCTGCTGTTATGGATGAGAGATACTCTGCTGTCTCTTAGCAAGAGGACAAGTTTGTGACAGACTCCTACTTAGTGTGTATTAAAAATCCCACTGAAACCTCCAGATTTATTTATGAAAACACTCCTGGGGCACCAGCTACACTCTTTGCAATTTCATTCTGGCTTTTCAGTGGGTAGAGCTTAAATTAAGTGTGTAACTGCCCACAAAAAAGCATTCATTTTACTACTCTCCAGATGAGAGGGAGCAGAATACATGGCTGGGGTTTGGAGGGCTGCATATCAAATCCACCAGTGTCTAGACAGAAAATAAATAGGGGAGAGACATCCCAGCCTGAGCCATTGCTGTGCGAATGTGGTTGGGGTAAGATAGTGGGGATAGAAGGACAGACCTGGAGGAGAAATACAATTGAGGATACAAGGGCATGGTGGCCCTCAAGGGCTGCTGTGCTGTGGCAGAGGTTGACTGTGCAGAGACAGCTTTGAGCTGGGGACTTCCCTTTGGCCCTGCTGTGACACTGAGGACTTAGAGCAGTTTAAACATTTACCTGCCTTAAGCTTTTAAGACCTCTTTGATGGCCTCAAGTACTCATCTGCATGAAGAGCTTAGGGTGTCCTAAGCAGCCTTATGTCCTTTGGGAGGCTCAGGGCTTGGAGCTGCAGCTCAGCGCTGTGGAGCGTTTAATGGGATTTGTGCCCGGTGGCACAGCTCTGCTGCCCCCTCTGCCCATACTGGAAGGGGAGGCTGGAGCAAGTTCCCCCAAGGACACCCTGGCACAGCCACTCTATGATGGCTGGAGAGCAAGGGGGTGGATGATGCTGCCCATCAGCTTGCCTTTGTGGTCCATTAAAGTCCTCAAGAAGAGCTGGGTACCACCAGGAGCAAGGGCCAAGGATGCTCCTGAAGGTTTGTATAGGCCTGATGCAGCTGGTCTGGCTGTGGTGCAGCAGAGACCCGGCCTGGAGACTGCACAGCCCCAGCATCCCTGACTGTCTGCTGCCCACAGCTCCAGCAGTGCCCCCGCCAAGGCAGCATCCCTGCTGCCAGGGAAATAGTTAAGCAGGCAATAGGAAACAGGCAGAGCCAGGGCTGAGCTCACTGCTCAAACAGCCTCTCGAGCTGCAGCAAGGTTGGTGTGCATCAATCAACCAGGCAGGAGTGCCTGGAAGTGAGCAGGTCTCTGCTGTGAGTTTCAGAGAAACTACAGCATTTCATGGCGAGCATTTAACAAATTTTCCCTGCCACCCTGCAGGCCCAGCTCCAGCCTCCCCAGCCAGGTTGATGGTTCCCAGCAGCCTGGGCACACGTGGCATGGCCATGTGCTGTTAACAGGATCCATCCCTCCTGCCTTTTGCTCATCAGAGGTGTGAAGCTGGCTGGTGGACAGCACACACTGCGCCCCAGTGAGTGCCTGCCACAGCCACCAGCAGCACCATGGGTAAATGAGCAGCAGAGCTGTCAGCACAACCCAGCGTTTATGGCTCCAGCTGCTTTTGGAAAGAGCTGCCAGCCCCCTCCTTGCAGGCAGGAGTTGCAGTGCAGGATGACCATCCTTCAGGTGCATCCACAGGGATTGAGCCTGGCCAGTGTAAGCTTGCAGAGCATGGCTTTGGTGCCACAGCCAGGCTGTGCTCTCCTTGTGGGACTGAGTAACTGCCTCTGGCACTGATCTTCATCTCTTCCAGCAAGCCCCATCCCTGCTTTCATCTGTTCAGGCAGAAATAGGGCTGCTGTTGTCCTGGTTTTTCAAGGAAACTAGGGGTTGTGCAACCATGGGTGCCTGCCTGTCATCTCCTCCCTGTCCAGAGACGGCTTCTGGCATGTTTCATTTTAGGGCCCCAGAAGCAGCAGGAGCAGGCACTGTTGTGGAGGTCTCCATGTCTGGCAGGGCTGCAGCAGGTGCCTGGCACCCACCCACCACGCAGGGCCTGCCTGGGGCACCAGCAGCCCCCCCTCAGCCCATGGTTTGTAGGGCAGGAGGTATGTGAAGGCAGTGTACTATGGGATTTTTTTGGGTATTGCAGTGGAGGGCCCGTGAGGAGAAGTGTGATTATTGCAGAAGCATAAGGTGTTTGTAACATTCGTGGGACAGGCTTTGAGGCTAAACAAGCAAAATCATCCCTGGTTCTGCATAAAGGCAGCCTGGTGGTCAGCTGATCCCCTGCTTCCCAGGGATCCTGTGGATTTTGGCAGTAAAAAAAAATGAGTCAGGGTGCAGCCTGCTCATCCTGGAGGCAGCACTCATGCTGTCTGCAGAGCTGGGAGTGTTTGCAGGGGGAGCTTCACACGTCGTGGAGTTAACAGGTAGAGCAGAGAACATCACAGCCCACTCATGAGTGATTTATGGCTGGGAAGAGGCAAGGCTCTGCTCCCAGGATATGTTATCCAGCCGCGGCTTTTTGTTTCAGTGCAAGGGGTATGTTTTGCTCACAGGTACTCCTACTCAACCACACATGAACTGGATATCTCCTGCTTTGCATACAGTCAGCACCTTTCTGGGAAGCTTTTAACTCAAAACTTTAGTTTAATAACTGATTAATAGACTCAACCCTCACATGGACCTTAGGAGTTTGTTTTCTGTGACTCTCAGAACCGCAGCAACATGGGAATGCAGGCAGGACTGGGAGAAACAAGATCATCACCTCCTCTTACCCCATGTCTCCCTGCTCCACCTGAGACAGGGCGGGGACCACTGGGAAGAGAGTAGGTCTGAGCTTTCCCTTCCCCTTCTGCAACAGGCACTGCATCAGCACAGGAGGCCTATGGCACTGTGCACTGTCTGGGCCCTCTTCCCCTTCCCTGCTGTACTTGGCACAGACCACCTTCCCAGCCTGGCACTGATGTCCCTGAGGACCTGAAGCCTCCACTGCTGCTGGACCAGCCTGTCTTGCTGAGTGCACCCAATGCCATGAGCTCCCCACTCGTCCTGCCTCCACTGCTGCCTTGTTCCCTGCCTGACCATCTTCCAGACCACACTGACCTACAGAGTTTGCCTAGGCTCTAATGGCACATCTCTGCTGATCAGTACTAATTAAACACCAGGGAGAAGAAGCCCTCCCTGTAATTAGAAGTAGCCACCTGCATCATATGTTCTTGCCACCCTGCATGACAGGGAGTCATGGCTAAAGGTGGCTCTTGAGCAACAGTGAGACCTTGGCTGTGCTGGAGCAGGCTGGCTTGAAATCCCACTCCGTAGAGTGAAGATGACATGGTATTAATAGCCATGGCTCCATCTTTAGCCCTCAGCTGAATGTTATTAGCATTTCTTTTTTAGCACTAAGGCTAGTGCTAATTTTACATTGTCTGAATGTCTTGGACAAAACTAGAAAGGCCGTGAAACAGCCCTGGACAACAACAATGTGCCAACTGCTCTCAGGACTATCTGGGTGCCCTCATGCCAGCGCCAGTGCTGCACTGTGGCAGAGCCTGTTGGTAGGAGCTGAGGCGCTGCATGGGTGATGTGCTGCGCTCCCACGGGAGCAGTTTGTCCCTCTTTGCCATTGGGAGAAGTCACTGCCAGGGCTTTGCAAACTTGAGGCTTGTAGAGTCAGTGCTGATGCTGCTCTTGCTTGAAAGCAAGGATTATCTAGCCAAATACATGGGGTCCTGTGTCCCTCGAACAAACCAGCATCCTGCCCGCTGCATTCTGTCCTTCCTGCACCAGGGCATCCTTGGGGAGAAACCCAGCCTGGCTGCCCATGTGCCTCACATTGCCTCTTCTTCCTCCCCTCCCAGTGGAGGTCTGGCATTGCTCTGCCTCAGCTTGCAGCTTTTCTAGCAATGGCATCTGATGCCCGGCACAAGCACCGGGGATCTGCTGCCTTGCCAGTACGCCACAGATCCCCAAAGGCACAACCCTTGCCTTGTTAGCAGCTGCAGGTATGAAGCCAGTCTTGCCTGCCCAGATTACCTGCCTGCTTGGCAGGATAAGACAACTTCTGGCAAAAGCACAGAGGAGAAATCACATCCCTATGCTGGAAGTCAAAAACATTAATTAAACCTGCGGTATCATTGATTGCTATCTCAGGGAAGAGGCAGAGGGTGAGAAAAAGCTGGGGGGAATGAAACCCAGGGGAGGCTTTGCTAGGAGCCTTCCTAACCTTTAAAAAAAGGCTGATTATTACTGCAGTGTTGGTATCTTCTTAATGGGGAGGCACTTGGAGCAGGTCAAGCTCGTGCCAGGGGTGCGCAGGGAGTGCAGCCCCCTTAGGGCAGGGAGACACATAGACAATGGTCCCAGGACCATTTTCAGCTAAATATTTGGTGTTGCCCAAGCAGGAGCCTTGCCTATGCCTTGCCTATGCAGGCACCCTAGCGGCGACAGTCAGAGCCTGGGGCAAATCAGCCTTTTTGTCTGGGGGTGTGAAGTAGGCACCCCCTGAGATCTGGGCCAGAAGCACTGTCACCAGGCACTAAGCTCTCAGCTCCCTATATAAAGGATAGTGCAAACCCATTTAGGCTGCCTGTGTTATCAGGCAAAGCTGCAATTACTCTAGAAATATTCATCCAGCTAAACTCCCTCATTATGAGCCATTTGCACCTAGTGACTTTATCTAAGCACAATTGCTTCAGCTAGATTAAGCCGTGCCAGAGGCTTTCCTCTTGGACTGCAAATATCCAGCCCTCTAAAGCACGCAAAGTCTGCAGCTTAAGAGCCTCCAGCAGCCTCCCCATGGATCCTGCTAGTCTCTCTGCTAACGAAGAGAGTGGGCAAAGGCCCTCTTTCCCCGGTTCTCCGTGTGTACCAGGCCCGGGGCTGTGGCCTCCCGGCCCAGGACAGCATCCTGCTTTCCCAGCCAGAACCAGCCAACCTGCTTTACCGGCCAACCTGCTTTACCTACACCAGCTACCACCCCTGAACTCAAAGGGTATCCCTGTGGTGAGAGTGCCTTTGGAGAGGGGATGCTGTCCCCATGCCCCAGCACACCCTTGGAGATGCCCAAAGGGGAGCTGGGCACTCCCACACTGGGGAGTGGTGCCCATGGTCCCCATTCCTTCTCCTAAGGACAGGTACTGGTCTGATGGTTGTGGTGGCTGCTTGGCATGCACTATGACTTCATGTGCCAGCTCTTTCACTGGCGCTTCTGCTCCTTCTGTCCTTCTCCTTCCCACAGCCCACTGTACTGTCCTGCTGCATGCACAAGCAGGGGACCAACAGCCCCCAGCCCTTCCTCATCCTGGGCATCAGTGAGCTGCTCAAATGGCTTTGCTTTTTCAGTGGCAACAGAGATGCAGGAGCGGGGTGAGGAGACAGGATGGAGGGTGAGGCTGTTGGCAGGATGAGGTGTTGGGTAATGGGCTGGGTGGCTCTTGGGTGCAGGGCTGCACAGAGCCGGGGCGATGCCGGCAGCTGCCGAGCCGGCCGCCAGCGCGCTGGTGTCTGCTGCGGGAAGTGTTGCACTTGATGGGAATCTGTCAATCTGTTCTGGTGGCACCAACACATCAGGTGATGGCCAGGAGCCATGTGAAGGGGGAGGAAGGTTATCTGCCAGAGCCAGCATGGAGAGGAGCCCCAGCTCACTCCAGCCCTTTGCCCGCATGAGCACGGTCAGCACAGGAACGGCAGAAGCACAGAGGTACTCGCAGGTGGCATTTATAGGCAGCAGCTCCTGCCAGGATGTCCTTTCATCCCGGCTTGTCTGACATGAAACGGTGCGAACAAACCTCCCTGCTTGCTTTGATTGCTTCCCAGGGATTCCTCCATTTGCATTATAATGAAGTGATATTTTGCTATATAAATAAACCTGAAAGTTGACATAGGAAGGACTTATCAACTCTAAAAGTATTTGCATGCTCCCCAGAAGGAGGGAGAGAGCCTCGTAGGGATTTAGAAGGGACAGACTTCAAGTGCTGGTGAGGACAGTGAAGATTTACACCAAGATGGAAGCATCTTGCTCTGGCACTTCATAAGAAAAGTTTTGCCCTGGGCTGTCATGAAGCAATGAGGTGGGGGTTACTGCTGGGGCAAATGTCTAGTGTCTCTGCCTTTATCACCTCTGCTCTTTGCTTTCTGCCACTGCTAAGGAGAGCAGAGGAGTCAGATGGGGGTTCGGGTCAAGCAGTGTTGTGTGGGGTGGGGGAGACCAACCCCCTCTGCCTTGCAGATGTGTGTGTTCCTGAGTCCCTAGCACAGGTCAGGCTGGTGCTCAGTGGATGTCACAGGCACACCAACCTGCTTTGCACCCTTTCTGGGACCCCAGTCTGACTCCCAGCAAAGCCCACTGACACCAGTGGGTTTCTGGTCAGCTTAAGACACAGTGGTACACCAAAAACCACAAATACCTGAGTGGTTGGCACTTGCCTGTGCTAAGCCACGTCAGCAAGTGAAATCTGAGTGCCGCACATGGTATCTAGCAGGCAGGCAGCTTGGAGCTCTGGCTGGTGTCTGTGAAAACCACTTCCCTGACCCACTTACCCTGCAGCCACACCTCTGGCTGGAGACCAGCTCCTGCTGGTGTTGACGGACCTGTTTTTAATCCACAAAAAAGCGAAATCCGGATTTTGCTAAATCGCTTACTTGACAGGACCATGGTATCAGAAAGCAATTTGAAAGCCAATCAGCCAAGCACAGCAGCTCACCAGCTGCAAAATCTGACACGTTGACAGTGCACAGGGTGAGGACAGGAGCACAGCTGCCCTGGCACAGCTGCAGGTCCAGCCCGCCTGGCTCCTGCTGATGCCATGCTGGCTGTTGGGAAGCTTTTTCCCTTCTTTAATCTCACAGTTTTGCAGACCAGTGTTAGCAGGAAATGTTCCTGTGCAGAGGAGGGCACAGGGGAGAGTGAGTGTTGCCTCCACTGGGCCGTGGTGAGGCTGCTCCTGGCTGGCTTTAGTCTCTCCAGCCTGGGAGGGGACAGGGGAACTGGGGAGCACCTGGAGGAGGCTGACATGCTGTTCAGAGCTAGAGCATGGGGAGGATGGGCTGCAGGACTTGGTCTGCTCCAGGGAAGGGCAGGCTGGGGGGATGCATGCAGAGGAGAATGGTGCCAGCTGCTCTGGCAGCAGCCCAAGACTGGGGCTTGGCGGGTTATAACTCAGCATGCAGCCAGTGGCTGGGACACTCCTCCACTCCACCAGGGACCACTGCCTGGCCCCATGCTGGGCTATGCCCAGTTGACCCAGATTCCCAGAGCAGCCCTGCTATCTCTGGGAGAGTCAGCCCGTGCTGGCTGGTACCATTACACAACCCTGCTGCAGCCTGCAGCCTGCACACTACAATAGGCACTATTTTTATTCCCTTTCTTGTTGTCACAGGCAGTACAGGAGTCCTTGAGGTGGAGGCCTTCCTCCCCCACGCTGTTATGTAGGACATTTCAGTCACTTGCCCTTGTGCCCTGCTTGTGCCTGTCCCTGCCATCCCAGCACACCAGGACCAGCAGGAACAGGATGTGGGATCACTGTTCTGCAGGGAGCAAAGCCCCAGGCTTGGGCACTGGTCAAAGCCTGCCCTGCCTGCTCAGCCCGCAGACACCAGTCCGAGGAGGAACATATTTCTGGGGAGATGGTGTTTTTGCCCCTACCCACCCCTGTGACAGCATCATTCCCTGGAGTGGCAGCAAGCAGGAGAGCACCAACACGCTGTGCCTGCCTGGCCATGGCCCCCTCCGGTCCAGACCTGCAGGTGGACTTCCCACCTTGACCTCAACCATGGGGCTGCCCAGTGTTGAGACTGCCCACAGTGTCCTGCTTCAGGATGGTGGGATGGGCCCACTGCAAGGTCCTGCCCTGCTGTCCCAGGACCCCACAGTATCCTCATACTCCCTGATGTTCCCAGGAAACTGCTGTCAGTGGTGGATCTGGCCACCGGTGACAACAAGTTACTCAGAGCAGAAAATCCTCATGTATGATGTGGATGGAGCAATTTTCTGCACAATTACTCCAGTTTATTCAGTGTGATAAACCAGTACTAAAGTAGGATGAGATGAGGCTTGGGAGTGATGTATCTTCCTTCTGAACCTATTTCTTGCCATATTACATAGCTTGGGAATTTCCTAATGGAGCTGGAAGAAGTGAGGACCTGAAGCACAGGGGTTAGATCAGACTAGAAATAAAATTCCCAGCTTCCTCCATTAGAGATACATGTACTCTGCTTTCAGACTTCTTAGGCCTAACAAAATTATCTCTCCTCAAGTGCACATGCAAGTACCAGGCGGGGGAAAAGCAAAAGGTTCTACCGCATAAATAGCTTTGCCAGGAGGAAGACGAGGACAATGAAACTCTCCTAGCAGATGGCAGTGATGCTGTGTGGTAAGTGGGAGAAGGTGCTGGGGGATGAAAGTGCAGCATGAGGAGGGATGGCAGTGCATGCCCAGAGTGAGCAGGCAATACAGCCCCTGTTAGTGTCGATGTAGTGCCCTCCTGTCACAAAGTCTCCTCCCAGAGATGCAGATCTCCCTCAAGGAAGAGCGGATGGGGCTGTAATTCTAGCTGGACGACACGACATCAAAGCAGCTCTCCCCACTGCCTGCCGAGTCATGTTTTGTAGGGTGCAATCCTGCACCACCGCATTTGCAGGTTCTTGGCAGGTTCTGAGGCGCTTTGTGCATTCCCTGGTACACTGCCAGGTGTGTCCCCTTGGCAGTCCAGTTTCCAAAACCTGAGTTGCAGCCCCCCTTGGAATAGTCCTGCTCCCCTCAGGGCATCCCTGTTCCCTGTGGAGTTTCATGTGTTCTACCTCCTCTGGCTGAAGGCACTGGGTAGGCAGTTTC
The DNA here is from genome assembly GCA_013396775.1 of Cephalopterus ornatus. Lineage (NCBI taxonomy): Eukaryota > Metazoa > Chordata > Aves > Passeriformes > Cotingidae > Cephalopterus > Cephalopterus ornatus. The sequence goes on from VZRE01015876.1 coordinate 422,987, forward strand.
CTGTGGGACCCCAGGTAAAATGTGCGTCAGGGAATGCTGAAAAAGAAACATGGCTATGATGTCATCACCAATTGGATGGACACCTTTGTGGGTGAGGGAGCCTAGCAGAGGATAAGGATGAGGAGAAAGGTTGCTAAAGACAAACCCCAGTGACTTGGTGTCTCATGCTCCAAACAGCACAAGATATGCTCCTGACTGGCTTTCCCACCACTTCCTCCTTGCTCAGTTTCCTAACCTGGATCCTTTTCCCTGTTTTTTCTCCTTAAGCCTGGATCTGCCCCACAGCTCCTCCAAGCCGCTCGGAGCCTCCCCTCCCTGAAGCAGTGGCTCCCTGTGCCTAGCCCTTCCCGGGGCCCTGCAGCAGTCTCCGGTGGCATGGAGCCTTGCTGTGCTCAGCAGCAGTTATTCCTCCTTGCCCTTTGATGTGTTGAATCCACTGCTTGGGATCGCTGATGGGGACAAGCTCTGGCCAATGATCAAAGTCTCCCTGCCACGCTCTCCTGCCAAAGCCCAGTCCCTAGGATTTCCAGGTGGGAAATCCCTTGTTGTTGCTCTGGGTGGTGGCACAAAGCACAGTGTGGTGGGTGCTGGGAGCTGACTGTGCACTGCTGGAACCAGAGCCATTGTGGCACAGCACTTGGCTGTGATAACCAGGCATAAAAAAGGGTTACTCAAAAAAAATTACAAGCCAGTGCAGCCAAACGCAGCCATTGGAAAAATTCCAAATATGTCAGTATGTTACACAGGCATCTACCAGGCGAACCAGCCAGGCACAGTGCTTGGCACTTGGTTGTTTGCCGGTGTGTGCTGCTTGCCCAGGCTGGTGGCATCGTGCAGAGCCAGCTTTGCTGCAGGCTGGTGCCAAGGCACTGGCACTCTGCAGCCTACAGCCTTCCTGGTGAAGGCCAAATTGAACAATGACCCTGTTGAATCCACTTCCAGTGCTGCATTCAGAGATAGTCAGGAGAAACCTGCTCTAGAAACCAAATTCTTCCATATTTTGGGGAAAAGCAACTCCTTCACCTGCCCTTGGTGCTGGGCTGGCAGAGGCCAATGCTGCATGTGGGTGCTGACTGTGGGTCATAGGCTCTGGTGTTTCCTGAGCAGCAAACACTGAGGGCAGGTGCTCCTTGGGGAGAGGGCTGCATCTCTTTGCAGCTGCCTTTGAGCCCAGGAGGTCTTTGGGCTCCCAAGAGTCCCCAAGGCTGATGTAGGGAGCAGCACATGTTGGCTCCGTACTGGTGGCAGGGCTGGTGGGACCCATGGGTTTGCTCACATCCTGCTCAGTATCTCATGTTTTTCCTATGGGAGAAACCACCTGCCTAATTAACCAGCAGTAAGGAGCTTGGCATCACCAGCCATGCTTGAGCACACAGCAAATTCCAATGACACAGTAGAGGAAATGTGCTGCCTTCTGGGTCTCTATGCTAGTATTTAGGAGGCTGACAGCTGTGTCCTGAGCCCAGTCGGTACAAGGTATAATTAGAAAATCTGCTTGAATAGTGTTGTTATAAAAGCGATGTTAAAATAATGGTGTGGAAGGAAAAGCTGGGGCTGTATGTTTCTGGGGTGTGTGTGCTGCACTAGGCACTGTGCCCAGCACACTGCAGTGGTACATTTAAGGCAGCCTCTGCTGAGGGAAATTAGCATCTTTGTGCTGTACACAAGGTACACCATGTTCTTCGGATGCAAGTTGAGAGTCAGATTTAAAACCATCCAATAGAACATTTTCCAATTTTTATTTATCAGCAGGCATCTATGTGTATTCCTGGAGAATGAAATATTTATCTGTAGACACATGAATGCAGAATGTGAGAGTGCCAATGTATTATTTATCACCACTTCCCTCCCATAGCTTATAAATAACTCATGGAACCTGATTGCCCAGCAGACCCTCTGGCCAGCTACCTAAAACAGTTCCAGCAGCCACCATAGGCCAGCTCCGGGCATCTTGACCCAGGCAGAGCATCCCTGCCTCCAGGCACTGCTGGGGAAAGGGCTGGCAGAGGGTGGCAATGCACAGTGGCACTGGCCTCGCTGTTGGATGCCTCCATGCGCATCCCTACAAGTCCCACTGGCTCTGCACATGGAGGCTGGTGTGGGTCACAGTTCCCCAGCTCACAGAGAGGGTGATGGAATCCAGGAGCCAAAGGCAACATGCATGAGTGGCAGGGTCTTTGCTGCACTCCCATGGTGGGAGCACAGAGGGATGAGGGAGCTGGCTCCTGGCTTAGCCACCTAGAAGGGAAACTGAGGCAGCCCCAGTGGTTAGCCAAACACACTGTGCTGGGCTCTCTGGAAATGTTGTCACTTCACTGCAGATGTCAGATATCTGAGGAGAGCTGTTGTGTCAATAACACGTCCCCTACATACTCCCCAATATGAGATATATCACTTGTAGTGAAGATATAAGAACTGAAACTAACAAAATGCTCAGGAGGGAGGGATCAGATAGTGGCAACTCAAAGAACTCTTGGAATGGGAGGCCGAGGCAGGGAGCCCTGATTTGGAGCTGGAGCCTGGGTTAGGAGCCAGGCTGCTCACACGCAGGTGTGTCTGCCTGGCCTCTGGGAGCAGTGCAACAGGCCTTGTGGACAGCAAACCAGGGAGGGGGAAGGCACCCAGAGCCTGTTCTGAGGTCCCTGGAGATCTGTGGGTGCAAATCAGGCCCCCATGGTGCTGATCTGTGACTCTATTTGAAAGGTACCGTGGGTGAACAAGAGCAGACAGGCATCAGACACAGTTTATGGCTTTGCACATATAATTCTAGTTTCAATCATGCAAAAAAAACCAACAAAACCCTTCTGCTGAGCTCCAATAACACTTTTCTCCAGTGCTTAAGATGGATGCAGGTAAAACAGATTGCAGGAGCTTTTTGCTTCCCCTGTAGAGTGACTGCAGAGAAATCAGTGCTGCTGCAGGAGCCCGGAGCCATGAGCTGGGGCAGGTTACAGAGGTCAGGCTGTTCCTGCTGCACTGCAGGGACAGGTTGGGGTCTGGTATGAAAAGAAGGGGAGAGGTTCCCCTCAGCCAGGCCAGACATCTTGCAGGCAGTGCTAATGCAGTGCACAGATCTGACTCCCTGGGATAGCATTACAGGGGAGAGATTACACAAAACCTAAAAAAATATAGAAAGCACAGTATTAATAACTTAGAATTGCACTAAATTATTTCATAAGTGAATTACCCTCCCTACATTACCTGCTGATAGGAGGAGCAACCCTGCCTTCTCTGCAGAGAGAGAAGATGGATGGATGGATGGGAGTGTGGCTTTCTGCACTGAGACCCTCCAGCACTGCTGGTCACTGCACTGTGCAGAATCACTGGCAAGAGGTGCTCACATGGGCAAGGGCTCACTTTGTTCATTGATAAACAAACAGTGGCCACTTGGGAAATGAAGTGCAGCAGCCGTTCTGCTTTGCACAGTGATCCTGCACAGCAGCCGAGAGCAGGGATCTGCCTGGGCAGCAGGAGGAACTCTGCAGATTGCAGTTATCTTTCCTGTCCCATATCCAGGACCAAGCAACCACCTTGCTCCTGGGTAGAGTCAGAGCTTCTCCAGCAGCCTCCTGGCATTGGGTGCAGGAGGACCCAGGAGGGCTTGGGGGGCAGCACCCCACAGCCAGCTCAGAGGAGTGGAAGCAGTAACAAGGTATGGAATGGTAGAGGACTGGGAATGAGGCTGGAGCAGCCTCAGGTCTCATTGCTGGAGCATTCCTGGCCCTGCAGAGATCAACAGAGTGTGCAGCCCATGGCTGAGCAGGTCAAGGTGACACCAGGAGGGCACCAGCTGGCACCGCCAGAATGGTCCTGCCGAGCACTGGCATTCTCCCATCTGGAGGAGGTGACAGAGCTCAGTCCCCTCCCATGGTCACGTCTCCAAAAAGAAAGGGAAACTGACAGCTCTGCATGCAGGACTTGCTGGACGCAAGCCCTGGGGGAGGCTAATGTGCCTGCAATGTTTGCAGAACCAAAGATGTTTTCTCTCCATCCCAGAAGAGGATGTTTTCCCTCCATCCCAGCCAAGCAAACCTCAATGCTCATCAGACAAGGGTGCTGCAGGTCAGGCCCTGGTGCTGGGGAGCCAAGGGGCAGTGGGGCCAGGCAGGAGCCAGCTTCTGGGATGCTGCAGAGAGTCAGAGACATTCATCAGTCTCCTGAGAGCATCACCTAGCACTGAGCTATTTCTAGGCCAGGGTTGCTATCAGGGAGGCATTACGGGACTGTCAGGTACAGAGTGTCTCTCAGCTGGAGTTGCACTCCTCATCTTGGGAGCAGCCACACAGCATCCTTTGGGGACTTGATGGCTTCTGATTTTGCTCCATTTCAAAGCCCATCTCCCTGTGTGCGTTTTAGCGAAGTTCACACACTTGAGGTTTCTAGGCCAAGTGAGAGCTTTCATTCCGTGCTGTACTCAGCAGCTCTATGTGAAGGCAGCCTTTAAGGTGAGAGGCTGAAAGTGGTTCAATTTTGCAACAATAGCTGAGAACAAAGTACAGATTTTACCATTTAAAACTGGGACAAAACAGACTTGGAAGATTTTTGTGGGATTATTTTTTTCGATTTCCTTTTAACACCCAGTAGCCTTTTGTGAGTTGAATTAAATGTACAGTGTCAGTGGTCTTTGCCTTATGCTGGAGCACTCCGATTCGACACGGAATGATAAAGCAGGAATGGAGAAGCAGCACCTGGGGAGGGAAGGAAGCAGAAGAAGGGGAGGGAGAGGGACCTTAGCTTGGGCTTGCTCTCCTGGCCTGGGCTCTTCCTGGGCTCTGCTGCTGGTTCCTCTCAGCACTAGTATTTTTTCCTTCTATTTTTTTGTCCTGCATCTAGCACATCCAGCTCATGTCTGGCCCTGGGGTACATAGGGGTGACAGCAGAACAAGCAATTAATCTTAATTGAGTTCTCCTGGTGGCTTTTCTTCTCCTTCCACCCCGGGCTGACCTGCAGAGCATCTCTTCACCTTGACAAAGAGTACTTTATGTTACAGGGGTAAAAAGTCATCATCACCATCATGGTTCTTATGACAACCCAGCAAACTGAGCTGATAAAAGCTCCTCTTGCTTAATGCATCTCTGGTACGTGAGCCATTAGGTCATCTTACCCTGGGAACATGGGGAAGCCCTAGGGCTGAGCCAGCTCCTCTCTGAGCTGACGCCCCCAAAACGGGAGAGGAGAGCTTCAGCTATGCCCACGGAGGTCACACCAATAGCAAAGGAAACACAACTACTGCCACCTCAATCACCCACCGCCACATTCCTTACGGATACCACACGGTCCATAACAGCCTCGGTATCATTTCCCTCCTCACAGTCTGAATTTTAGATCACCCCAGAGCCTCCTCCTGAAAACCTGCCGAGCTGAAGCCACTGCAGGTCACGTTGTGCAATTTGCTGTTGCAAGACAAAGAAAACAAGTTCTTCTTTTTCACAATTACCAAACTACTTCATCGAGCAATTTCCCTGCCTCTGTGCTTCGGTTTCAGTCAACAGTATTCCTCTGGGAAGAAAGGTCTAACTGCACCTCCGATTGACTTACTGATGGCTCTGCCATTACAGACGATTGTGCAAAGTTGCTTAAGTGCCAGAAGCAGCTCCTCTCTGCCTTGCTCTAGAGCTGAACCCGGACGAGGTTCGCTGGGATTGCAGGCAGATGCTGTCTGGAGGTGCTGCCTCTTCCCTGGGGGCGAACCACGTTTGCCTGTCTCAGTGTGGCTCTCGCCGGGGGCTCTGCTCTCGCGTGCGAAAGCCCTGGTCCTGATGAAACAGCTCCTCCCGGGGGTCCCAGCACAGCCCCAGGTGCTTGGTGGGGCTTGGCACTTGCCTGGGAGAGGGAATGTCACCCCTGCCTCGGGGAGGAGGGCGCGGAGGGCTGTCCCCACAGCACACGGCCGTTACAGGGGAACCGCAAGCCCCCGTGAGAAGCAACTCCCCGCGGCAGCTGCTCACGGCCGGGGCGTGCCCGTCACCCCCTGCACGGCACCGCGGGAGGAGCGGCTCCACACCGCAGCAAGGCTTGGCTGCACCGAACCAGAGGACACCGGTTTCCTTCCCATCGCACCACGGCAGGAGCTGGCACCGGGGCTGTTCCGGCCGACGGGTGCTCCCGGGGGGGCCGCACTGCACCGGGAGCAGAGAGCCAGCCCACCACCGCCAGCTTTTAGGAACACTATGGGCTGTAAAGGCTGTGTCTCCTCTGCTGCCTTCGCCACGCTTCAGCGCTGCCCCGATGGTGCCTTCCTAGGGATGGGTCAGACCGAGGGCGAGGATTCCCCATATCAGCTCTTTTTCAGTGCAAACACAGCACCCCGTTTCACTGAGGGCAGGACCCTAGGTCTTGTCTTGCTACAGCTCAGCTGCCAGCCCTGTGAAGCCCCAGTGGCCCCAAGAAGCCCCCGGGGATGCCCAGGCTCCTGTCTGGCCACAGCTCTGCTTTGACCCCTCCAAACTTCCTGCATTTGTTTCGCTCGAGCTATCTGGGGGAAGTGGGGTGTTGTTATGTCTTCAGCTCAGCATCTATTTAGAGAAGGATAATGCCATTGTGGGGGAGGACAATGAAAATATTAAATGCTTAAAATTCTCTGTCTCTCACTATTTTGACTAATTATTCTTTTTCTTTTTTTTCAAATGGGTATTTCCTTGCGAAGTGACAGTCAGATTTGATGGGCCCTGATGAGTGGGGTAAAGCATGACTCAAGCCCACCAATATGAGCCCAGACTGATCTCTGCTATAGCCCTAGTGCAGGGAGGTGAATCCCGCCCACTGCCTGCGCAGGGGCAGGGCAGGGGAAGGTCAGGGTATGAAAGGGAAGGGATGGCCCACGCTGGAGCTGAGTACCCCACGAGACCTCGGTGCAGAGGACAGCAGCCACCCACTCCTGCCATTTTTCCAGAGCTATGTTTAGCTCCTGGTTTGCTCGGGGAACCCAGATGAGCACCTGGGACATCTTAATGTCATTGTCCCACCAGAAGCTGGCTTTAGTGGACTTTTTTGCTTTGCAGGATATACCTAATTGGACCTGACATCAGGGAGAGTCATGTTGGGTCCTGAAATAGCTTCCTGCAGAGCATTACTCACAGAGGTGCCATGGAGCATTGTTGGTGTAAGTGTCCATGCGACTGCTTTCGCCGGGATGCTGCATGGCCATGAAGTGCACCTGAGCTCAGGTCACATCACATCTCCAGTTCTGGAAGCCCAAACTGGGGAGCAGAAATAATGACCATCTATGGCCTGGCTGATGAACCCCACCCCTAGGTTAGCCCAGAGGTGCAATAGGACTCTTGGTCTTTCTACTGCTGCACAACAGGCCCTTGCAATACGCTGTGTCTGCAGTGGTCTTCACTCCTCTGCCTCTCTGGCAGCAGCCTGGAGGGTCTGGTTTCCTTGCTGTTTCTCTCTTCAGTAACAGCAGCAAGAGCTGGGAAGAGGCAGAAGGTTCAGCTCACTTCAAAGCAGCAGTAACCAAAAGGTGTTTATGGGATCAGGCTGGGAGTCCAAATAGGGAGAAGGCAGTGGCTGCCAGATCCAGCAGATCCCAGTAGACTTTAGTGTCTTCTATACAGGTGTACCATGTATGCTCTGCTAGAAATTTGCTGAGCCAGCCTCCAGCCTCCAGTTTTTTGCAGCAAAATCATGTGTGGGGGTATAACTGCTGTACTGGTGCATGTGGGATAACTGCTATACTGGTGTGTGGGATAACTGCAGTAATGGTGTATGGGATAATGCTGTACCAGCGCGTGTGGGATAACTGCTGTATTAGTGCAGGAACTCCCCTCCTTGCCATGAAGAGCCTTTGCATTATGAGACACTCTCTAAAGCCTGGACATTGCTTAAGAAAGTAAAATTAAAAGATTAAAGATAAGCGGCTCAGTTCTGATCCTGCAACTTGCCAGAGCAGTGTGGAAGGTGGGAGGCAGGATGGGACACAGTGTCACCTGCAGGGACAGTGGCAGACTGCCTTGAGGGAGCCTGAGCTCACAGATCTGCCCCAGTCCTGCACTGATCAGAGCTGGATGTGCAGAGGTACTGGGGATGCCTGGGGGACACTGGGACAAGGGATGAAGTTGCTGCTGCTGAGCCAGGGCAGAGCAGGGCAGGCACCTCTGTGTTGTTCCTGTGGTGGGGAACCCTCCAGGTGGGTCAGTCTACATTCAAATGAAGGCGGATGTTGGGATGGGGAAGGACTTCCCCAGTCACTGGCTGCTCCTCAGGAGTCTGTGCATGATGGCTGTATCTTCCCCTTGCTCATTTGTCCCCTGGACATGGTGCCTATCGCTGCCAGGGCCCTGGCAAGCCGCCTTCTGTCCAGGTTCTTCTGGGACCCCCAGAGAAGGTAGTGGGCAGGGTACAGTGCTCAGGACCTCCCTCTGCTGTTGGAAAGCCTCCATTTCCTGCTAGGTGAGCAGAGGCAGAGGCAAGCTGCAAGGCAAACTGTGGTCTTGACCATGTTCAGAAGGCATCATCGCTAACAATTGAGTTTAATTAATTATTGCTATTGAAAGTTCCTTCTCTCCGCTTGTACCAGTCTCATCTCCTGGGCCACCATGGACATGAATGGAGATGCCTCCGGGGGTCATCAACCACAACGTGCAGAGGCAAAGAAAGTGCAGGTCTCCCTGCTCAGAGAAAAGTATTTCCAGACTATTTTCCTCCACTTCCAGGAGAAGAGATATTTTTACACCAAAGTGGGCTACTCTCAGATGATCACATTGCTGATCCTGGAGCTGAAGTTAAAATCCCTGTGCCATACAGAGGGGAATGAGGCTTCCCAGTGCCCAAAACAAGGTGCTAGGGAAATAACATATCCCTACCTGATGTCCCAGCTGCCTGGCTTGATGTCCCCATTGACCTGCTTCGAGCAGCAGAATGAGTCACTGGTAGGAAAAGCAGGCAGCTGCACTCACATTTGACTCTACCACTCCGTAAGTATGAGCAGAGAGACTGAAAATGTAATTATGATAATAAAGCTAAATCGCAATCTTCCTACAGGAGCTACCGAATTATTTATATCAACTTTTCATCCTAATTCCCTTAACCATTCCTTGCCCGGAGGAGGAGGAGCCTTCACCACTGTATTACAGTGCAGTCAGTCCTCGATGGCATTTGCTGAAACAGCAGCAAGTGGCAGTTCTTACTCAGCAGGAAACTGGGTTGGGAAAAGAGCTGGGTGAGAGAGACAGTGGCACTGAGGGCTGGAGTGCTTTGGGGGCGAAGAGACACAACAAGAGGGGAGAGCCAGTGGGGAATGTGCAGGACTGGGAAAGGCAGCGCCCAGATGCAGTCAGGGCTGGCTCGAAAGGGCAGAGCGAGGCTGGATTCGGGCACTACCTCTCCTGTCCCTTGGGAATGAGGGTGTACCTCCCACCATGACTTTTGGAGCCAGAGTGAGCACAGATGGCATCATAGCAGGACTCAAGGGCCATGGCACAGCCAGGCCAGCCTGGTGCAGAGCCTGGCTCTGCACACAGACCCAGCAGCAGCAGCTTTGGTGCTGCTGCTCTGCCAGCTCCCTCCAGGAACACTGTCAGCTCTAATTAATGTCACAGTTTAGCTTGCTCATGCATCCAAGCAGACTGCGTGCAACTTCATGGTGCCGCGGGAAGAGTGATGAATCCCATCCCAGAGCCTTTTCCTTTTGTCCCCCCTTGCTCGCCTGTGCCAGAGCAGTAGAGATTTTCAGATCCACATGTGACACCAAGCAAGTCAACCCTCTGTGTGGGGTGGCAGCAGGACCGACTGCAGGAGACAGGCTGCCCAGCTGCCCCCCATTTCAGAGCAGGAGAGTATGGGAAGAGCTCTATAGATAAAGCCCTTTGCTGTGACCAGTTCTCCAGAGTCCTTTCCACAAACCTGAGGACATGTTTGTTGAATGCAGATACATGATGTGTACTGTGATGTGCCACCACTGAGTCCAAGACACCTGTGCAGTGGCATGAAAGCCTAGATGCCTGCAGCAAGCAGCATCGTCAGTCTTGGGCTATCCCCTTCGCCAATCCTGGGCTATCCCCTTTGTCAGTCCTGGGCTATCCCATCCCAGACTTTGCCCAGTTCCTACCATCAAAGGGGCTTGGTTTAAGCCCATAGATGGGAGTTGTGCCCTGTCTTACCGAGCCTGAGCATGCAGAACATCACCCAGCTTGGGAAAAAGCGTTTTGTACCCTTTCTCCCACCTCCACCCCTCAGCAGCAGCATGGACCACAGCGACCGAGGTTGGATCTTGGAGGGTGCTGGGCAGCTGCAGCCTGGAGCTCAGTTCCTTGCAAAGCCGCCTCCTCAAGCCAAGGGCTGGATTGGGACCTTGTCCTTCATTATATAACTGTTTCTCTGAGTATTTTTGTAGCGCTCAGCCCTCCCACCAGGCACAGCCCCCACCGGCAAGGGGAATGTCATGTTTTTTTGAATGCATAGCTTTGATTTCATGCCGGCTTGTAGCAGTGAACAATTCTGCTCCCCTCAGCTTGTGCACCTTGCAGGGCATTAACCAAGAGGCAGACCCCTACAAGCCACCAGCCAGCAAGCTGAAGGTGTCACCTTGCGTGGGGTGGGTGGTGGAGATGTGGGGAGAAGCAAAACCTCAGAGGCCAGGTCAGGTCAGTTCATCCATGGGGCTCACAGAGCCCCGCAGATGAACCGACCTGGCCTGGCCTCTGGGACCCCACGCTGTCCATGAGCTGCCCCAGCTGCCTGCCCTTACATTCCTGTCTCTGCACATCATCTCCTTCCAGCTGGTGGGGAAAACAGCCCCTGCTGCTACCAGCGGCTGGGGTGAGGAGGGGGAGACGCCTTCCCGGCATATGAGCTCTGCAGGAGTTGGGGCTGCTGCTGACCTTGGAAATGCAGAGGTTTTTTTCTTCCCAGCTCCAGGAGAAGTGGGAGGTGAGGCATAGCTGGCTGGCACTGCACCCCACTTGCAGCAGCACACAGGTTTTTTCCATCACTCATGAGACCCTGCCCATCCTTACCCAAGAAAACCAAGGGCTGTTACACACAACCTCGTTGGATAGTTTGATGGTAGGTTGTCTGCCTTGTGCCTTCACTGCAGGCTGAAACTGGGGGGATTTTCCCCACTGAGTAACAAGGAGTTTGGTGTGATGATCAAGAATTGTGCAATAGGACAGTTGTGATGCCTTGGGGATGACTAACAGCAGTGGGACAGGTCAGCTGCTCTTCTCCAACATACCACCAAGGAGGAAATCCTGACGCCTTCCTGCTTCCCTATCAGAGTGACAGTGTGTGTGCTGAAGGTGACTTGGAACTGTCCCAGGATTGTACTTGATACTGAGTATTGCCCGCAAAGCCCAAAAAGAAAGATTTTTTTCATCACTGACTTGGTGCCATTCAACTAGACCTCACATCCAGCAGTCCAAAGTAGCCCCTCAGCCAGCAGTTCTCCCAGCATCTGCCCTGGCCAGGCAAAATGGACATGCCCCATGCAAGGCACATCATCAAAATGAACTGCAAATAATTCTGGATCTAAATCAGTACTACAGTCTGGGATAAAAGTCATTTTATGACCTGGCTCACACCAATTGATCACTGGCTAATTTTTCTGGTTGTACATGGTATTTTTTCCTGTTGTGGATGAGGAAGATCTAGGGATGGGAGAAGGGCATGTTAAGAGCACAGAAAAACAAGAAACGTCAACTTGGGATCCTGCCAACCCTTCCACATTTGTGTGGTCCCCCCTCAGCCTCATTATATATGTGGAGGAGCAAATCTGTAGTACACCATCAAATACACAGTCAACAACTAGTATTAGCAAAAAAGCTCTTTTTGTTTTAATCTTTTCATATTCTGGGAGTCTTCATTGGAATAATCACACACTCATTTTAGCCATAACATGCTCTGGAAATCCCACGTACCTAGTGCAGTACCTAAGTTGACTTGCCAAGGCATCAGCCCCCATGTGACAGGTTCAGACCAGCAGCTGGAGTCTGCAGAGCAGAATCATTGCCTTTCCTGGTGTTTGTTGTTTGTTTATGGTTATTTTCTGTCCAGTTTATCACACGCTGCCTGCTAAGTCGGAGATGTGTGGAGCTCAGTGCTCAGCCTTGCTGTGCTGGAAAGTTCCAATGACTGCCCAAGCCAGGCAGAAGCGTGGCTCACCGAGCCCCGGCAGGGCAGTGATTTGCAACAGGGGCAGATAGCAGTGCTTGACGTGTAATTCTGCAAACATCTGTTCCCACATTTGACTTCTCCCCAGACAGTTCAAACCTACTGGCAGAGCAACCAGGCTGCCTTTGCCTGATTGCTGCCTGTCCTCAGGAAAGCAGCAGTGGGAGGGGGCTGCTGGCTGTTGGGGAGCAGTTTCAGAGTCTGCGCTGCTCTTTGCGTAGCCCGCACATCTCCGCTGCGTCAGGGGCTGATTCCCTGTGCCCAGCTGTAGGGCTGAATTAGTGATGATGGATGGAGCCTGACGGATGGGGAATACATCTCTGCCGACAGCCTGAGCAGGGGCCGTGCCATGCTCGGTGGGATGCTGCACCTCATCAGTGAGGAGCAGTCCTGCCACAGGGGCTGGCATCAGCCCTGGCACTGAGCAGAGACCATATAACACTTTGTCCTCTACCTATGGGAGCAGGCTTTTCTCAAAGTCTTGCACTTGCCCACATCAGCCCATCAGCCAGCACAAGGCTTTTCAGTTCAGCAAGAAGCTACTTGTTGCAAAGGAAAACCAAGTCAAAGCAAAGGCAGCTCAGCCTTCTTCTCAAACCTACTGGAGAGAAGGTCTTGCTCTCTCCTCCTCTCCTTTTTCTAGGGAGATACTCCTTCAAACTTGCTGTGCAGAGAGTAAAATGACGTTTTTCTCCTCATATGTAGTTGTTCTCATTTGCAGACCAATGCATGGGAGGGCACAGCAGTTGAGCACACCTGAATAACCACACACTAGCATTGCAGAAATACATACAATTTTCTTTCAATGGTTCTAGTACCAAAATATCCCCAGCTCAAAGGGATTTGGACTCTACATTTACAGCTAATGATCTGTACAGGCCTCTAATGAAACTGCACAGTAGCCCTGCTAATGGCTTTAAGGGGAAATGCTTCAGGCCCTGGCTGCTGCTGATGCTGCTTAGGGAATTGTGCTTTTAGCTCTGGCATGCGATAAAAACCTTTTCTCACTGTTGCAGACATGATGGCTCTTCTGGAGAGAGGAAAGGCACTGACAGAGCTAATGTCATTAACCACTTCTAAGCAAACACAGTGGATCTAAAGCAAAACCCACCCAGTCATTCAGGAACAGGGTTTAGCTCAGACCAGCCCGTGAATCCCCCAGCGCACCCTGCTCTGTTCTCTGGGTGCCGTATCTCTACCCTGCTCCAAGCACTACCTGCTCCCTCTGCTCCAGGAGAGAGCAGGCAGTGACAGAGGGCTCTGGACATAGACTTGGGGTACACACCTCAGTCCTGGGCACTGAAAGTCGCCCACCGCCAGCCAGGCAGTCTGGCAGCCCCCATCCTGGGAAAAGCACTGTGGGTAAGCTCTACCTAGTGTTTCATTTCTCCTTCATTACCTGCCGCTTCCCTCCTCGAGAAAGGCAAAGGGAGCTTTGCCTGAGAAAAACCAGCAAGATGCACTATTTCTTTAGCAAGGAGTGTCTCAGCAGTGCTGGCCTGAGCGTGCTCAAATCCAGCAGCAGCCATCGTCACCTATCACATCTCATTGCCCATCACTGGCTGAGTGTGACACAAGGCAAGAAGGTGTCCATTCTGAGGGGAATCCTCCCTCTCCCCATTATTCCTTCCCATGAAAACCGCCCCAGCATGCCTCCTTGCTCTGACTGACTCACAGTGAGGCAACAGTAAAAACTTTTCACCCGTGCGGTGGCAGATTTTGCAATTGGTTTTAATGGGGTATTTACAAGTTCCAAGGCGGGCTCCTTGCACAAGGAGTGTGGCCTGGCCCTGGCAGCTGGTTGGGCTTTTCAGTGACATTCCGGCAACTCGCACAATTGCAGCACAGGCACAGTGGAAAACATTTAGACATCAGAAATGCCAGATTAATTATCTCTTAATTGATACCTCCACTTGGGGACAAACGAAACCGGAACATCTCTACTGTCCTGGGAGCCTGCCACTTACAAACAGATTTACAGCTAAAAATACCACGGCAGTCCCGTGGCTAATCAAGTGCACTGCTTACCCTGGGTGAGGTTATGAAATTGTCTCAGGCTGGCACTTGGAGCAGCGAGGGAGCAGCTGCAGTAGCAGCACCTGTGTGCAGACCACGCTAGGGGCTGTGCAGCATTCCCAGCACCCAGGCGAGGGGCAGCTTGCCCCAGGGTAGCCTCAGAGCTCCGCAATTGGGTTTCTCCAAATTAAGATCCAGCCAGAGCACCCTGACATGAGGCTTTCTGCCCATGGTTAGAGGCTGCAGAGAAAAAAACCTCATCCCTGTGTCTTGTAGGAGTAGTTAAGCAGCCGGTGTGTTTCCCTGTAGCGTAACATTTCCAACGAGCTCCTAATCACGCTGGATGGTTAAAAGAGCCTTTTTGTGCACCTTCAAAACATCCCAAGAGATCTCTCCCCCCATCTCCGTACAGGAACATGAACCCACACACAGGTCAAATCGCCACAGTGACCCCAGTTTCTTTTAAATTACCGTCATCTTTATTTTCTTCACATATGTGCAAACAGAGGAGATCGCAATGGTGGTGTTCTTAAAAATAACAAAATGTATTTGCATACATTTCCCTATGTACACGTGAACAGCCACAAGTAGAGTCTTCTTTTGCACAGCAAAAGACCTAGAGCATTGAGATCGGGGACAGGACCAGGGCCCAAAAAAAAGTCTAACTTAAAAATAATAATAAAAAACCCCCAACTTCACAACAGTGCAAACCTCTCAGACACGACAGCACGATGGAGTGACTTTAATGGAGAAAACGGCGGGGGGGGGCCTCTCGGATGTGAGATTTGTGTCTGTAAACAAGGCGCAACACCTCCCTCCCGCCGCCCTCCCCGGGGAAAGCTATTCCAGGAATTTGGCAGATCTTCAAGGGCTGAGCCGGAGGTAAACAGCCCGAGGCCGCCTCCCCTCCTCGGGCCGCGGCGGGCTGGGGCCCGGCTCCGGCGGCCACCGGCAGGGGAAGGGCGGCCGCTCCCCGGGATGCTGCGGGACACGGGGGCGCCGCGGGGAACCGGGGCGGCCGGCGGCACCGCGCACCGCCCGAGGGGCCCCGGCGTGGCCGTGCAACCACCTGGCCGGAGCCGGAGGGGGCCGGTGCGCCCCGGTGGGGCCGGGAACGGCC
>VZRE01015876.1:447643-478219 GCA_013396775.1 Cephalopterus ornatus
GAGTTCCTGGCCACGGCCGAGCTCGCCGGCACCCGCTTCGTGGCCGGTGAGGGGCTGGGACGGGACCGGGGCTGGGGATCCAAGCGGAGGGCCGGGACCGATTTTGGAGTGGGGGAGCGGGAGTAGGAGTAGGTATGATCTGATCTGTAGGGCTGACAATGAGTTTGGCCCGGCGGGGAACTGGGGGACAAGATGTGGTCCCGAGCCAGGGCTGGGGTGCAGCAGGGACAGGGCGGGGTGGCAGGGGTCAGCAGGGCTGGGGACAGGCAGGGGTGGGGACGGGTGGCTTTGGATGACCGTCTCTCCCTCCGGCAGAGCGTCTGAATGCCCAGATCGTGTCTGCCCAGAGCTGCATGGGCCTGCTCACAGCCCAGGAAGCTCAGCGCATCCGGCAGCTGCACCAGGAGAACCAGGAGCTCCTGCGCATCCCACGGAGGTGAGTCCTGCAGGACTGGGCCTGGATGCCCCTCGGCTGAGTGGGCTCAGCCCGTTGGTGGCTCAAGCCTGAGGACAGCCTTCAGCTTTGTCAGTACCCTGCTCTTGGGGAAGCCACTAACTAGCCTGCACGAGCCTAGTAACCACATGTAACCACAGCACAGGTGCCAGCCTGCCATGTGAGTGCTCCCAGTGCCAGCCCATCTGGCCTGATTGTGGAGGTTTCCTACTCGAAGTGTTGCACTCCTGGAGCTGGTGCATCCAGGCTGCCTGGTAAGCCTTTCCAGAGCTCTGTGCATGGCAAACAGGGAGATTATTCCCCCATCTTTAAGACCCTACAAATCTTAGCTTGAGAATGGAGCTTCTGATGTACATAGTCTCAGCTAATGGAGTTTGGAAGGAACAAGGAAAGAAGGTGTACTTAAAGCTGCTGAAAACAGGTGCACTCATGTCTGAGCTGTAACCATCCTGGCATAGCTGAACATATGGTGTTTGTGTTCTTTATGTTTACTGCTGTAATGTAGCTGGTCTGAGTGCTGTTTCTGATCACTCACTCCAAAATATGCTTGTTACAGGCCACGCTGGGATAGGACAACCAGTGCAGAGGACTTGAAGCAAGCAGAGAGAGAAAGCTTTCTCGAGTGGAGGCGGCAGCTTGCCCAGTGAGTATGCTGCTTGTGTCTGGATAAGTAGCTGCTGGCATTTAGAGACACAAGAAGCAGTGGGTTGTATTTATCCTTGCTGGACCAATAAAATTAACATCACCCTGTACTTGTCCTGGAAGGCTGAATGCCTCAGCCACAGTCTTTGTGGTGAGTTCTGGAAAGCTGTCTTACGTGTGTGTGTTCTTCTAAAATTCTTCAGGATGGCACGTGATGTTCTGCATTTGCTTGTGAAGCAGAGGAGCACTGGATGTGTTTTCTAAGAGCAGCAGTGCTGCTCTGAATAGCAGGCAGTGCTGCCAGCCTGTGTACAGCAGCTTGTGCTGGTCTGGTGCTGCATACACTGGCTTGGAGCGTTGTGCAATATCTGCTCATGTCCTGCAAACCCACACTTGCCCTGAGTAAAGTTGTTCAGGTGGTAGGAAAAGCAAGTTAAAGGTTGTATAGAGCCATTTCAGGTACCATCCCAAATTCCTTACCTTTTCCAAGTGGTACTCAATTGAGTAGTTAACAGCTGGCACTTGGGATAACTTCTCTCATTTATTATTGTGTCTCTGAAATTTCACAGGCAGACTTTTGATGAGTTTTTGTTCTTTCCATCCTCTACCACTTCTCCATTGGCATGATCAGGAGCTGTCATGTCACTGCTGAAGCGGTGCCACTGACAACAGTTTACCTGGTACTTGATCTGTTTGCAAAGCCAGCGGAAATAGTACCTATATATGAGTCTGGTTTGAGAGCTCTCCCTGGAACTAAAGCCTCCTAGATCTGAGGAAAGACTGGTAGTGTGCTTATGCCTGACATGGACAAAAGGTGACATCTTTTTTTTGTTTGTTTTGCTTAGCCTTGAGGAAGAGAAAAAGTTGATTCTAACTCCATTTGAACGAAACTTGGAATTTTGGCGTCAGCTTTGGAGAGTCATTGAAAGAAGGTAAAGTATTTCACTATTGAATTTTTAAAAAGTAGTGTTTAATGAATTGAAGCTTTAGAGTCGGGCTTCAAGTGTCTGAGCACAGGAAAAACAAGTTAGTTATGTTTTGTTATCAGCACTTGAAGTGATTTTGTTTTTAAGTGATCAAAATGTGATGTGAAGAATGGTAGCTGCTTAGTGGTCCCTGCTAGTTTTCAGCACTGTGATCTGTAGTGGTTTCCTCTAAGTCTCTGAAGATTCTTCAGATGCTGCAGCTTTTCCAGTAACTCATTGTGGGAGGTCTCTTTTGAGAATGTATCTTTGTCTCTTACCGAGATTAACCTCTTCCCCTCTTTCCCAGCCACACAGCTGCAGCTGTTCAGGGGCAGGAGGCAATCGAGATTAACTAAATGTTGGGAAAGAAGGAATCTCTTGGTCCTTGGCCCTTCGCCACTCAGAGAAGTTGCAGCAGTGCACAAAAGACAACAGGCTGCCGTATCACAGGAATAGCTTTGTTTGCTCTGCTGAGCTGTAATACAATAAGAGTGCTCTCTGCTACGTAATCTAACCAGGGCATTTAATTTCACTAGTAATTAAGTTTGAGATCATCTCGTCTGATTTTCCTAAAATTGAAAAATACTTCACCAGTGAGGTCATGATGAGCTGGTTCTTTCACAGAAGGGGCTTTGTACTGAGTGCTGTTGGGCCTTTGGCCGGGAGCGTGCTGGTTGGGAGCATCCACTGTAGGGGATCATGACAGACAGTGTGAGTGTACTGGGTGTTGTGAGGTGGCTGGAATGTGTTATTAATGCCTTTCTGCTCTTGTTGAAGCTTTTTATTTCATGTAGAGTGAGGATGCTGTCTTGGAAAGGAATGGAAAAGTCATTCAGTCCCTTACCTTGCCAGATAATTTGATCTGTTGTCAGCCTTTTCATGTGTTTGCTTCAAACTAGTTCCCAGCAGTGTGATTCAGTAACTTTTCTGTATCCCATCCCAATACCATGGTGTCAGCTTTCTCTCATATTGATCTCTGAATTTCTATAACTGTGCAGTACCTCTTTGTACCCATGTGGCTTATTAAATTACTCCCTTGGGGGGGTTATTGATTTATTTTTTTTATATGTAACCAACTGCCTAGTGAGGCTTGAAATTCTTCCATTCAACCTTTCGTGTTATGAAGCTGTCCTGAGTTAACAAAAATCCCTGTCAAACAAATAGAATCAGCATGTGGCAATCAATGTTTTAAACTACCTGCCTGCAGAAGCTGTAGTGGAAGAGGCTGCAGTTAAATTTTCCCTGTCCTTTTGAGAAAAGAAGCATGAATGCCTTTGGGATCTGAAGCCATTGCATATAATTGATGTGTAGAACTGATGAGTCTTGCTCAAATAGGTGGTGGCAACTTGGTGTCTGGGTTTGGAAGCTGTTTGCTAAAAGGAGGTTGTAAGGCCTTCTTTGCGTGGGGGAACAACATATCTTGTTGGAGTCTAGGGCTATTTTTTCACTGTTTGATGCTTTTTATGACAAGAAGAGCACAAAGAAATTCTGAAAATGCCTGATATCAAACACTTAAAATCTGCAGGTTGTTTCTGGGAGACTTTATAGATCTTGTTCCATGCAAAAGGGACAACCGTGTTCAGAATATCTCGCTGTGTAGGAAAACCACCTCTTCTTTTTGTAACCACCCCACCACAGTTGGAGATGAGAACAGACAGAAATAAAGTCGTGTTATCACAGTTTTTAGTACCATTCTAAGGCACAGAATGCCACTGGTCTGGTTCTTGCCTGCTGAGTGTTTCTGGAGGGTAAATGGATTGGCAAAACTGGCATGTTTCCTTCCCATTTGCTGGCTGTACAGGGGAATGAGCTAAGTGAGGAGAAAATACTGTACAGCAGTACTGGCTCGTAGCACAAGCCTGGCTCAGTTGGGCAGGTGGGCTGCTGAGATGCTTTGTTATTCAGTAAAGGTACTTAGTAGGATAATACAGTTAAAACCATTGAAATTCCAAGCAAAACCTAAAAGCAAATAATTGCTGTGCCTTGCTGCTTCCTTTAAGGCAAGGTAAGGAGGAGTATTTATGGGGCTTTCTTTCACTTTTGCAGTGACATTGTAGTCCAGATAGTAGATGCTAGAAACCCCCTTCTGTTTAGATGTCAAGATCTGGTAAGTAAATTACTTTTTTGAATGTTGTCTTAGTTATATATCATAAGGTTTACATAATTTATTTTTTGTTTAATACATTCAGCCACCTTGAAACTGTTCTACTGTTGTACCCAAGTGGATATCTTATGAATTTATGCAAGTATTCTGGCACAAAATTATTTTTTGTTTGATGTCTTTTGATATTTCACACAGGATGTTGTGGATTTAGAGGCAGTTCTGCAGACGTTATATTGCAGATATTTTTATTATTCCTCATTACCCACTAAAAGCATCTTCACTTAAAGGATTTGTTCTGTGTAAAAGCAAAGTGGAATAAACGTCAGTGAGAATTACTGCACTGAAAGCAAAGAATCAATTATTGAAGTGACAACTTCGTAATGATAGGACTGTAGAACACTGCATCAATGAGACATGAAATTGCTCAAATAGTTATCTTAAGAGTTCCAGCTGCAGAGTGCTGATTAATGTCTTGTCATAGCTCTAAGCAGACCAGGTGTTTGCACGTGTGGCCAGCAGTAAGATATGTTGTGGTAGTTGCATGCTCCAGTTTGTCCTTGTAGTTTTCTGCTAAACACCAGTTCCACCTCACCCAGGGGATGGCAAGCTGGGCTACGCTCGTGTGGAGCTTGTCTTGCTGCTCATGTATTACCCTGGGGGGGAAGAGGAGTCGAGACCAGAGTATGGACTGATCCTTCTCTTGTTTTTTTTCAGGAAAGTTACGTTAAGGAAGTCAGTAATGACAAGGAGAACATGATCCTGATCAACAAAGCAGATTTGCTGAGTGAGGAGCAGCGGGCTGCTTGGGCACAGTTCTTTGAGAAGGAGGGTGTGAAGGTGGTGTTCTGGTCAGCGTTGGCGGAGTGTAAACGGCTGTCTGGAGAAGCAAAGGTACTGTGGGTGAGCAGCTCAAACTAGGAGTGTGCTGGCTGCTGCTGGTAACTTGCTTTGCAGCTGTGCTTGTGATAGACCTGAGCACCTTTCTAGGAAAGGCACTGTCCTCACTGTCCCTGTCTCGGGGAAGGATTATTTTAAAGACTTGTGCAGCTATAAAACAGCATTTGAATGATCAATTCAGACGAAAGTGAGGAGAGTAAAATGGTGAACAAAGTACAGAACACCGAAACAGCCCTTGTAGACCTGTTCACAAAATCTTAACTCATTGAAAGAGTTGGAAACCTTTCCAAGAGGGGTACTGGGAGGGATGGATTTATCTCTACAGAGGTTTTTTCTCTCCCAGAGAGGGAAGGTGTTTCTTAGAGAACCTGTAGTACTTGAAAGCCCTTTTTTTTTTCCCAGTGGAACAAACTGAGCTGCTGCCCCAAGTTACCTGTTATCAGTAGGTGCTACTTTCATCTGTTACAGCCATTCAGCTATAGAATATCTCATACCTCCTTCCAAAAATACCTACTGTGTTCAGCTGGTTTACAGTCCTTACATGAAATGTGTTTACAGACTGATTTAAAAGTAAGACTGAAAATGTTGGTTCTGTTCTCTTTTTTTGGAAAGGAAGGTCAAAATACTATTGTTATGAAAAGGTATTCCTTTTTGAATGGAAACTCTTTGGAGGGAAGAAATGTAGAGTTGGACTGAAAACAAGACAGCTTGAAATTATTTTAATTAAATATTTAGACCTGAAACGAAATGGCTTTGTGTTCTGAACATTTTGAAAAAAATAACATTCATTCCTATTACTAGGAACACTTAACAATTTTAAAAATTATTGTGGTTATGCATGCATTCAGAGCTGTGCTTCTGGAGAGAAACCTCTTAACAAGTTCACAGAGAAGCCATGAACAGTACCTCTTGGAATACTTTTGTCATTCTCCTGAAATGAGCTAGTTGTGTCTACATCATATGTAAGACTCTTAAAAAAAAAAGTGTCATGTAAGCAGTGAATTGTCAGCCCTTGGGATGTGGCTTGGGATGAAAATACGGTTGCTTGCACTGCAGCAACTGCAGTCAGCAGCAAGGCTTAGTGGTGTCTTTTTATTTCACCTCTGAAATGCTGTTCACACAGGAACTGGACGCTGAAGGTGTAGCAGAGCACCTGAGTGATTCTGAGGATGAAAGCTCCAGTCAAGAAGAAGACAATACAGCACAAGGTAGCGCAGAAAGCACATCCACAGATAATGCTTTGCAAACGGTAAACCAGGTTCTGCTTAGTGATGATGACAGCAGTGATGAATATGAAGACTGCAAAGAAGATGAAGAGGAGGCCTGGCAAACCTGTTCTGAAGATGAAGATGGGGACGACATAAATGCTATTGCTTCAGAGAGGATGGAAAACAGGACTGATGGTGCTGCAGTGCAGCATGTAGTGCAAGAGCAGAACAGGAATGTCAGGAACTTCAGCCATCTAGTACAGAGAAATGAGCTGCTGGAGATATTCAAAACCATGCACGATGGACCAAGGGTGAAGGACGGGGAAGTAAACGTTGGGCTGGTGAGTTGTACTTTGTGCTTTAGTGGAACTTGTTTAATCTAAATTTTAATTCCATATGCCCCCTATAGCTAAAATTTGTCCTGTAGCCTGGCTTCCATAAGGCTTTAAAAACTAACCAGCACAAACCACTGGACCTCAGTGTTCTCCACTGCTTGCCCTGGTATTTTAGTACACTTTATTGGAGTACTTTTGTGTCAGAGCTCTGTCAGTTTTTTGACATCACCCTGCCTGATACCACTGTTACCATTCCACCTCTTTGTCATCCAGGTGGGTTACCCTAATGTTGGCAAAAGTTCAACCATCAACACAATCCTTGGAAACAAGAAGGTGTCAGTGTCTGCTACACCAGGCCGTACAAAACACTTTCAGGTATTGCTAAGAAACAGCATCAATTTTTTTGTTATTTTTCCCCAGTGGAAGGGAGCTTCATTTTGAGCTAGTTGCAACCACATGCACTCACTGAGAACTCTGCCAACCTGAACTCGGGCCAGCAGAGTGTGTTCATGAGGCGTGGTCTTGATGTATAGAATTTTGGAACTTCAGCTCTTGCTTCCAAACTCTTGCTACAGTGCGAGTCACTTATGAGAGCTGCTGTGCAATGGGAGATGTTTTTCAGCTCCTGAATTTATTTGGGTAGCTTATCCCTTCTTTTTTCTACACCAGTCAAGTGGAGAGATACTTTTTAAAGGGAATGTTTCTCTGAATAGCTCAAGGTCAGGGTTTCAAACCACCCTTTTTGTTCACATCATTGCTGCAAATGAGTCTAGTTTTGCTGCCGTTTTTATATTGATCAAGCTTTAATTTGGAGGTAGCAACTCCAGTGCTATAATGTGGGACCATCATGGGATTTGTACTTGCTCAATGTGCTAGCTGCTTCAAAACACAGTTAAAGGTTCCTGGAGTGCTTCCTTCTCTCCCATCAGACTGCAGAGCTGAAGGTCTTGCTGCCCCCATCTGGACACTTTATTTAGGAATTTTGGAAGTGCTATGATCTTTCACATCCGATTTCCTTAATTCATCACCTGGGGCCAGCAGGGCAGATGTCTGTGTTAGTAGAATTTCTGCATCCGTGTTTCATCTATGCATTTATTTTTTTGTTCCTGTTTCCCCCATGGACACTGACTTGCCGTCGTGAACTAATTGGGTGTTTGTCACGTAGACCCTGTATGTGGAGCCTGGCCTGTGCCTTTGTGATTGCCCTGGCCTGGTGATGCCATCTTTCGTCTCCACCAAGGCAGAAATGATTTGTTCTGGAATTCTGCCTATAGACCAGATGAGGGACCATGTCCCACCTATTTCTCTAATATCCTTTGCATGGGGTTCGTGGGAGTGTCTGCAAGGGTTGGATCTGGAGGATGCAAAGTAGCGTGTTCCAGCCCTGCTAGCAGCACACATGCTCATGCCTTGAGGGTGGTGGGACGTACTGGAAAAAACAGCCCTGCTGTGTTGGTCTTTTCTCACCTCATTTACACTTCGTCTTATTGGCAGGCTCATTTAGTTTTTCTGATTTGCAACAAAATCCAGAAGTCATTCTTCATGTGTGCTCTTGGAGTGGTGAAGGGGCAAGGTTACTTGTGTAGCTGAAAATCACCAGGTGGTTTCCTTCACTAGCTTACGTTTGCCAGCATATCCCACGAAACATTTTGGAAGCAACCTATGGAATAAGTATTATAAGGCCAAGGGAAGACGAGGATCCAGATCGAAAACCAACAGCTGAAGAGCTGCTAACAGCATATGGATGTGAGTGATGATCCTTATAAAACCTGTCACCTACACTGTGCATGGTCCTGAACGTGTTTTAAAAGCTAGGCCCACCTTGGGATTGTTGTGCGTTGAATCTCCGTATTAGGACTTGCCCTCGTCTCAGCAGGGCCTTTGTTAATGGCTCATCTCCTGTGTGTTTGCCAGTCTCGTCTGACAGGTGTAGATGGCGGGGAGGACGTTGGTGAGATATCCTTCCAGTCTATAGTGTGGTGCTCTTACCCTTTCAGATACCCCACATGAACTGTGTCTTGAATTAGACTTTGAAGAAGGCAGTGAATTCTGATTCTCTGGCCTTAAAACAAAAATAAAAACCCAGCATGTTTTTTGCTGGTAGGGAGATGTCAGGTCTCATCATTCCTTTCAGGTCAGAATGCTTCTGTGGTACCTCTACAATCAACAATATTGTCTTTTTTTCCCTGCTTTCCCCAACAGAAGCCTCTTTCTAAGGGAGTTTTTTTTTGACAAGGGATACAAATGCGCAGTTAAGCAGCAGACAAGAACATATTAATTCTCTTCTACTTATACAAAATATACTTTGGACTTGCCTTACAGATATGAGAGGCTTTATGACAGCTCATGGACAGCCCGACCAGCCAAGATCAGCTCGATACGTGTTAAAAGACTATGTCAGTGTAAGTGCTTCCTACATCTGGGTTTTCTTTCCTGCTGGGAAGTGAATTGAAGGTTTCACTAGAGCACAATAAAGTGAATTCTGTTTCTCTGGATAAAGTCACTGTGTAACAAAATACTCTTTAAGTTCGGCTGGTTTTATGTTTTAAAAGAATAAACTGAACTTTTCAAGCTGCTTAGTATTAAAAAGGTGCTTGCTTAACAATATGGTGCTAGCAAAATAAATAATCCTATCTCTAAAATAACCAGCAGATATTCAGGAAACAAACCCATATTCTATAGTTGGACCAGTATTTGGCACTAAGTACTGTAACTCTGAGTGTTGTAATACTGCGTTTTTCTGCAGTACCTCTCAGCAACTTATTGTTGAGAATTTCTTAATAGGATCCTCCAGTGCTCCTCAGAGTTTTGCACTGTATTGTTTGCAGCTGGAAATGGTGCTTTGATGTAGAGGTGGAACAGTACTTTAACTTAGAAGTTGAGCCAGTTGTTGCCTGGGAGGAGAAATAAAGTGTACTTATGGTTTGTCAGTGTGAGCCCCTGGACTTTGGTCACTTCTTAGGTTTGGGGTTGTTTTCTTTCCTCTGTGGGTTTCTCCCTGAGTTTCTTTGGTAATAACTGTCCATTGCTTTCACAGGGGAAGCTGTTATATTGCCACCCACCTCCTGGTATTGACCCAAATGATTTTCAGCACCAGCATCAAAGATGCCTGGAGAGCAGAACTGTGCAGGCCACTGGACAGGTGAAGCCTGAGAAGGATACCAAAGCAAAGCAGATTGAAAATGTGGTGGATAAAATGTTTTTCCACCAGGTAAATTCCGGAAGAAATTTGTTCCATGAGTTTTTGCTGCAGCACTGATTTGTAGTTACTGAGAAAAAAGCCACCTTTGAGGATGGAGCTGTTCTGGGTTGAGTTAATGGTGCTAGATGCTGTTGGATCTGCATATAATTTCTGTCTAAGAACTCTCTGTTCTTTTTATTATCTCCTAAATCACTGTGAATGTCCCAGGTGACTGACAGATTGCTAATGAGCTATGCATAGCTGATTTTTAAGAGGTCAGCAGGGTGACCCTTGTCATTATGGACCTAACATCAATCTTGAGCAAACAGGGAGGTGACTGTGAAGACAGACAAGGAGGCTGCAGTGACACAGCAACTGACCCGGAACATGGGTTTAGACTAACAGGTCCTTCAAACTAACGTTCCTTTCTTGGGCTGATGTTTTTAGGGGATGTGATAAGCTTCTTTAAGACAATTGATTTAGTACTACCTGAAATCAGATGAAAAGAATACAAACTGATTTAAAATACAGTTGAGAAATCTCAAAAATAAGTAGAAAATGGGAATTTTTCTTAACTTGTATGATTCTTGGGAGGTCCCATGGGGATCTGTTTTGCCCCTACACTACTGAAAAAATGTATTAGTGACTTGCAGTGAAATGTGAAATCCATAAGCAATTAGGTCTGCATACCTGACGAAGATCAGAACAGGTGTTTAGCAGTGAAGAGGGTGTGTCATAGACAGCATGTTCCATTCTCTTTGGTTAGCTGGCTACAAGCACTATTTCTGTAGCACAGCTGAAGATAATCATGCATTTTGAAAACAAGAACTCAGCCTCTTTTCAAAATAACCTAGAAAACTGTGACCTGAAAAGAATTTTTGGGATTACCAGACTCTTCCTCTGTCTGCCCAAAGTGCTGGCACGAGCTGTGAGCCCCATCAGTGCTACCCACGCTCCAGACTTGAGCAAATTATTTTAGTTTGTGGCTTTCACAGATGCCAGATTTATTTTGCAAAGACCATTTGTTGTGTGCAAAGCAGAGGCTGTGAGAATCCATCCCAGTGCTGTAGCTGATGTCTGTCGCAGTGTCTCGTCAGCGCTCTGCCTCTGCTGGCAGAGGTGGGTGCTGGGGACGCGGCGCAGCTGCAGGCAGAACTGGAGCCTGCTGGCAGGCTTTGGCTGGGATGTGTGGTGTCACCTTCCTGCAGCTCTGGAGCGGGGGCTGAGCAGGTCCTGGTGGGTTTGAGCTCGTCTGTGTCTGGTTTTACTGACATATTGCAGTTCCTGTGGTTAAATGTCTTCTCACCGGTGATTGTGTTTCCTCTTGCAGGAGAACGTCCGTGCCCTCATGAAAGGGGTCCGAGCTGCAATGGGATACCGGCCTGGCAGCGGCCTTGTGCCTGTGACTGCATCCAATCCTGGGAATGTGGTAGGAAAGCCCTGGAAAAAGCACGGAAACAGGAACAAGAAGGAGAAAATTCGCAGGATCACCAAGCACCTGGAGGCTTAGCTGTGGCACCAGTACTGGACTTTTCCAGGGCAGGGACTGCACTGTCCCACAGGCCTTAATTGAGGGGTAAAAAAAAAAAACCAGGATAAGTGGCCATCAATAGCTCACCTGGTAGCTCTGTGCTGTGGATTGGCCTGGGCAGGGGTAAGGGTGGGCTCTGGTAGTTGAAGCTCATCCCTTCTGGGAACAAAAGAGACCTGGCTGTTTGTGTTATCTGGAAGCCAGCCCAGATGTTTGACTGCTGCTGAAACATCCTTTCAATGGGAGCAGATGGAGCCATGCGGGAGTGTTTTTTCCTTCCATAAAGGATGTATTTTATGGCTGTTGCAATCAAAGCAAGCCCTGTAAATCTGACTAAAATCTTTATAAACAATTGAACTTCAATGAGTGATGTTTGTTACATTATGAGACACTATTGCTCATCTCTTTTTTTTTTCTGTCTTTAAAGCTGGTTTGTTGATTCGACAGAACACTTTAGTGTGTTGAAAAATGAAGTAAAATGATCTTTATTGCCCTCTTCCTTCTCTGCTGTGCCATACCTATTCTGTAGAATCTGGTACTGAAACCACTCCCTATTTCCCAGCTTGAGCAGAGCATGGCACACTATGCAAGGAAAATGCTGCTTTTATGTCCTTCACGCTGAGCTGGTATCAGTTGTTTTTCTGTGTGACTTCCCACTGGTATTTTAAAACATTAGCTCTGTTTGACTGGCTAAAAATCTGGTGCTAATTTGTCCTTAAATATATTTGAGATTTTACTTCCTATATGGTGTAATGTTGTGTCTCATTGACCTAGTCACAGAAGTGTCTATTAGCAAATTTTAATGGAGTACATGACTATTTGATGCTAAAAAGACTTTACTTACTTGGGTAAGTAAGTACTTCTTAGCTGCCCTGCTGAGAAAATGTTTGTGCACTTGGTCAGTGCTCTTCATTCCTAGTGCAGCACAGGGAATAATGATAGGACTGGAAAGGCTCACAAACACGAGGCGTGCTTTGTTTTTAGGTGGTGGTGTAACAGATGATTCTGATCTCTGATACTAAAAAAGAGATTGCTGTCTTGTAATCAGTACTTTTCAGGCCTTAAGTGTGGATGGAGAGATGAAAGCAACTGCTGAGCAAAGCCACAGCAGATGTGGGGTTTGCAACCAAGCTGGTTTTGGCTTTGTGACCCTCTGTGTTTGTGTCCTTTACAGCCAGTTTGCGCTGTGTGTGCGGAGGGTCCCCTGATAGCAGAGCTCTTGGCTCCTGCTTTCCGAGTTGAATTCTTAATTACATCACTGCAAGGAAGATAGTTCCCTACCTGCAAAATTAAAGCATAATTACAATGAATGAATATGGTCAATGGTATTTAAATCAATGTACTGTAGCGGAAAGTAAATTCTTAGGAGAGACTATTTAATCTGTTTCTCCTGGCGAAGGTGATCTTTGCCTTTGTTTGCTGAAGAGGTTATGCCGTAGCCAAATCACTCTGATCCAACTTCTCCACCCTCCTTGTAGGAAAGATACCTACTTTTGTCCTTAGGGACCTGATTGCTCAGAAACACCCATTTCTCTTTGTCCTGTCCTGTGTTCTGAAACTATTGCCTGTCAAATTACCTGCCAAACTTAACTTGGAGTATCCTTTATTGAAGTTTTGAAATACTATTTTTTTTCTATTTTGTCTTTCTCTTTTCAAAGCATTTTGAATTCTTAGGTCATGCTGCACGTACCTGAGTTTTCTTTTGCATCCTCTGCTCTTTCCTGTCAGCTGGGTCTCCATGAGCCTTCTTGCTGGGCAGGCTGTGTCCTGATGTAGACCCTTCCCAATCCAGTGAGTGACAGAAATCCGCAGGGCTTGAGGCTTGAGAGAGCTGCTTGTTGCTTCCGTGAACCTTTGACCATGAGACCTGCCAAGTGACTTGCAGTATTGGCATGAATGAATGGAGGATAATGTAAATACAACCAAGCGAATACTGTTTGCCGAGGTTTGTTAAATGCAAACTGCTCCTGGTTGTGCTCATGCCTTGATAGAAAAGGACCTAAAGACTGTTAATATTTCATGCTGTTACTGAGAAGTGGGCAAACTATATAATAGGGACGGACCATGGTTAAATTAATGCTTTCCTGTGGTGGTTTGGTCTGTTGCTGATGCTGAACTGCATCCCTTGCTGGGCAATGCCAGCCAGGCCTGGCTGACAGCTCAGGGCAGCACATGGGAGCAGTTGGCAGGCGTGAGGCAATGTGGGGACTGCTTGGTTGTCAGGAGCCAGAACAAAGGAGACGCTGTGCTCTGCCCTCACCACCCGTGAATGAGCCTCTGCTGCTCCATTGCTTTCCACAGAAGGCCAGTTTGCATTTTGGAGTGCTGTTTTCTTCAAGTGCCATGTGCATGTAGGCAGGGCATGCAGGCTGCAGCTGGATTCAAGTCTGTTCTTTTGGGATCCACAGCACTTCCAGGACCCCAAGGCAATCTGCCTCCCATTTTTAGGGGGCTTTGCTTTGTAATGAAAGCAGTTTGTTTTCCTGGCTGATGTTGTTACCTGCTGCACTGATAACTGCAGCAGAAACACAGAACTGGTTTGGGAACGTGGTTTGAAGCTGAACTGCCCTTCTACGGTGTCTTCCACTTGCATCATGAACTGCAGTTCTCCCTCCGGGTGCCATTCGCCAGTTTAGGGAGCCTCAGACCAGCCCCCAGTCCACTCCCACAGCACGTGGTGCTTTCTGTCTCGGGAGAGCTGCTGGGTGCTGTGCCGTGGGTAGAGGGTGGTGCTGGGTACCACACCTGCAGGGCAGCACTGGCAGCCTGAGGTGGAACTGCCAGCACTGCCCTGGAAATCCAGAAGGCTGAGGCTGCCCTTTGCACACAGGACTTGCCATTGCATGTCCAAGCTGCTGACTATGCTATCCATCTACTGAAAAATGTGCTTTGCAGAGTCTGTTTTGAGGAAGAGCAATATTTTTTACTCTGTCAAAGCATCATAGGTGAGCAAGTGAGGGGAGGGGGATGCCAGGATGCAAGTCACTGAGCCACTCTGGTGTGGATGCTGCTACCTGCAGTTGATGGCAGGTGATGTAGGAGCTTCGATCCTCTCAGCTTGGCACAGTCAGCACTACACAAACAAATCCTCTGCCCATCACCCCACTGCAGACCACGCTGTGGGGCTATCAGGGTCAGGTGACTGATCTTTTCCCAACGTCTCAGCTCAAGGATGATGGCTTTTGCACAGGGAGTCCTCAGCAAGGGACTGCCATGTGAACTTCTCACCGGTTTTCTGCAGTTGCTGCCTGGACCAAAAATATTCCATTAGGTCTCTGGAGGAGGCTGAACTCCTTCTCTCCTGCCATTAGGGGCCGGCCTTTCCCAGGCAGAAGAGCAGTCCTGGCGCCCCCAGCAGCAGTGCAGGCTCCTGTTCCAGTCCGAGATTCTAGCAGGTCCCCCAGGGACTCCCCATTGCACACTCACCCTACAGAGTAGCACACGAGCTGCTGTTCCCAGTCAGCCTGGCAAGGAGGTGGCCAAAAAGCCCGCAGTGAGAAGCATGGCTTTGGTCCTGGCAAGGCAGGAGCTGGGTCCAGGGCCTTTCAAGCTGTTTCTAAAAAACTTAAGCAACTCTTTCCTGATTGTCTTGAGACACTGTTGCTTTAAAGTAAGAAGGAGCCTTTTCTCTTTCTTCTTGGATCACAGATCTTTCCATCCTTTGAGGAGCTTCAAGCCGTTGCTAGGCCCCAGAAGGTCCATCTGCCATACAAATCTGTGAGGAGCAGCACTGTGCTGTCCACCTTCCCTGTGTGGTGGCTCTAGTCCAGCTTTTTTACTGAGTTTTTTCTATTTTGCTGCAAAAGGGAAAAAAAGTATTGGGGAAAAATGTCACGGGGTTGCTGAAAGAGAGGCAGGGAGCAGCTCCCCGGTGTACCTCAGAATATAATCTCTCAGGGTTAAATGCCTGAGGTACCCAGGACATCTTGGGAAATGAAGAGGGGTCATGGTGAGGACAAGAGGAAAAGAAACTGCAATTGAGTCAGAGGAACCCTGCCCCAGTGTTCTTTCGTGCCAGGGCTGTGGGAAAAGGGTCTGTCCTGTGGGTGGTGTCAGGGCACGAGGACTGCGCGTGCTGGGTGGAGCAGGCTTGGGTTTGCCCTCCTGGAAATGTCCTCAGCCCCTTGTCGCTTGGGAGTTTCAGCAGTTGAGGCAAAGAACCAAAAACATTGTCATGTCCATGAGGGGAAGGTCCTGCAGTCCAGCCAGGCTTATGCTGCCTGCACAGAGCAAAGGGAACCTGGAAGCCTCTGCAGAGCCCCTTTACGCTGGCCAGTGCTGGTGAACCAGCACAAACTCCTCTGGGACTTCACAGGGTTGTCAGCAAGAGTTGTCTCTGCTTGGCGGCTCTTGGAACCACCTGCACTCATGGCAGTGCAGGGGGATGCTGGCACCATTGCTGTGTGGGTCCCAGGGAAAAGCGATTCTCCTCTTGACACACTCAGTATCTTTCTTGGACATGCTCTGTATGGTCCTGACCCCTCTCCTCACAGGGGGCAGGGAGGGAAGTGTATGAGAGAGGTGGAAACCAGTGCTATTCTGCTTTAAGCTTTGCTTGTGTTGTGATGCAGAAAGGGAAAACCAAATACTTTCTAGTTTCAGCCAGTTCCCCTTTCCGGGGAAAACGGTAACGCAGGTCCTGTGCCGCCCAGGGCTCCCTCACACCTGCCTGTGGCACTGCCTGCTCCTTTCTCTTCACAGGGGGACTTTGAAGATGTGACGGTGCAGTGGAGTTGGCCCAGCCCTGCTGCTCAGCCTTTGTGCTGTGCCCAGGCACCTTTGGACAACCTGCAGCCCTTTCAGGATGTGCTGAGCGCTCCTGCCAAACAAGCAGAAAGCAGCAGAAGGTGCTTCCTTGGGGCTCTTCTGGGGAAGGTGAGAAGCTCTAGGGTGATGCTGTGCTGCTGAGGATGGGTCCTGGGGTGGCCAGACCCTGCCTGGTTTGCCTGCAGCAGCAAAAGGAGCCTTTGCAGAGCTCCTGCTGATAAGAAGGGCCTGCACTCATGTTTCCAAAGGCCTGAGCGAGTTGGTGAGTAGTGGCAAGGCTCAGAAATCCAGACGCCAGACAATGGAAAGGCTGGAAACATAAAGGAAAGGAAATTCTTCTGCTGTATTGCCTTTCCTATGGCGATAAGATAACCCAAAATGAAACAAAAGTCTCTGCTGCAGACGGTGGGGTGGGCACCTCGGCTGCTTTCTAAAGCACAGGAGGATGTCTGCATGAGCCGGGACCTCCCGAGCCCAGCTGGGGTTGTGTGGCTGTCCTGTGGGTGTGCAGTGGGCAGAGGTGTTCTCAGGGCTTTGCAATGACTCTTGGGGCAACAGGTAACCTGACCTGCTTCTGCTCCATCCCATGGGACCATCTGTGTCCTTCATTTACACACTTGCAAGAGAAATTGTGGAATAGTTTGGGTTGGAGGGGACTGTCAAAGACCCCCTGCAATGAACATGGGCATCTTAAACGAGATCAGATTGCTCAGAGCTCTCTCCAACCCAGCCTTGATGTTTCTAGAGATGAGGCAACTACTGCCTCTCTGGGCAACCTGTTCCAGTGTGTCCCCACCTGCATTGTAAATCATTTCTTCCTTATATCTAATCTAAATTGACCCTCCTTCAATTTAAAGCCATTACTCCTTGTCATGTCACAATGGGCCTTGCTAAAACGTTTGTCCTCATCTGTATTGTAGGTCTCCTTCAAGTACTGAAAGGCAGGTCTAAGGCCTCCCCAGAGCTTTCTCTTCTCCAGGCCGAACAGCCACAACTTTCTCAGGCTTTCCTCATAGGAGAGGTGTTCCAGCCCTGTGATCTTTATGGCCTCCTCTTGGACCTGCCCCAACAGGTCCATATCTTTCTTATGCTGGGGACCCTGGAGCTGGATGCAGCACTGCAGGAGCAGAATTCCCTCCCTCAATTTTCTTCCCATGCTGCTTTTGATGGAGCCCAGGACATGCTTGGCTTTCTGTGCTGCCAGTGCATATGGCCAGGTAATGTCCAGCTTCTCATCCACCAGCACCCCCAAGTCCTTGGCAGGGCTGCTCTCAATCTGCTCTGTATTGAAATCAGGAGTTGCCTCAACCTAGGTGCAGGGACCTTGCATTTGCCTTTGCTGAACCTCATGCAGTTCCCATCGGCCCACATCTCAGGTTTGTACTGGTCCCTCTGGATGGCAT
Source organism: Cephalopterus ornatus (assembly GCA_013396775.1). Taxonomy (NCBI): domain Eukaryota; kingdom Metazoa; phylum Chordata; class Aves; order Passeriformes; family Cotingidae; genus Cephalopterus; species Cephalopterus ornatus. The sequence continues at coordinate 465,131 of VZRE01015876.1, forward strand.
CCCATCCTTTGAGAGTGTCAGTTGCATCACAAAACTTGGTGTCCTGCTTTAAATCTTACTTTAAATGCTCTGGAAGAGCTGAGAAAAATGACGCCACAACATTTGCTAGTGATACATTACTACTGGATGTATAAACATCCCAAAGCTGGTGTCAGGTGTTGAAAGCATTGATGAGCGGCTGAGGAACAGAGTGACATGTTTTACGTGTTATACATTATATTTCAAAGTGGTGGGGGACAGGGACAGAGTGGTGTCCATGTGGGCGGGGCTGGGAGCAGGATTAGCTGCTGCCAAAGAGGAGGCTGGTCATGGGAGTGCAGTGGTATGTGGGAGCTGCTAGGGCAAGGGCTGCAAGGGAACCTGTGCCATGTGTACAGTGCTGGGCCCGTGCCCCTCCAAAGTGCCCAGAGCCACACAGGCCATGAGAAGAGGTGTGAGGGACATGGATGGCATCTCAGTAAGGATGGAGATGAGCCTCTGAAGAGGTCTCCTATCCCAAAGAAGGAATGTGATGGGGTGGCTACCATTTGGACAGCAGAGGAAAGGAAAGGAAAAATGAAATGAAGCTGGCCAGGATAAATTCAGAGTACAGCCTGCAGGCTCAGAGCAGGCCCACATCAACTGCGGAAATCATTGTGGGCTATTTTGGGCAGTGAGACTGGGATGAATGATGAGAGGAGTTCAGGGAGGCAGGCCAGGGCTGCCGCTGGCTCAGGAAGCCCCCAGGCTGTCGGGCTGGGAGTGGCAGGGTGGACTGCAGGAGATCTGCCTGTGCTGACCTGCTCTGCTCTGCTCTGGCCCCAGAGGGGAGCCTCTGGCATGTCCCAAGGGCTGTTTTGGTGTCCCATCATTGAAAGCTGAACTTCAGAAAGCAGTGGGATGGGTGCTGTGCCCAGCAGGCAGTGCCTGGCACCTTCTCGTGGGCATCCCGGGGTGGGAGCCGTGAAGGGGCGCCCTGGTGTTTGTTCAGGCTGTAGGAAGGGGCACATCAGGGACCCGGAAAAGGGAGGAGCTGCACGGGAGGATGCACAGGCACATGGCACACTACGGTGGTTTGCAGCTCTCCAGCAGCTGGACTTGCTCTCTGCCCTGGAGTGCGGTGAAGGGAGATCAGTGGCCTCAGCCCTTTCAGATCTTGTATTCGGTCCACCTGAGGTTTTCCTGTTTGGTTTCACACTGATGGCCCAGCTCTGGAAAGCAGAGGGCTGAGCTGTAGGCACAGGGAGACAAGCAGGAATCTGCCGCAGCTTTGGTGGGGTGGTTGTGACACTTGCAGCACCTGGCAATCTGTCCCTTCATCCTGCCTTGGGAAGCAGGTCTCAGCAGTGGAGCAAAAAAGGGCACAGAGCACAGTGACACCAGGCAGGTGTTGTACATATGTGCAATGTGGATTGCTGTAACTTTTCTGCCTACTCCCAGTAGCTCTCAGTAGCTGCTTCTGCTGGGGTATTTGGTGAGTTACCACTTGCACCAGCACCACTGACAGAGATCACCCCACCAGCAACCTCAGCTGTGCTCAGGGGGAAGAAGAGCACACTGGAGCATCCCAGCACTGCTGCCAGGCCAGACCTGCTGCAGTCATGCATTGCAAAAGCAGTGAGGTTGGCTGCAGGTATCTGGCATGGCCCCAGTGCTGTTTACCCTCCCAGGCAGGTGATCCAACTGGGCCAGGCAAGTGTTCCCTGTGGGACATCATTGCAAGCTCATGCTGGCGTCCCACAGGTGCCTCGTGGGTCTTCTCCTACTTTGTGGCTTGCAGCAGAGGGGATCCAAGCATCTGCTGCTCCCTGCTCTGTCAGGGATGTGGTTTGTGGGATATATGGACCCACTCAAGAGGTTTTGTAGTCCTCATGACTCTGCTGGGCAGGGTCCCCAGGTGGACTTGCAGCAACAAGGAGTGCAGAGATCGTGAGAGTGCCCTGCTCCCCTCACTGCACAGATGCTCTGAAGGCAGAGATGGGCTTGTGGGCTGCTCTTAGGCTTGCTGGTGAGATACCATAAGTTCTTCAGGTAATGATACTCTTTGCCCTGGGACTGGGAACAACTTGTCTCCTGTTGCAACCAGTATTTCAGGGACTGAGGTGTCCCTGGTCCCTGGGGTCAGGCTGAGCGTCCAAGGGGCAGGGTGGCCACTGCCTGTGCCGGATCCCCTGAGTGGTGACAGCACGAAGCCTAGTGCCTTTGAAGTGCCCTGTAGTGTTCTCTGCACTGCTGTTGACAGGATCTGAGCAGCCATTGTGCAAAGCAAAACAAATCCTTCCTATCTGAGCTAGGCTCAGAGGGTGTCTCTGCTTCCAGCTGCGAGGCTGAAGAGCCAGCACAGCCCTGCCAGAGCCTGCTGATAACCATCTCCCCCTGCAAAAGAGTTCAAGTCCCTGCTCCAGGCAGGCGATGTCACCTTATCAGCACTTGAATGCTCCTGATAAAGGGATCAATCTAACTTCAGCTGCATTCCCATCCCCACCTGCAAACACAATGTACAGGGCAGAGCCAAAGTGAGCATGGCTGGGGCCACGTGCCCTTTTGCCCTTAGGAGGGTCAGGGCTGCCCGGACTCCTCACGACACAGCGCCAGGGCAGGGACAATAGTGGCCACAGCGCTGGCGACCACAGGGTGGGCTATTACCGAAAATCATGTGCTTACCCCGGCTGCAGCAGAGGCAATTTGTCAAAGTCCCATTTTCCTTTCCCTGATAAGATAGGGCTCGAGGAGGACAATAATGCTTTTCCAAGATACAATCTGTGGCTCTTCTACCCAGCACACACTCGGGGAAGCTAACTTTGGCCATGCTGGGCTAGCAGTGGGTGAGAGGAGCCCTCTGTATGTACTAGGGCCACAGCCCAAGGGACAGAGCAACTCTGAACCCCGAGGACCAGAACAGCCCTAGGGGCAGCAGGGTTACTGCTGAGTGCCACATTCCTTGTCCGCTATGGCACCCGTGGAAGGTGCCACTGATGTTGCTGGCTTCGCGGTATGGAGCTGATATGATGTGGCACAGTGCTGCTGCCCTGGCAACACCTGGTAAACCCTGTTCGAGGCTGGAGCAGCCAGGGTCAGCAGGCACTCAGAGCATGTAGCTGCACCCTCACACCCTCCTCCCTCCTGTGCTTGGAACATTATCCCATCCCAAAGGCGACACCATGATGCGAGGCCAGTGTTCGTGCCCTGGCCAGGGAAAGCTGCCCATTCTCAGCTGCCTGCACCAGGGCTTGCTGGCTGAGCATGGGTAGGAAAGTGATCTTGGCTGCCTGCTGCAAGCCAGTCCCTCTGCAGGCAGCTCCAATGCCATCACAGTTTTAAGAGGAAAGTAGTAAATGGCACCATTGACAAAGCTAGACCTTATGAAATCCCCAGCCTCCCTGGGAACCAGATCCTTTTTTTAATGTATACAATATTTGTAGGTGCTGGATCTGGCCTTCCTCAGGAGAGTAATGAGCAGCACAACCCTCTGGCAGAGCTGACTTTTCCATTTTGTCATATTGCTTGGGATGCACTTTCTGCACAGTTTGAAATCTGAGCATAATATTATCTTCATGAACCACATTCACCAGTCTGATAATGTGACCCAACAAAAGGTCAATGGAAAAGTTAATATAATTTATTGTCTGATATAAAAAAAACCCCTAATCATCTCTTTTTCCTTTTTCCTGACCCCCCACCCGCACCCAGAGCCCTGCTGACATTTTCCAGCCATTCCCAAAACAATGGCCAGGGTGGGAATGCTCTGACTGGGTGCAGGTTTAAGGGAGGCTTTTCCTGAGGGGCTGCAGCCACATCTGCCTGCTCAGCTGCCCCTCCCCAAGAGGTATGCAGGGGATGATGTGCTCTGCCAAGGTCACCAGCCTGGCCAGGGACAGGACTGACACAGGTCAGGTTTGGGCAGACCTAGTGGTTTCAGTATGTTTGTTGGGTATCCTTTGCTCTGTGGGGTGTCTGGAGCTCATCTGCTTTGAGCTTGGAGGGGACACCTCTGTTGTTGATCATCTCTGCTGGTTTTGTAGCTGTGGATAGGAGGGCAGGACAATCCAGCCAGGTTGCAGGATGTCAGGCACTGCTGCTGGAATGTCTTGGATGAAGCCCTCAAGGGCCCCAAGAACCCTCTCCATGGACACAGCCCGTGCTATGTTTCCTCCAGGGGAGGCTGCAGGAATCCCCAGTGCAGGGCACAGGTGCGTGGGCACGTTCCTTTGCACACCTGTGTGAACAGAGGACCACCCCTGCTCCCTGCACAGTCCTCCCTTCGGGTTTCCCAGCGACCAGGAACACACTGCCTTCTGCTCAGCCCGGGGCAGACACTGGAGAGCTGCTGATCCCCAGAGCTACTTGGCATCCGCTTGTCTCCTCACGCCCGGGAGCTCGAGGTGTCTGCAGAGCCCCAAGAGCTGTCTGGAGCAATTAAGCAGCCACGCGTTTGTCAGGGCATGACCAGTCCTGGGGAGGCAGATGAGCTTGCTTGCTAGGGTGGAGCTGCAAAAGTAATTAGTCTTTAGGTATGTTAATACACTACAGGTACAGAATAAAGGACCCCAGAGGGCAAGGGATGGTGGAAAGGATCCAGCAGCTTCTCTTTCAGCATTAGCTGCTACTTTGAAGTAGTGGCTTTGGAGTTGCCTTGGAAGGGACAGCATAGGGAAAACATCTGGCAAGGGCTGAGGAAGGAGAAAGCCCAGAGCTGCCCGTTTCTGTCAGGCTGCAGCACTGTGAGGTCTGCCACGGTGCTGCCATGGCTGGGCATGGAAACTCCGACTCGGGCCAGCAAGTAACTGTCCTCCTTGACTTCTTTGCAGCACTGTCTCTAGGCCTGGCTCTTGCCAAGGAAAGGCTGGAGAGATGGAGGAAGCCTAAGCGATACGGCCTGGAAAGCAAGGGGGAAAGAAAACACAGGTAACTTCTAAAGTCAGCAGTTTCAGAAAACCAAAATGAGCATCAAATACAATTTTGCCTTGTGTTTTGTAAAGCTGGTTTGTGCACGCTTGTGCATGGGGCTGGCTGTATCCTGGGAGATCCCTGGTCATGCAGCTCTGCCTGCTGCTCAGCCTGCCTGGCACTCTGGGGTGCTTCTGCCTGACAGCAAACCCAGCTTCTCTGAAGTGGGAGAACTGGGCTTCTACACTGTGAATGCTCCCCTGCTTGCTTGGGAAACTCTGGAGGGGAGGAGACATGGAGAAAGAAACCCCAGGCCTGAGCTCTGCAGCAAGTAACCCTGAGTTTCTTCAAGCCTTTCACAAGCAGGAACCTTGGGATGATGTACCCAGCATGCAGGTACCCCTAGTCAAGACATCCCAACTACCAGACTGTGCTGCTTGTGTTCCCAAGACTTTCTGCCTGCCCTAAAACCTGCTTTTCAGTGTCTTATGGCGGAGCTGATCTTCTCTGGCCCCTGCACAAGATGTTCCTTGCCCGTCAGCTCATTAAGCTCCTGCTCTGTTCCAGCTGGTGCCAGGCCATGTGGGCAGGGCACGCCAGTCCCAGTGGCAGTGATGCTGCCAATCTGCAGGGCAAATAGGGAGCCAGTGTGGTGTCAGAGGGCATTGCAGAAGCATAACTTCTCAGACCATAATGAACTCGTGGACTTTGCCCATTTTGTTGAAATAACAGAGATGAAAAAGTTATTGAGGATGACTGATGGTGGGCCAAATGACCGGACAGTGTAACCTGCCTCATTCTGCAAGGCGCCATTTCAGGAGGAAGAGCTGCACACAGGCTTTGGCCCCTGTCCTGTTTGAAAGCAGCCCAGCCTTGCTCTGGAGAGCATGAAGCAGAAGAAAGGCTTCCCAGCACTCTGTTTTGTTGTAACAGCACTGACCGCAGCTCTGCCAGTGGTTTCCCAGGAGGTGCTGTGAGAACAAGGTTGTGTAAGTCACTTCACCAATAACTTTTGGTCTTGATCTGCCATGGACCACACTGCTAAAACTGTGTCCAGTCTCTAGGCACAGCAAGGTTTAGGAGTTGTTCCTTAACGTGGCAGGACAGGGGCATCTTGGTTTGGGATCTATGATGAAGACCTGGAGAAGCTGTGGATATCAAACGCCTCCTGCCCTGCCCATATTGCAGTCCCAAGTGGCGCAGCAGTAGCAGGGAGATTTGTGTTTGGCTCCCTGATCACAGAATCGCAGAATATGCTGAGTTGGAAGGGACCCACAAGGATCATCAAGTCCAACTCAAACCCATGACCTTGGCCCGGGATGGCTGCAAGATCTGCTGCTTCTCTGCAAGTGATATTGAAGGACATAAGGTGAAATCAAGAGTTGCATATGCTACAAAAGTCAAATCCAGGGGTTTTACTTTGATTCAATAGGGGAACTTTGTTATGATAAATATGTCTCAAACTGGGAATCCCAACAGCAATAGTTCAAAGACATTTTTCCAGTGCCACACATCTAAAGCTGCTCATCACAGCACCGCTTTGTTGGGCAAATTGTAACAGGGATCGTATCCTCGCTTCCCGCCGAGGGTATAAGAGCAAGACACTAATTTGCAGGTCTTGAAGAATGTGACAGTGGTATTTCAGCAGCTCTAATGCTCTGCAGCCTGTGAAGGCTGCACAGTAACTGAAAGGAAATATCTTTGTTTTTATTCACTTGGCTTTATTCCTAATTCACTCTTTGATGCCATCAGCCTGGGATAATACGTTTTCAGAGATATGCTTGAAATTAAGGAAATGAGTCTGATTAACTCCTTTAAACATACTTTGAAGGAGAAATATACAACAATAGAGATATTAAAGGCCTTATTTTCAAGCAATTCTATCACAAAATCAAAACATTGTGCTGCTAGATGACAAGATCCATTAGCAGTGTGTGTGCATTCTTCAGCTGGAGACGATATCGCCTTCTTCAGCTAGGAAAGTTGCCAGAGAGCTTGAATCTGTCCTCTGTGCTGGGTGGGCAGTGAGACGCAGATTCATTTCACAGTAGAATATTTGCAGCCAAATAATAAACACTCAAGCACTTGCCCTTTGCCAGTTGTACTCTGCTGGGTAGAACTGACGGTTTCTCAAGAGTCTCACATTCAAGGCTTACATGTGGGGGGGGTTTTAGCTCTGTTTAGATAATTGCTTTAATGTTTTTTAACTGTCCTGGGGTAGTTTATCTGTAAATACGTTACCTAGTATAACATTTATGCTGTCCATTGGTGTGGGTGGAACTCCCCCCATTCTTCTGGAGTACTTCCCAGTGAAGTCAGCTGCTTTGCAGGTACCTACTGGGTCTCCTTGGCAACTTTTCCATGTGGCTGGGACAACTGCTACCAAACTCAACCCTCCTTCATAGTGTGGCAGCCTTTGCTCTGCTGTTACCATCACCAGTGCTGATGTGGTGCCCGAGGATTTCAGTCCAGTCTGGATGTGACAAACCTTGTGCAAGCCACCAGGAGACCGGTGTCATTGGTGGGGACAATCCATCAGTGAGCTTCTATGTGTGTGCTGCATGGCAGCATTAAGAAATAATATGGTGGAGGAGTGAAAGCAGGTAAAGTCACTCAGATCCCACTTTTCTTTGAGTATGATGTGGGCTAGGCAAAAGCTGACAATCCTGCTGACTGGAAGACTTCTGTATTATTTAAAAAAAAAAAAGAAGGGAGAGGGGAAATGGACAAGTAGCAACAAAAAGGGTGTGCCAAGTAGCTGCACAGTGATTCTGTTACAGCTCTGTGGCAGCAGGGAGCCAGGAGAGGAGAGTGGAAGATAACTTCTGGGAAGGGATAGTCTTTAAAGGACCCAAGAAGTAATCTGGAGACTTCTTCCCGTGGCAGTCATTGAGCTAGAAAGTGGAATGGGAAACCATAGTATTATTTATTTCATTACTATAAGAAGTGACTTTTTAAGATCTTGTTCAAGTAAATGGAGCAATGAATTCTCCTTTCCCTCTGCTGCTGAAGACATGTGACTTTTAGACATGTTGCTGTTGTAATGGAAATTACTAGCCAGGCTATTTTAAACTGAGAAGAACTGGATGTCTGGGAAATGGGAAAAAGGATTGGGTGGCACAAGAGAAAAAAAACTTAATCTGTGACAATCTTGGGCACTTTGTACAATTTGCCCTTTAAGCTGTTTCACAAGCTCATCTGGTAGAGAAGTGATAATAAATTGTTCAACAACTCAGGCTTGCCAAAGTAGTTTAAGGAGCTTTCAAAGGAGACTTCTAAACACTTACGGCTTTCAACTGCACGTGAATCATCTTGAAGAGTGAAACTGTAATTGCAAATTGCTAAGTGCCATTTAGTGGGTCACCATATACCTGTCTGTGTGTTCATGTGGTCTGGCACTCAGTTCAAGAGTCAGATGTTCCCGTGCAGAGCCCATGCCGCGTCTGAGAGCCCAGCACGGCAGGGATGCCACTGCTCTTGTCATCCTGCTGAACTCGAAAATCTCAGCTGGCAGAGGCTGCGAGCAGCTTAGGTCAGGGAAAAGAAATAAAGGTAGGGTGAGGAATGTCATGTCCGCACACAGCCGAGGCATGGTGCTTTATCCACTCTCAGCCCCTTTTCTTACGAGGCTCTTTTTGTTTGCCTAAGGATATATGGGGATTAGAGAGAGTGGGCCACAAGGATTTCATCCCCTAAGCATGTAACACCCTTGCCAAGAAAGTCAAACACACAGGGCTAGAGGTGTCCCACAGGAGGCCCCACGGCTGTCCCCAGGGAGAGCTTGGTGGCACAGGGCTAGCAGGGGTGTGGTTGCAGCATCTGGGACCAGATGTGGCCGGCTGGGTGCCTCTGCACTGCAGAGGTGGGTCCCACAACCTCCTCTGAGCTAAGGCACATATTTATACAGCCCTACCAGAAAAGGCAGGGTGGAACACACTAATATATACACATTAAAGAGAATGAATAAATAAACAGTAGGTTTTGATTTATTTTTTCGGCTACTTGGATATCTTAGTTTTGGCACAAGATAGATTTCATACACAAATGTGATCTCCAGATAGGTTCTTGTCCTGGCTGATTCAGAAACCATGTGCAAAGGAGAAAAACGTAGCCAATGTTCTCAGAGCAAAATGATATTTATGCTGTTTATTGCCAAAGTACATAAAATCTTTGGCCCCCATCAGCAAGGTAATATACAACGGGTAACAACTGTTCTCTGCCCTAAAGGATTTACAGTTATAGATGAGAGATAACAGTGGGTACAGTCAGACAGGGAAAGCACATAAAATGTGATTAGTCAGTCTGAGACTCACTAAATGCTGTACACTTAATGAGCACTGTTCAGCCTCACCTAGGGGAGTGCAGGGTTTGGTGGGGCGAAGCTGGATGAGGAAAACGCGGTGGACGCCCTGGACACTAGGGAAAAGGTGGTGGGAGAAAGCACTCGAGATGTGTGCATGTTTACTCATGTTACACATGTGTAAAAAATGTTCTGGTCACAGAAGTTGTAAAGGAGTTGTAAGTTTTATTGTGGGCGTTTTACCCAGATCAGGTTCAGGTGGAATACATGTTAACTGGGCAATCAAAATAGTCATGGGAAGCCTGTTAAGAAAGTCTGCAGGACTTACTTCTCCTTCTGTCTTCAAGCCCCAAGCTGCTTACCTCCTCCCGCGGTACTGAGCAAAGTCTTGAGGAATTACACTGGCTGTGAATGGCCAGAACATTTCCAGAAGCAGTGACAATGCTGGATTGTGTTGCCTGGCTCATTTCCTGCTAACCAGTCTCACTGAGGTGAACTAAACTGAGAGAAACTGTTGTTTCCCTTGTAATTTCTTTTGCAATTTATTTTCTTTCCTTGTTTCTATCAGGTTAAACACCTGATGCTTTAAAAGCACTGTGATTTCTTAGTGTATACCTGGAAAGAACTCATGATGTCCTGTGACCCATCCCTTCCCTGGAGAAGCTGCAGCCAGTGATGCTGCAGGAGAGCAGAGGTTGCCAGGCACTTCCAGCAGTACAAACCAGAGTGACGCCAAGAGAGCTGGAAAGCAGGGAACGTGCCGACCACAAAAATTAATCTCTGAGTTAATAAAAGCCTGCATGGTTTGAGGTTTGTGAAGCAATAAACGAGTTCAAATTTGCCAGCGACTGAAAAAGGAAAGCAATTAGGTGTGAAGGGGAAACCTTCTAATGGGGATATAGATAACACAATAGAATATGCAATGGGTTGAAAAATGTGATGAGAAATTAATCTTTAATTGAAAATTACTAAAGGATTTTTGATGAAGAACATGGAAATGTATGTATCAAAGCAAACCTTTTAACTCTTTTTACTAATAGGGAATGGCAGAATAAGAGCTTCTGTTTAATAGCACTAATAACTTCCTAATATTTTTTCTTTGAGTCATATGGTAGGCTCTTTTTACCAGTCAATACTTCACTTAGAAAAGAATTCTCCTTGGCTTCTCCTCATCATAGTAATTTCTAGGTCTGTATGACCTAGAAAGCTATTTCTGCCTATGTGTTTTACCCCTGTTTTTCCACCAATATCTGGGTGGAACAGTGCTAATTTCAATCTCCCTGCCTTCCTATGACTCTACTGGGGACACTGCTAGCAAGTTTGCAAGGCTAAAAGCAGTTGTGAGCAAAACTGAGCCTAAGGAAATACCTCAGTGTGATCCAAATGGAAACTGGGGGAGTCCTTCATTAATGTGTTGTTAGATGTCTCAAATGGTCATAATTTTAATGACATCAAAGGAGGTTTTTCTGATTTTAAAACTACACATCCTGCTCAAAAGGGGAAGAATAGGCCACAATAAAGACATATGCAGGTGGGAATTTGGCAAACTGATAGCAATGGGTAGTTTCGCCATTTGTAAAAGGGGTAATTAATTAGGGAAATTCAGTGAAAAGGTATTGGGCAGTACAATTCATCACCACCCAGTGACATTTCCTTGAGGTGCAAGAAAATTCTAGCAGTGATTTAGGTTGGATGTTGGATGATGACAATTACAATTCAGTGAAAAAAAGCATTGAAATCATTCAGTAAGTTTTTCTGTTCTTTGTTTGGAAAATGGATGAAACAATGTCCCCACATTTAACTGGAGGTATTTTTGTCCTCCACATGTAACCAGAGCGAATGAAAACTACTGTTAAGTACCCATCTTTAAAACTGCTTGCGAAAGTATTTTAAAAGTTGCCTAAGAACATCACCAAATCTTTAGTACTGATTTCTCCACAAATACTGTATCACTGAATTTCTAGAGAATCAGAGGAAGTAACTGTTGAGTCATTATATAAAAACCACTAACTGACGTGTTCTGGGTAAGCAGGGACAGAGGCTTGGCCAGGCTGACACCAGCCTTTGGCAAGAGCCGTGAGGAGGTCAATGAAGTGTGCAATCAACAGCAAATTGAACTGTGACAGTACTAGAGTTAGCATGTTAACAGAAAATAGATGGTTTTAATTTTTTTTTTTGAGTAGAAGAAGGCGACCATTCTGATTTGAGTCACAGCAGCTCAGTATTATGCCTGATCTGTGGGTGGCTGCTAAAAGGGGTAGTTTTGTTTCTCATTTTCTTTTCCTCTCATTCCCTTAAATAGTGGTTACACGCCTGCCCAGCGAATCAGTTCTCAGTGGGCCAACAGAAAAATATGTATTTTCTTTTCTTTTTATTACTGTCAGAATTTCCTGCTGGATCCCCGTGCTGGGCTGTTTCACCCCTGAGCTGTGGGATCGCTGGAGCTGGCACAGGAAGCCGATAGTGCTGCTGGGGATGTGATGCTCTGCCAGGTGGATGTAACCCCTGTTCAGTCACTGCTGGGGCTGGATGCAATGAGATGTAACAGTCAATGGCTCCCTTCACCTGCAGGGGAGGAGAACCACTGGAAAAAAATAGTACTGTGTGAATATAAATATAGACCCTACCTATTGTGGTTTACAGATCCCCTGAATTATTTATGGTGCACTTCAAAACATTTAATTGATGCATCCGAAAACTTAAACCAACATCTGTCTGAGGCCACGTTTAGTGAAGTCACACAGGTGTCCGTTCTTGCCCTTACAATATCAATTATCTTTATATGTCACCTGAAAGTAGTAAAGAGAATTTCTGACACAGCGGCTGTAGAGGTGTGTAAGTTGGTGGGACAGCAAAGGAGTGGGCTGTTGGCCACATCACCCCCCTTGGCTTCCTTGGCCGGACACTTCTTAGCTATGCAAATTTTGTAAATTTAAACCCTGGCTTCTAGGCACTGAGAGCAAAGTGCACACAGGTCCCAGCTGAGCATGCCGTGGAGCACAGTGACACAGGAGAGGTGAACAGCTGGCAGCTGAGTGCTGGGCACCTTCCTTGGACACCACTACATTTCCAGAGAAGTGTAATGGGTGGCAAAGGCAGGTGACAGAAGCAGGGATGGGTTATGAAAAGCAGGTGTAGATTGGACAACAGGAAAGACACCTTGGTACTTCTGTCAGGCTGAGGGGAGGAGGAGCTGAGTGACCCACGGGCTTTTTTAACCTGGGGTGACTGCGTTGTGTCCCACAGCTGAGCTGGGTCTGCGACGGAGCCCCTTGGCAGGTGGTGCCTCTGTCCAGGGTGCTCATCCCTTACAGGGGTTTCCATGAGCCGATCCCACCCTCTCTCACCACAATGTAACATACGTAGTGGTCGCATTTATTACACAGCGTCCTGCTCCTCTGGCGCCTTGGTTGGTTGTCAATCCCACCATGGCGAGAATGCCTGTGCTGGGTGGAGCACACTCCTCCAAGAGGGGCTGTAAAGGTCTTGGCCTGGTGCTGTTCCCCATCCCATGGCAATGGAAGACTAGAGGTAACCCTGGAGGGCAACTGGAGGAGCTGGCCCTGACTCCACAGGGATGTCTTCCCCGCAGCTTTTAGGGGCAACATCCAGCCCCCAGTGCCTGCAGGACACCCCACAGCTGGCACACGTGGCCTGGGGGACCCTCAAGTGCCTCTGCTCCCAAGCTGGGGTGAGGCCCTGCAGCCCAACGCCCACCGCCATCCCCGGCTGAGACCTCCAGCACTGTCCTACTGATGTCCCCAGGGAGCCCAGGCTCCCTCGGGAACGCCCACCCCTGGGTCCACTGCCTCAGAGACCCCTTGTCCTACCCCACAGAGCTCCCCACAGCTGTCCCCCCATAGCCCTGTCCCTCCCTGGCCATGTCCCCCATAGCTAAGTCTCCATATCCACGTCCCCATATC
>VZRE01015876.1:478736-596534 GCA_013396775.1 Cephalopterus ornatus
CGCCCGGCGAGTCGCGGACACGTGCGCGCCGGCCCGGGGCCGCCCCGGGCTTTGGGGCTCCCTCCGCGGAGTCTCCAGCCCTCGGGCAGCGCTCCCGTGGCGCTCCCTCCGTGCCCCCAGCCCGGCTCCCGGCGGGGCCCGCTGTCCCGGGCGCCGAGCGCGTTCCGCTGGCCGGGCACACGTCAGCGGGTGCTGCGGTGCCGGGGCCGGTGCGGAGTGTCGGTGCTCCTGCACCACGGAGAAACTGTCCCAGCACGGGATGAGGACTCGGCGCGTCTCGTCCTTTTTTCGGCACATGAGTCAGTGCGTTCTGCTGCTGCTGACAAAAGGTTACCGGGTGCTTCTCTATTAGCTGAGCTCTGGAGACGGGGATCTCGCTCTGCAAGCACCTCTGACAGCCACTGCGTCATCCCAGAGAGGAGGCCTGTTTATGCTTGTTCAGGGGTAAACAGCTGCCGGGTGAAATAAACACTGAGAATTAAAACGGAATTGGTACTTAAGGTGAAGAACTTTATGAGCATCTGCAGTATTGGCTCTAAAAGCTTGCTGCTACCACCAGTGCTCTGGCTTGCCTGCTGGGATCAGTGTGTCCCTGCAGGTGCTGTGGTTGGAAGACAGTTTTGGAGCCCTTCAAGAAGCTGAGATAACACAGCCTCTAGCAGTGGAAGGTGGTGAACTCCAAACTGTTCTAACATGAGCGCTGAGGGTTGTCTGGCCATGCTGGCTGGCTGCTTCCTCTTTGTTTGACTTTGCTGAGAGTTTTATTCCAGCTTTAGAGTTGGTTAATGTGGTTTTTTTGCAATATGCGCTCATTAGGACTGTACGGTATTTTCTTAGCAAGGGCAATCAAGGTTATGTTTCACTTAGCCTGTTCATTACCCTGTTATTTTTTTTATTGTAGGTGACTCAGACGCTATATGTATGAGATTTGTCCACACACTGGCTCTTCAGACAGGTTAGCGATGTTTTTCTGCCATCAATTCCATCGTGTCTGAAATAATTGCTACTTTTACCTTTTCTTAAAGTAAAACTTGAGTTTTGTACTACACTGTTATGTCCTGTGGAATATTGATTTTCTTGAACCTGTGAAGAAACAGCTTTTTTTTTGGCATTGTTTAAAACTGAATGTCTGTGTGACAGTGTCATGGGTGACAGCAGTAGGTCTTCACTGCACATACACTGAGGGGTTGTTTCTTTTGGTATGTGGCATGAAAGTGAGGGCTACATACTGCTACTCTTGTAAGCTGCTTTTTCTTGTTGCCTAATTACAAATACATTTTTACAAAGTTTAAAGAAAATATACTGTCTAAACTTGGAACTCATCATGGAGCGTCCCAATGTAAGCACCTAGGTCAGCAGGGAAAAACTGATGTGCTTTAAGGATCTTCTTGTTAACTTTGGTTTTGGCCAAAGCTAGTTGTCCATGACACAAGGAGGCAAAAACAGTGAAAGGGGTCTGAGCAGTTCTGCAGACTCTTCTCTCCAGCAGAGGTGCTGGACAGCAGCACCTTCCTGAATGCCTCCCAGGAGCAGTGGTGCCTCCAGTAGTGGTTTCTAGACTTTGAGCTCATTATGCTCTCAGCCCTTAGTTTTTTTGTTGGTTGTCTTCTAGAATCAAGTGTCTCTTCCTGTATTTCATTTGTTTCTGCTCTGGGGAGGACTTCATGACTTGGGCAGGCACTAATTCATCCCTAACATGGAGAGAGAGAGGAATGAAAGTTCCTAGCTGCCTGGTCAGGCAGCTTGCAGTGCCTGGCAAGGGAGTATGGGGGCTGCTGAGCAGGAAGGGAAATTGCATCATGATGGCTGAGTGATTGAGAAACTTTGTGATTCAGTCCTGTGTCCCATGTGACAGGCATGGTGCATCAGACAAGCTATTTTGCTGTGGTTCCGATAAATTATTTTAAAACACAAATTAAGAAAAAAACTGTATTGATATGGAACCCTCAGATTAATTTTTCTTGTTTGCCTTGAAGAGGTAGTGTTCTTCACTGTCTTCTATGTGGAGTATAAAACAGTCAACAAGACAGATTATCAGTAATAAGGAGACAAATTCCATTTGTTCTGTGCGAATAAAATACCTGTTTATTGTTAAAGCCAAGCCCAAGTGGGTTGTGCAGGTCATGGAGGAAATCTGACATGGAAAGGTCAGGTTTTCCTCAAGCATTTTGACCATTGCACTCTTGTTCCTTTTTCTGGGAAGTTTCAGATACTGTTTGCTTTATTTCTGTAAACAACAGAAATCTGCAACAAGGGATTACTTTGACTTAGCTTGTCCAAGGTCTATTGTAGAAATTATTACTTCTGGTGTGATAAATGTCTGAGTTTATTGCTGTGCAGGCCAGGGAGAACGGTTGTAACACTCTCCTTGTTTAATGTCTGTGTAGTATGAACCTGATGGTAGCTGGCATGAAGAGAAGAGATTTCATTCCTTTATTGCCTTGTGAAACAAAGTCCTTTAGTTAATTAATCTTATACTTTGAGTTTTGGAAATTAGCAAAAAAGGGTTTTCTTAGATTTAATTTTTCAATGCCCAAACAATATCCATGTAATACGAAAATTCTCGTGCAGCATGTGTTTAGACTCACCTTTCTAATGTCTGTGAGAATTGCATTGGAGATCAGAGCTTATATTTAAGTGCATGCTTTCTTGGACAAGGATTACTGGTCTCCACAGCATGGCATCTAGTATGGTCAAACCTGCTTTGGGTCTGGACTTGTGCTGTTGTGCAGATGAGTAGGTTTTGTGTGCTTTCAGTGGTGAAAAAGCCCTAACATTCTGACTAGTGCTTGGGTCTAATTATGTTTAGCATGTGAGAGTTCATACAAAACAAATCCTAGTCCAAGAATCCTAATTTCACAATTAAGCATTGAAAAGAAATGTTTTAAATAACAGTAATGCTAAAATGTTTCCCTTTCACTGTTACACAATGAGCTAAAAATAGTTTTCATTCATAAAAAAGCTGCTTCCTTTGTTAAATAATCTGTGTAGCAGAGAACAAAAGTTCATTTTCTAGTAAACTGTGGTTCTATTATAGCTCCAAGTCTGACACCTTTATTCCTGATTGAAATAAGACTGTAAACTTTAATCTTTGGTTGCTGAAAGGCAGGCTTAAATAAAAAAGGATGGGTGATTCACGGTTTCTGTTCAGGAATTATGGATGTGTCTACACAAGAAGCTGAAGTGCTGTATCTTGCTGTTCCTTTTCTAAAATGTACAACTTCAGCACCATCTTCATAGAGCTCTGTGTAAGGGTTGGGATTGGGAAGGGGTCCTTCTGGCCATGGAATCTAGCAGTGTGCTCTGAAGTGGTGCAGTGTCAATGGCATTTGTAATCCTATCAGTCTTACCAGAATTAGCTGTATTTTGCATTCATTCTGTATTTTCATTGTGCTTTTCATTTGAAAGAATTTGGCTCTCTTTTTTTCTTTTTTTGTGGTCTGGTTTATTAGAATTGTGGCGTTGCATTGTTCATCTTAAAGCAGCTTCTTGGAAGAGGACCAGGTACCGTAACTGGTAGCAAATCCATTACTTTTTAGTTGGATTGAGATTTTTATGTGGTATTTAAAACTAAAAGACCCTCCTTCAGAATCAAAATACCCAACTCTTTATTTTTTTGACCTTTAGCCAAGTTGTATGATGGTGATATTTTCAGTTTAGAGGGTACATACACCAATAAACATGGCAACTCCTAGATGTCAAAATGAAAGGTGATAAATGGCAAGGCCTGTGAAATCAAAGCTCTTGATTCTTTTAAAGGATAGGAGATAGAACAGTGCAATGGAAAGGATTTTGAGAAGCAGAGAAAGTACTGGCTTATATTATGAGCTTTTACTGACTCTGGATACAAGATTGAAATATATGTAGGGTGTGAAAGTAAGTCACATTATGAAGAACCTGTATAAAAGTCTAGTAGAGGCAGATATTGCAAAGGCCAAAGTGCAAATGGAACGACAACTAGCAAGAGGCATAAAAGCCTTTAAAAGTATGTTAATAGCAGGAAGAAGATTGGGAAATGTCTCACTTGGGAGGGTGTGTACAGAAAGTGCAGAACATTTGAAGTGCTTAGTGCCTGTTTTGCTTGTCTTCTTTCACACAGTGTCATGCAGGTGTTTAATCTTATTAATACTTGTGATAAGGTAGTATTTTACACTGCAGTGTACTTCCTCTAGATGTTTCTGTGTCTGCTGGCTGTGATAAGCTGCACTGTACAGTTCTCAAAACAGCTCAAAAATACTGTTTAGAAATACTCAGAAGTACTGGAAAACTGGCGGAGGATGAGTCTTCAGACAGTTACGGTGGAAGAGAGATGAGGAAGAGGAGTTGAAATCTGACAGTTCCCTTTGTCTCATTTTTTTCCATGAGTTGAAATTGATAAGCAAACAGTCTGTTTGCAAGTGCTTGAAAGATACAGCACCATGAACTGATCTGTGGGAAAAGTAATTGTGTCCAAAGTCTTAGTATCTTACTGCAGAGCAGAAGGCTCTGTGGCTATGGCAGAAGCAGTGAGGGTTCTGTCTCCTGATTGATTGATTGATTTAATAAGGGTTGCCTCATTTTAATGTTCTCGTAAGTAAATGGAGACATGATCTGGGGGTAGATGATCCTATTTGGAGAACTGTAATTAACAATTCGGTGTTAAAACGAGAGGTTATGTTGAAGGTTTCTGTCCTGGGTACAGTTGCCTTTAATGAAAACATCAGTCAGCTGGCTGATGAAATGCACTTACTAAATTCTCAGGGCCTATGTGTTGGAGGACATGATGAGAGTTCAAAATAACCTCAAAAATAGCATGGCATTCAATAGGGATAAATGCAGAGCACTGCACTTAGGCAGGAATTGCCAGCTGTGGAAATGCAGGGTGGGGAATAACTGGTTAGCTACTAGAAAAAGGACCTGGGGGTGTACTGGATCACAAGTTGAACATGAGTCAGTGTCATGCTGTTTGCAGAAAAGGCAAATATCTTCCTGGGATGTTTAAACAGGAGTATTGTCTGAGAGATGTAAAGTTTAAATCCGTTGGCTTTATTTGCTGTTGCTATATAGTCAGTGTGCAGACAGCATCTGCTTTGGGTGCCAAAATTCAGGAAGAATTTGGACCACTTGGAGAGAGTTCAGAGTAGAGAAATGAAGTGATCACAGTTCGAGGAAACAACTTCATAAATGTGGAAGAAAATCCAAGTTATTTTGGCAAGAGATGAGGAGTTTAAGGGGAATGCAAGAGATTTCAAGTATTTAAAAGATTTGTAGGAAGGAAATGCTATTTTCAGTGACCGTGATGGGCAGGTTGAAATGGGATTAAGCTTCATCACGGGAAACATCAATTAAGCTTTTAACATTTATCACAGTAAAAATAATACTTTAAGAAGTCTTTTACTGGTGGCTATGAAGAACAGGTTTGTATTGAGAAAGGCTGCTATATGGTTTAGGTTGGAGAATAGACTAAACTGACTATTGATGTCCCTTTTGTCTCATTATATAAGGTTCTAGTTTTAGTTGGTGTCAAGTTTGAGGCAAGGCAGGAGAAATACGCAGGATTCCTTTTGTCCATCTCTTGGTTGTGCCATTTGAGTTTAGACCTTGTAGAGGTTCAAAGGGTTAGAACCATGGTGCTTGTATTGGTTTGGAAACATAAGGTGTTCTGGGTGTTACTGTCTTCTCTTGGATGCTGCCTCTTGCCAATGGAGCAAGTTTTCTTGTGCTGTCAGGACGTTCTACATCTCCATGGTGGAGGTACTGCGTGGTAGCAGTGTGTGTGAGTTAAGCATAGCAGAGCACTGATGAATTTCCATTCATTTTAGTGGTCTTAGTAGCTTCAGATTGCTGCTTTACACTCAGGTGATAATCCTATAATGCACAGTTATGGAGGTCCACCTTTGGCTTTGAAGATCTTTTTGAAGTTCACATGCTTTGGTGTATTCAGTGCAGGGAGCCTAAGTGAGGATGGACCCATTGCAAAGTGGAAAGTCCAACTGCAAGTATAGCCATGCTATTTTGTATATTATTATTTTCATGCAGTCTTATAATTGCTTTTGATTGTCTGCAGTTGTCTGCGTGACAAAACAAAGGATTCAGCTATTCCTTCTGTTTCAGCAATTGATTTGTAAGAAAACTGGAGTGTGTGAAAACACTTAAATTAATGCTGTGCATTTTGCTGTCATACTATGTCTCCAGATCAGTGAAGAAAAGTACAGTTACCCTTATGAACTCTGTCCTTTAGATCTGTCACAGTCTTTAACATCAACAATAGCAAGAGCTTATCTTCTGGAGGCTACATTTAATGCAGCAGTAGATAGCAGGAGCTGAAAATTCAGTGATGTGGGTAGTGGTTGGCCTCCAGTGTGGAGATCATACAGCATGTGGGCAGTTACATTGCATTACCTGCCTGACTTTATCTTTACCCTGTAATAGTATTTATTGAACTGTATAACTTTTAGGTACAGATCCATTTCCTGAAAAGTCTTATTACTGTTGAACTGCTAGAGAATTTTTTCTCTGAGGACAGGGTTAATTTTTCTTACCTCTGTTTCTCAAACAGGGGGACTGTTTTTAACTTAGAGGGTTCTTAACATATCTGCCATTGTCACTAGGTTGTGAAGGCTCGATCCAAAGCCCAGTGAATTCGAAGTGTTGTTCTATGGCATGAGTGGTCTTTGGCTGAGGGTGCTGCTGTCTGGAAGTGGTGCTTCTGTCACTATAGCAGTACTCGAGATCTGACAAGCCAGCAAAAAGTTCTTTTCAGACCAACTGGTAATTCAAATGGAAACATAAAAGGGCTGTCCAGTGTGCAGTCTTGCAGATTACATTCTTTAGATTAACCCTATCTTCAGCTGGTCCATTTGGTGAGGACCACAGAAACGTTAAGTGGTGTTTCAAGAGAGGGTCCTGATGTTACTTTCCTGCATCATAACCATGCTTTATTGCTAGAGGCAACCTACTGAGCCTTAATTCCGAATATTGAATATTGAAGACTTGTGTTGTGGAAAGGAGTAATGATGTTCAGTCCAGTTTGGACAGCCAGGCTTTAAATGCCAAGAGTGTATGGATGAAACAGCTTCTACCTGTTTATTGTTCTGTGGAATTGTACTGCTGCAGTGGCTATCTAGCGCCTGGGTGAGATCAACTTGTGATGAAGGGCATGTGTCTGGAGCAGAGACAGATGTAATGTGTCTGAGTGAACTGAAGCATGTGGAAAACCACTGTTGTGCAGTCTTGTTGGTTGAAAGTCTACCTGGGCTCCTGACTTCTTAACTTTTGTTAGTTCGCCTACAGATTTTAATTTTTGTTTGCGGTATAAGTTGCATTTTTTTATGACCATTCCGTCTCCAACAGAAATAACTTCAGTAATGAACAGGCAACAACGTAGGAACACGTTTCATCACACAAATTGTAGGGGGAGAGCACAATGGAAAATAACTCATGGTCTTGTCAGTCTGGCAGTCCTTACTCTGTAGCATGCAGATGTAGGTATCCTCATAGCACTCTTCTCTCTGCCACCCTTTCCATTATCCAGCAACATCCCTTCCCCAGAGAGAGACAGGTTTTGTCAGTAGCGAGACTGTTGGCATAATTGCATTCTGAGCATGTGTTATGGAGGACTTCTATGCCTCAAGCTGGGACTGGGGTGCTGGTAGTGTTTGTAACACCAGTTCTTAGCCTGTGGTCAATTCAGTAGTGACTATCTGTGTGTTAAATTGCAGCTGTCTCTTTGCTGGAGATTGCTGGTCCACATAACTCCACTGGTAAAACAAGTCATAGAAGTCTTTGGCTCAGGTTTCAGTGTGAAGTATTTTGAATTCACATAGTCTGTATCTTGTTTGTGGAACAAATGTAGAGTACCTAATTTTTTTTCTGCTTGCTGTTATCCTTTGATGGCATAAGTGTCTGGGAAGAAATAGTATGTTAAATGCCATAATTGTTTGTCCACCCAAAGTCAGGTAACACTTGCACGAACGTTGATGGATGTGGTAGAAGAACTTGCACAGCCTGTAGTTGGACAGTTGTGTTGGTTTATTAAGGTACTGTCAAGAGAAGATGTATTGGGTTGAAAATATTTTGTTGTGTACCTTGAGAAAATACTTTTTGTTTGCTAAATTGAATTAGCTCACCTTCTGTAAAGCTCATTTTCCTTGGAGACTGTGATTTTTGGTATTGTGGACGTTGAGCTGTACTTATGTAGTTCCGTTTGCTAAGTTTGTGGGGCAGTATTTCGTGGTGAATCATCTGCTTGGTGTTTCACTTCATCCTCACATCTTATCTTTGCTAGATTCCTGAAGCGTGTGTTTTATATCTATGCTTCCCTCTGTCAGAGAACATCTTTGTACTTTGGATACTAATTTTGATTTTAGCTAGGTTAATATTTCTTAATTCTGAAAGTGTGGTAATGAATCTACTCTATGGCTATGAAAATGGGATTGATAACTATAACATCAGCTTGAAAGATAATAAAAATTCAGTAACTTGTAGCTGATTCATTTCTTAATGTTCCATAGAAATAATGTACTATTTAGATCTTCAGACTTTTTCAAAAGCCTTTTGATTGTATTTCTTATATTCAGATTAATCTGCCCAAAATGACTTTTAAAAACCCAAGAAAAATCCATTTGCTATTAAATAAAATGTTAGAGTATTTGGCTTCTGAAGTTCTTGAACTATAAGTCCCTGGGACTGGAGAGAGTGCACTGGGAAGCATCGTTATGTGACCCTACCAGTGCTCTCTCTTTGGCTTCTGCTCTTTAGGATGCTGAGGAAGTGCACATTTGATCTGACCTTTCTGGACCGTTGTTTTGTTGCTCTATTAGCCTTCAGCCCAGCTTTCTGTTCTTTGATACAAAGAGTATAGAGTAAAAGCTACTCGGGCATTTATTGCATGCGAAATATCGTGGCAGTCCTTAATGGTGCTTTAGGAAGCTGACCTCTGTTTTCACCCAACATTTATGAAAAAAACAATGCTAATGGGGGAAATCTGAGTCAAGCATCTGGACCAGAGGTATCTGAGAAGAGACTACTTCTGAATATTTGGCTAGACAGTGGTGATATTTCAGTTAGTGAGGTCAATGCTTCAGGAAAAAGCACTCCTTGATACATTTAATGTGCTTGAAACATTTCTGTCTTGCTTTTAAGAAAACTGACTTTCCTCCTTACAGCAGAGAAGATGGATACAGCTACATCTCTTAGTACTGTTTCAGATGCAAACATAAATAGTGTTCTAGACATGACATGCTAAGGGAGAATTTCTCCTTTAAGGTAAGCCTGCGGGATGAAAGTTAACTATAAATGGAGTGATAAGCAAAAGCTATTACTTACAGGAGAAACAAGACTTGAGACCTTTACTGACGGTCATCAGTGCTGAGAAGATTGCAGCAGTTGAAGGGAGATCCTGTGTCAGATTTTTGGAGTCTATTCCTGTTATACAGGAGATGTCTCCCACTAGTGAAGCTGTGGAGGTCATTCCCAGGAGGCACAAAAGCGCTGCAAAGTATTGTTTAAGTGGAGCTATTTAAGGTAATGATGAAATGTATTGTAGTGGGCTGTGGAGAGTTCATTTAATTTCATGGATTGAAGAAGCCCTTCTCCGAAATATAGCTGTTTACTAAATCTCTAAAACTCTTCTGGGTTTGTAGGACTCTTCTGAATGACTGGGACATAGTAGCTGGATGGATGTGGGCCAAAGTTTACGTTACAGGCATGGAGGCATTGAGTTAAATGTTACAGTCCTGTATGTCTGTTCTCTTCTTGTCTTTGTCAATCTTCTCTTCATGGAAAGAAAGAGTGCAACTTTTCCCCCTTGGTTTTCTCATGTTACCTCATATGGTAGTTGTGAGGGTAAATTCACTATTTTCAGGAGCTAAGCTGTCAGATTGTATAAATTCCTTGTGCATAAGGAAATTGTCTTCTACAGCAGTCTAATCTCTGAATGGAACTGGTTTGCAGATTTTTCTGTTACTTATTTCAGTCACTGTAATTTGAGATCAAGGCAAATACATTGTCATACGTGACATCTTAAATTTTATTAAATTCTTTTATACAACCCTGTAACTTTTATTTTTTGTGTTATATGATATTTAGAGTTTTAGCAGTTTCTGTCATGCATAGTATTTCTATTGGTTGATGGGTTGATTGCACACAAGAACAACTCTTTCCCTGAAGTGCTTCTGATCTAAGTAAAGTGAATGTGCAACATACTTGAGACTCTTTGTAAATTCATTATGTGTATTTAAAAAAGTTGTGTTTTCAGTAAACATTAGAAACCCCAGATTTAATGTAAGGATTTTCTTACAGAATAAATTTTTAGAAATGAATACAGTTTGGTGCTGTTTTGGTTATTCTAGAAGATACTCTTTGTGCATTTACATAGTTGAACTTAAGTACAGTTACATAGTTGAACTTAAGAATCTTTGAGTTTTACATTGTGACTTCAGGAAACTGGAGAAATACTGCTGCTTTGTCTGAGAAGGCTTGGCTGAAAGCAGTGAAAGGTATTAAGTCATAGTTAGGATGGGAAAGAAAGATGCTAAAGCTGACTCCTTGCTTATGATGAGCGTGACTGTGCTGTGGTCATAG
Organism: Cephalopterus ornatus; assembly: GCA_013396775.1. NCBI lineage: Eukaryota > Metazoa > Chordata > Aves > Passeriformes > Cotingidae > Cephalopterus > Cephalopterus ornatus. The sequence goes on from VZRE01015876.1 coordinate 489,300, forward strand.
CTGTGTGCAACTCTGTGTGCCTCTGAGGAGACAGAAGTTAAATGTCTAAACTTTAGAAGAAAAGTTCATCTCTTGTGATTAGTCTGGTTGTGCTTGATGATCTCCCTGAAGGCAAAAATAAATTTGATTCAAATGTTCTTATGCTAACGTCAAAAATATTTTCCAAGAATTTAGAGGAAGAGGAAAAAAAGTCATTGCCTCCTTTTATTGAGCATCCATACTACAAAAGCAAATATATCCCAGGAAGCAGATACTCTACATTGCACAATAAGGCGGCAGCCACACAGGAAAGGTTGGGCTCTTGGCACAGCCCCTGAGGGGAAATGCTTCCTTGAAAGGACCCATTGTTGCTGGGTCTGGGTCTTCAGACTCCCAGTTCCCCGCTAGAATGGTTGTGGGTCTCTTGGTGCTGGCATGGGGCATATTTGCCATCTCCATTATCTAGCCGTAATAGTGTTGGTTATTTAATCAGATAGAAGGACTGAGTAAAGTTCATGCCTCGTGTGAGAAAGGAATGTTTTTTTGGAAACAGCTTCAGTGCTCAGCTATTGAAAGCTCACGCTGGGTGTAATGGCGCCATGCCTTGCCCAAGGTATTTGAAACAGCTTAACTTTCTCTTCCAAGAGCATATAAAAAATTTCATTGTCCTAGTTGTCAGTCTGTGAATTCTAAGCCAGATGTCTGGAATACTCTTCCAAGAGAGAAAAGAAACAATAAGCATCCAAAGTAAATGTATGCTTTGTTGGATTCCCTGACTGTGGGACAGGTCTTCTTTCCCCCATGGCATCTAGGTAGGAGATCTGGAAACCTCAAAAGGAAACAAGGAAAGACTGTATTTCTGTGAGTCTGAGAGTGGGAACAAGCTTTGGGCAATTTTGGCTTTTGGTGCTTTATTTATCAGTTTAAAATTTTCATTAATGTGAGTAGCTGCTGCCTGTAGTCAGATAAATGAGATGCTGGAAAGGTTAGGTGGTAAAATGCTTGTCTAATTGTCCTTGAGATGAGCAACAGCTCTCCTAAATTCTCCTCTAAAGTATCTTCAACTTGTGCATGTGTTGCTACATTAATAACACATTTTTAAGTGGCCTGAGAATAGTGATCTGAAGACCAGGTAGAAAGTAAATTTTGAGTGTAGTAGTACTTCGTTATCATGATGAATTGTGATACTGAGTTTATTGTTAGATGTAGAATTATCTTTCCTTAATGTAGCATGTACTCTACTATAAACATTGCAATTGCTATTACAGCCTGCAAAAAGTATACTTTACAAAGAATACACTCTACAAATGTAAATACAATTTTGGTTTGGTGATTGTTGGATACAATGGTCTTCCTTAAGCCTAAACACAGAAACAAAAGCTTGTATTATAACAGAAAGCCCAAGATGGGAAGTGATAAAATAGGTATTGAGTGGAGGGCTTTGTTAAAATTTAGCTCGTGTACTTTTAAAATTTCCATGTATTCATTAAACTATTATGTCATTCTTATTGTTAGAGCTTAGTTAGTTGACTAAAGTGTTAAGCTTTGTTTGTAGTACAAATTATAACCTTAACTCCTTTCAAAATACAGTTGGAGGATTTTTAATCTTCCATAGTTCTTTTAGTTTGTATGTCTTACGCATCTGTTGTATGTTATGCAGGTAACTTTGTATTTAAGGGTTCAGCTGCAAGGTACTGGAGAATTGTAAACTGCATCAGCTTCCATTTTTGTAAGGTGCATTTCTCAGGGTTAAGGTGCCTCTGAAGGAGAGTATCTCTTGTGTTTATAATGTTAGCCACATGCTTTTAAAAATACAGATACGTTCAAAGAATACTGAAAACTTTACAAATGCATTTAAACTACACGTGTTAGCTCATGGTAGTGCATGTTGAAGTGAATGAGATAACCTTTTGGTTTTTATGGCCACAAAAACGTGATAGCCCCAAACCTTTGGCTAAGTTGTATATCACCTGTAGAGGGTTGCGTTTCAGTTTCAAGGTGGTTTTTGAATGCCGTGGGTTTTAAGTTTTGGAAGGAGGCAAAGAGACTCTCCCATGTGGTGTCAGAATTGCCAGGTGTTGTGAGAAGTCTCCAGCATTGTGCTGCAACTCAGACATATGGATCCGTCCGAGTTCAGGGTGTAGTATAATCCTGTCTGCCCCAGATGATGGCTGTGGTCCTGGGTACTCAGTGGAAGTTGTTACTGCAACAGTGGTACACATCAGAGCAGCAAAAATGCTCAGTTTGGCATACCTGTGTACAGAAGCTCCTTGGACACTGAGAATCCGTAAAAAAGAACTTGGAAACTCGTTCCTTTGAGGAGGTCACAAGACTAGTGATGAATCCTGATAACACACTGTTTGGTGATACCATAATGTGCATTTTAGCAGGGCTTTCTTATAGCCTTTTAAATAGACTCCTAGCTTTTTAATTGCGAGTCTATTAAAAATGGCCCTTTTTTCATTCTGAGTGGCTGCAAGTTCTGCCCATCTGTTTCAAAAACCACCAGTGGAGAAATTTTAGGAAATAGTGCATTATTTTTATAGATGTTGAAATAGGATATCTTAATTTAAGGAGAAGGACTGGAAAGTAAATATGGGACTTAAGTCCAAGACACTGTGGGCAGAAATTTTGGTTTCATCTCTTGAGAGCTTGAAATGTGTTCAAAATTGCTTTTTGGTGATCAATTTTTAGCTTGTGCAGCATATTATATGCTACATTTTGAGAATAATGTGCTTGTAAATATTTTTTAATATTTTTTTTTCTGGTCCTTTCTTTTTCTTAGCCTTGCGTCCTTGTCAATTTATTTGTTGTTACAGCATGTTTTAAATGAAGTCAGTGTTTTAGGTTCAGCTTTTCAGGTATTGTATGTGGAACTCATTGGCAGTTGGCATGGACAGGAGCTGCAAGCTCAAGTAGCAATAGCTGATAAGACTTTTCCTTCTATTTTTATAGCTCCACTTAAAAGTGCACTTTTTTTGGAGCATGTTCTCCTAAGCTGCGCCTAGAACTTCTTGCCTGCTGGCAATTCTGACATGAGCATAAATATTAAAGAAGCATTGAAGGTGGATGTATCGAATGCAGCTTTGCATGGCCAGTGCTGCCAAGTTTGTACAGACCATGATGTCTCATTAGCAAGATGGCAAAAGAGGTCTTGGGTCAAGAGCAGATTTTTTTTGTGTCTGAGAAATATTTCCATGATCTGGAGGAAAGGTGTTCTTAATCCTTCTGGAATAATTTTGAAGAAGTATTTTCACTGTTTTTTACTGCAGTACTTAGATAAGAGATACTTTGTTTTATATGCATATGGGCATATTATAGCATTCAAATTTGAAATACACTTAATATTCAGAGCATCTTTTGGCATTTGGCCTGAGGTATGAGTGCAGAACTGTCTTCCAAAGCACCATCTCCTTGGATGTTTCAAATGGCCCTGTGCAACACCTGATGCACAGCCCCTGTAAGGTGAAGTGGAAAGATGACTCCTGTGGCAGGACAGACGAATACACTTGCCCTCTGTCAGTCACTTTGGAAAATGAACTGCCATCCTCTTCTGTTAATGGTCAACTATAGCCCAGGCTGAGTTTTCATCTTTCCCAAGAAAGTTGGGTGTAGTTTGAAATGGAACATATTCACAGAAGATACGTTCATTTCTCTTCCTGGCCTGTTATGGCACTTCTAGTTTGAGTATTCCTTCAGTTTTAATTTCTTAACTTCCTTTATGGCAGAGATTGAGCATTAGCTGCTGTTTTGTGTACATAGGGCAATTCTCTTATCTCCATTATAGGTCCATTGGATGAATCCAGAGAACTTTTACTGTAATGCTTGGAAAAAATGGACCGTTTGGTAACTGCTTTCAGTGTGTGGGAATCTCATGTAACTGGAACAAGAATAAGCCCTGGTGATAAACATTGCCTTTGTAAGGTCTGTTACCTTGTGAGGTTGATTCCTTATTGGGGTAAAGTGCAGGAATGTTTAATTTCTGCGTGATCTAAATAATGTTTGGCTTTCTAGTTTCAAAAAAACCCCTTTTTTTCCTATGTTTTGGCACCTAATCAGGATACAGGTGAAGATTACTTCCAAAATGTTTTTTAATTCAGAAGTCTTAAAGGCTTTTAATGGCATTGAGCTATTTAGAAACTTAATTTTCAACTCCAGAGCTGTAAGGTGTCTCTTAGTGTAGGATGCATTTATTGTAAATAAGTTCTGAAGGAGGAGGTTTAGCCTTTTCAGTAGCCCTTTTGCATCCAGGAGAGTCAGGCAGGTCACTTGCTGAGACAAGAGATCAGGATGTCAGGAATATGAATCATCTTTGATCTACACCAGGATTATTTTCTAGACAGGTCAGTCAGGGGTTTTTTGTCTTAGTTTTCTTCCTGTATTAGTTTACAATGTTTGATTTATTTAGTGACAGTTATTACATGGGGAGCTGAGTAAGATTTACTCATATTAATCTTTGCACCAAGGTGGATTTGAAGTTTGGCCTCTATCATGCATGTCTCTTGCTTTTGCTGTCTGCCTTGCTCTGTGTCTTTGTTTGCCCTTCATGTTCTTACCAAAGCAGAGCAGGGTGAGCCTTGCCTTGTACAGAGAAGTAACTTCTTTCTGTGATACTCAGGTAGTGACCAACTTCCTTTTTAGCTTTGTAGCACTCAGAGCTCCAACGGTCGTCTCATTTGGTGTGTCTGATTGCTTCATTTATGCTCTGTGATAAACTGTAAAATGCTGAGAGTGAGAAATGTGTGTATTTCTGAGCTGCCGCCTTTGCCATCGATTAGCCCCTCAAAATGAATGTTGTTGTCTTCCCTCGCAACCGCTGTAAATACAAGGAAGGGTTTGGTCCAAAGCACACATGCTTTTAGCTGGGCAGATAGTATCAGGGGTCGTGCATGGACCTGCAACTGTCTGCAGGCTCCTGGGGAGGTATTTGTCCTTTGAATAGAAGGAGCTGGACCGGGCGGCTGATGCCTGGAAGCGCAGCCTCCGCCAGCCCGGCCACAGTCTTGCAATTGTTCGGCCACACTGGAGGGAAGAGGGAAAAAAAAAAAAAAGGCATTCCAAGCAGTGCCAAATTTTCTTTGATATGTTAATCTTTTGATAACAGTTTGAAAAGCCCTTGGAGACTTTTTTTAGATTTTAGACAAAATAGTTCATTTGTCAGGACTTCCCTTGTAGATAGGGTCTCCGTTATTAAGAACTGCCTCGCTAACTCATGGTAACAAAAGCAAGTGCAGAGGACAGCTGCTGGACTGCTTGGTGGTAAGAGGAACTCTTAGTTATCACAGGGTTTTTTACAAATATCTGAAAAGAATAAAATAGGGAGTGTTTAAGATACAAATGTGTTAGTTTATTTACTTATGTATTTTAAGCAGACAGGTGATAACAGAGCATAAGCAAACGTAATAACTTGATAATTTTTTATGAATATTCACACACGGATTTTAATAGGCTTCATCTTTAAAAATTGTATTTTAATCTGAGAAACTTGGGATTTAAATTACCCACTGATTGCAGGAAGTATCAAAAATTTCTTTTGTAGTTGTAGTTTTTCCAGACCTTGAAATTTTTCTCTTGAAATTATGAAATTTCCACTTATAATGAAAAACTGGAAGAATAAACTGATGGCAGCAATGTATATATATATGGGTTAGGGTATTATTATATGTAAGGATTGTGGAATTGGGACAATGACTAGAACAGAAGGAAGATATCTTTGCTTCCTACTTCGCAAATCAAACTTTAAGGGTAAAATGTGCACTGAAGTAGTTTGCTAATTATTCCAACTGTTAGAAAACTGACTTAAAGTAAGCCAGTAGTCTTTCAAAAGTGTTGCCTGCAGAACTCTTCAGATATACTGATAGAGACTTGCTGTGGTGTTTTTAGAACAATTTCTTTAATAGGCATGCCATGAAGTCACTGTTGCTACAAATGTTTATTGCCTGTAAATATTTTGGTAAAATTGTTTGGTATCTTGCTTGTTTAGTCAGGGTAGAATAACAAATGCCTATTGAGAAAAGGTGCAGCATTTTCTTCACTCTGGGGGATGCATTTATTTTTAAGCTCTGTACACTGCTGTAATTTCTTCAGTGATCCAATTTGTGATTTACTTTAGCTCCAGAATAGTATCAGCTTATATCTGAAGCTGCTGGTGCTGTCCTACTCACAGCTACATGCTCTTTACGATGGAGACAAATAGGAAATGCTGTTTAACTTAGTTTTGATGTACTGTATTTTGCAAAGTTGCAGATTTACTGCTTAAGCTTGTAACTCAAATGTATGCTTTTAGAAGTACTTGCAGTTCAGACACTGTTCATATGATCTCTAGACCATTGGCTAAATTTATATAAGTCCCTAAGTTGCTCTAAAATGTTACAAGTGATTTCATTCTCTTGATCTCAGTGGCAAGCAGCATTTCTTTTACAAACATTTTTGATATTTCCTATTTCTGTCTCCAGAGTATGCTTAGCTATACAATAGTAGCTCAATAAGTAAAAATTATGTGAATAGAGTGACAGTAACTTTCAGCATTTCCATTGCTTTTAACTCCTTTATTTAAAAGGTTTCTATTTTCAGTTTGTTAAAGAGGGAGAGGATTTCTCCAGCTATTCACTCCAGGGAACTTGAACTGGAGAAAAATTGAGCAGCAGCCTATACTGTGCATCAGAAGCACATTATATTCAGATATTCCGATGTCCATGTTCCTTATTGCAAGTGGATTTCAACCTCACTTCAATTTGAGTACTAGGAAAATGTCATACTCTGTTATGGTCTGAAAAGTCCAAGGCTTGTATTTAATTTGATTAAAGATTTAAAGTACTGAAATGTTTAGTTTCCCCCATATTATGGAAGGAAGTAAAGATCAAAAGCAGATTGCTAAAGTCTCTTCTGAGTTGGTGGCATTCCTTCAGTCTGACCCGGCAGCCTGAAGTCACCCAAAGAGGGCAGCCCTGTGGAGTCCCTGTGGTGGTGTTCAACCCCAACTTTCAGCAGGGCAATGAGAGACAAAGAAAGCAGTTACCTCCTTGAACTCTTGATGATGAGCCTGGGCTGATGATGTGCTGGAAAGGATATTATTGGAGAAAGAGTGCTGTTCTTTGTTGCGGAAAAGAAATTATTTTCATGACCCATCAACTGAGAAAATATCTCTAATGTTTTCTATGTATACAGATTTGAATTAGTGTTTAATTTTGAAAATTACTGGCAGTATGTGCAATGTTGAGAATGTGTGTGTTAGTTGAAGGTTGCTCAGTAGATGAGTATAAAATAATGCAGATGGAGCTAATGATGTAAGTCAAAAATAGCCTCCTAATGCTCCTCACGTATTCCCTATTTGATTCTATCCAGCTGTTCCCAGAACTCATTGAATCACAGGAATTATTGCTGGTGTTCTCAGTGCTGAGATTTCCCCTTATACTTCTTCAGACCCACAACTTGATGCTCCTTCATTGTAGTGGAACAGCCCTAAATGAAGGCAATTGCACTTCTCCCTCGTGCTGCCGTGGTGTTCCATAAGGTGCCTGTGCCGACGTGTTGGCCATATGGACATTCCAGTTGAGATCAATTGATCTGGAATCTCTTTGCAGGTATTTTGCTGCCTGGTGCTTTCCTGTATCAAGTTGTTGCTTGGTGTGTCTGTCAAGTTGGAGTGTTGCCTGCAGGCACCGTTTTTGATGTTACCCTACATTATAGCAGGAAAGTGCGTGTTTGTTTAAGAGCACACTAGTTCAAGTATGATTAATCTGATAATTCTCTTCTGGAGCTGTGAGCTCTATTAGACGTATAAATCTGTAAATACACAGAACTTTTTTGGCTGCATGACTTCTTGATTGAAAATGGGATTTGTATGGTGTACATAAAATTGTTTGATGTGATTAATTCAAAGATTGCCCTCGGGAGCTTTCTTAGCAATCCTGTCTAGGTTTAGGATGGATTTTAACTGGTTTCCTATATACCTATATTTTTCCCAGAATAAAAAGCTGCTTAGTGAAGAAAAGTGGCAGTTTAAACAGAAGTGTGGTTTAGATTTTGCATGACTTGTGTGGTTTAATTTCCAAATAAACCTGCAGTAAGATTATAGATTACTGTTGGATAGCAGTAGAAAATTTTCAGCTTAACAAGGCGAGGAACGTGTGAGCTGATGTTTGTATCAAAGGAGGCAGTTGCCAAGTCAGCTTTCTTCCATTCAGAACAAAATGCCAGCTGTATCAGGCACTCAATTTATGAAGTGCTGAGCTGCTTGTCACCTGAGACTGAGCTCTGTGTTGTGATGCAGTTCTCTGCTTTGAGTGTGTGTTTCTTCTACTAGGACCTTATTCAACAGTGGGAGTAGATTTCTGAGGAGACCCAGATTTGGGCAGCAAAAGAAACCTTTTCTGTTGGATTCCTGCTTCATTTGTGGGGTTAACTGGAAAGGAGGTGGTAGGTTGCAGAAAACACGTGAGGATGTGATGATGTTGATAAGCTGCAGGAGTTGGGAGGAAGGACCCCTTGAAGTTGGCATTGCTGATGAATGTAAGTGCATGGATCTGAGGGCTGGCTTTGAGGGGGTCTGGCTTGGAGTGTGGTGATTTGGTTTGGGAAAATGTTGAGGAGTTAAGACAGCAAATAAGTTGGTCATAGTTGTGCTGCCTAATACTAATAACAGCCTGAAAAAGGACAATTACTATAACTACTTGTGCTATGACTTAATACTTGAGGACTGGTTACATGCTGTGGTAGTAAGTGCTGTTTTCTGAGAGATTTACTTAAGTGCAGTAAATAAAATCGAAGGCTGTACCATGTCAGTGTAGAGAATTATAGTTAATCCATGTCTTGGCAAGTGAGCACTGACTGTTCAGTGGTTTTAACTGTGGTAGTTGGGCCTGTGGAAATATGTTATGGGTGCATTAATTACACACTGTACACAATTACCAGGACAGGGATGCCCAAGTGAAGGTTAGATGCAGTTTTAATTTCAAAAATTCTGGTAAGCCTCATAGTATCGTGTAGCCTTTGTAGTTTTCCCCTATTGCAGTAAGGATCTGTATGCCCTATATTCATCTCATAGACAGCTTCATATTTTTTCATGTCTTTCCCTATTCATGAAACTTGTGATCATAATCTGTCCTTAAAGCACCTCGAGATCAGCCAACTGTGAGAGATTTACCAAGGGAAGTGAACCTTTTGATACAAATTGAATACTGAAAGAAGGGGGAATGCTGACCATTGAGCATGTCTTGATTTAGAAATACTACACTAGAGACTAAACCTTTTTTAGCCTGTACCTATTTTTCTATTCGGATGAGAAATGCACATCTCAGCGGTGCAGTGCCTTTCCTCTCGAAGGATAGCCCAGCTTCTGAAAGCATCTGATTGGTGCTATTGCATATAGAGTGATACAAATGTGTAATATTGGCCTACTTTTAAGCTTTTTTTTACAAGTTTAATTTACATTTCCATCATGAAGCTTGTAGAAGGTACCAAAAGCTGCTTGCTGTGTGTAGAATGTTAGTTAAATTGATACAAGTTTCCTCCCCCTCTTTCCAAGCCTGCTGTTTCTGCAGTATTTCACTTATATTCATCCTGTGTTCAGTTTTAAAGCTTTATAGAGCTCCTTGGATCATTACTTCTGGAAACTAGTAACAATGCAAATTTAAGATCTGTATTAATATTTGGCAGTGTTTTTTATATATATGTATGCACTTACAGAAAGTTAACTTGAAACAACCTCAAACTTAGGTATAAAATCAGTGATATTGCTTCATTTTTTTAATTCTTTTGTTATTGAAGGTCTTCCATATCTCAAGTCGAGAAGTTCCATATCATACTAAACATGGAGAAAGAAGAAAAGAAATATGTCAATAAAACAGAGGAAGATGAGATGGTAATGAATTCTGTACATCTAGTTTTAAACAATGAAAGTAACGTATTTTCAGAGTTTTCTGTCTAAAGTGGGCATATTACATCAGGAAATGGACTGTCTCAGTGTAAATAATTTATCAATTTTATAAGGTTATCCTTGTTAATATTTTTTGTTGTTAAGAAATCTAGTCTTGGGATAGGAAAGGTTTTTGTTGAAAGCCTTTGCAAAGGTTTTGGATGCTGGTTGAGGTCACTAGTCCAATAGATAACACATTTTGGTACTTAACATTTCTTTTTTAAAATGAAAATGGAGAAGAAGTGGGTTGTGGGGTTTTTTTGTGGTGGTTGTTCGGCTTTTGTTTTTGTTTCTTTTTTTTCATCTCCAAATCCTGGAGCTTTTTTCTTATAATTTAAAACAGGTCAGTGCTTCAAAACATGACTGTACTTTGCATGTCCTTACATGTTTTTATTTATGCAGATAAGACCCACTTCCAAGCCTCTGACAAGAACTCTTATGGGTATTTGGTAGCACATAAACTTTGTTTCCTACTGGAGTGATGATACCTCTTACTGTTTGTCCTGGAAGATGCAGCATTAGGCTTTGACAGGAAAATACCAGAAGCTGACTTTTAAATTTCTAGTCCATTTGGGTATATAGAGATTTGTTTGGGGTTTTTTTAAGAAATGATAGGTCTCTGTGAATTAAAGTCCTTATTCCATCATTGTGCACGCAGCTAGGAAAAGCTGCTCTTCACCAGACAACTCTAATACAGACAGTAGGCCAATACATTGTACAACAGGAGGTGCTTATGTATGGCCTGATCACTCAAATAATTGCTTTTTGGAAGAAATAATTTAATTTTGCCCTAAAAAGAGGCATTAACTTCTCCCACTGTCTTTCACCCTCCTGCTTTTACTGCTAAGAAGTGTTTGGGGTGTAACAGAGAACGGCCTTTATCTCTGCTTTTTGAGCTGAGAAGGTGGCAAAACAAATTTTTGAAAAACCTTTTCTTAGGGAAGGAGTTTAAACAATTTCTAATACTGTTTAATGAAAAGTAAAAAAAAAAATTGCAAAAAGTTGATGTCAGTATGAACAATGGGTGGGACTCAATGGGAAACTTCATTGCCCTTTTACAGCAGGAAATATAATATAATGATGTAATGTGAAACTCAGGAATGTAACACAGCATCCAGTAAGTCACTAAATTATTTTCTTTTCCTGGCTGTCATCAAGTTAAGTTGGTGCTTGCATACTGAATACTCTGAGGTTTTTTAATGGAAAAGAGGATTTTTGTAGCTGGTGAAAGTTACAGAACCTTTGAGTGTGACTTGCAGTTTATAATGTTGTATTAATGTTATAATGTTAAATGGCAAGCAAAATAAACTACTAAAAGTAGGGCTTGATAGATATATTTACAGGTTTGTTTAGAAAGTATGAAATTCAGCCTGCAGTAGTAATTCAAAAGTGTATGTGATAGTTAATCAAATGCTAATGTTGTAAAATCATCATTTGACAAAACCACATGCTTTTGCTCTTTAATGATTACTGACCTGTGCTGTGTCACGGTCAAAAATGTTATTCACTGAGTTAAGGCAGGTTGTGTTGCAACCTCAGTCCGTAGGGAGCAGTGCAGAGAGGAGTGGGGTCCTGCAGTGAAATGTTTCACACAGTGTTGGGTGATCTGCCTTTGTCGGGCTTCTACTGATGTTTATATTTCTGACCAAGCAAAACAGTGTTCCTTTTTGCTGCCACTCCACCATGTACTAAATGTTTTTAAATCTTTCCTTCCCCCAGAAAAGCAAGAAGAGAAAATGGCTTTGAAATTTGATTTTCTTTAAATACTGCATGCTATGAAAAATTAATGTTGGCATCCCAAGCCAGAGTAGTAAAGAGGCTCATTGTTACTTGTTTCTGCTTCCATGCAGGAGATCTATGGCTATGATCTGTGTCGCTGGAAGTTGGTGCTAGTTACTGTAGGAGTGATCTGTTCCGGTGGATTTCTTCTCCTCCTCCTCTACTGGATGCCTCAGTGGCGTGTGAAAGCAACGTGCAAAAGGACTGCGCTCAGAGACTGTGAAGTGGTTCTGCTGAGAACAACTGTAAGTCTGCAGGGGGACGTGCTTCTCCCAGTTTGCAGTTCTTTGGCATCTCTCTTCCTGCTTGCTGGAATGCACAAATCCCTGCCTGCGGTGTAGACATGGTTGTGTTTTACAGCGCTGCAGAATTGTTGCTCCTTGGTACTGTGTGTAGGTTTTGCTGCCTGCATGGGCAGACTGACAGCTGTTTGCAGCTGACATAGCAAAAAGAAAGTCTTTGCCTTTTCATTTTAAGAATTAAATACATGAATGCTGTTGTCATCAAAAGTTACAGAACAGATACCTTTCTCATATAAGCTGATGACATGGTTTGTGGGTTTCCTCTCCCTTGTTCAGCAAAGATATATTTGTTGAAATAAGGTGTAACTGTTGACCCCAGTGTGGTTTGATTTCAAGACATTTTCTTCCTGCACAATTGCTATGTGTAGTCCCTTTTATGATCTTGTGTTTAGTCCTCAGTTACCAGAAGCTGTGGGGTGGGTGCAGCTGAATGCACAGCCATCCCATAGTGCCTCCTACTACAGAATAATTGTGAAGGCCTGAATATGTCAAACTTCAGGTACCAAGACTCATTGCTTACAGAAAATAGATCTTTTGGTGCAAAAAATATGCTTTCAGAATTGTGGAAAGAAAATTATTCTTAAGGTAGCTGATACTGGGGATGTGTTCTGTCATTATGGGTAGGCTCTGCTAATCTTTTGACTGCAGTTGACACATTTTGCTACAGCTGTTGTAGTAAAATGCTGTTTCAGCTAACTCATTTTTTCCCCCCTCCTTTTAAGGATGAATTCAAGATATGGTTTTGTGCAAAGGTTCGCGTTATGCCTTCTCTGGGAGCCAATCCTTTACAGAATCCTAACCCTATAGTACACAAGATTTCAAATGGCCATGCTGTTCATTTCTGTGAATCTTCTGCAGAAGAGAATAAAAACGATTCAAAAAAATACTTGCCTGTAAGTACACCTGCAATACTCTGTTTGCTAATTGTCAAGTATCTCAAGTACTACTGAGAGTAAACACAGTACAGCACACGTGAGCTTCTACTTTTGTCAAGAATGCTAATTCATTCTTTGGGCGGAACACAAATCTTCTCAATAACCTTTTACTGGAAACTGTGGAATGCTTGAAAGATTATGTTGAAAGAAAAGTATTTGTTTTTCAGTGAAGGTTTTCTAAATTCACTTACTGTCACTGCTCAGAATAAAGTCAGTCAGAAGAGAGGTGTTAAGTGGTGCCAGTTTAATATCTGTGTCTATTGCCTTTGCAGGTGCGTTATTTCACTCATCACAGCGTGAAGTATTTTTGGAATGATTCAGTTCAAAATTTTGATGTTGTACGGTAAGAATACATTTTGCTGTTGTGTTGTAATTCCAGCTGCATTTTTTAAAAGGCACAGTAGAACATGGTGAAAATTGGTGTCGTATTCTAAGCAGCTGATTTAGGTCACTGAGTCTTTCTTTGAACCATAGTGAGTGCAGGGAGATTTTAAGTCACTGTGAATTTGGAAGAAAGGTGTTTGTTTGATCTGCCTTTATCAAGCATGATTCCTGCAGGGTGACAGGCTGCATGCCTCTGCGGGCTTTTTGCTTGTTCTTGGAGTGCTGTTTGAAAATGAGAGCACCTGTTTATAGGTAGTAGATCTCCTATAAACTCTCAAAGTTTGCTTCTGATGGAATAACTTCTATTTTTTTGTGTTGCTGCTGAGCTGGAGTATGTAGGAGAAGGGGAATTCACCAAATACCTTGTTGCTCATCTTGGTGTAGAGCTGCTGCTGCATTTTAGTCCAGTTGAGCTGATTTTGATCCCTCTTTTGTTACTCTTTAGAAACATAAACAGGTCTGTTGCATTGATTAAAAAATGCCTGTCAGTGGGCAGTGCTAGCTTGTGATGCGCTGTAGTTTCTTTTATCCAGCAACACTGTTGCACAGTATTAGGGTTAAAGAAAATTGTTCTTTCTGATGCTACTGATAAGGCCTTCTCATAGTCCACGAGTTAAATGGGCACAGGCTTCTCCATTTTTGGTAACTGCCCATTAAAATAATTCATTGAGATCAGAAACATAACCTCTTTTAAACTTAAAAGAGTGTTCACTGCATTAAACCTTCTTGTGGAAAAGGTCAAGCACTACGTATAGAAAAATTCATACCAGTGACTGAAGGAAAGAAAAACAGCCAAAATTTCTCTAAGAAGAAACGTACTCTGCCAGTGCTTTATGTTTCAGAAAAGTGTGTGTAAATGATATGGGAAGTTATCAGCAATTAAAACAATTTAAAGAAATGATCATAACACGAGCAGTTGCAAAACTGAGCAGTCCTCCTCTGGGAGGGTGGAAATGTCTCAGTTCATGTGTAAATAGTTCAAAGCTTTGTATGCATTTTTTATGTTAAGCTTCCCGTGAATTACAGTGGTGCAGGTAGTGACACTTGTCATTTTGCATTACAAAGTCCTGTTTTCATGCCTATAGTGTTCCTAAATTAACCTGTTCAAAGAGAATATTTCCCACGGATGAGATTAAGAAACTTTACTTGTATGTTAAGAACAGGTATTGGAAAAAAAATCATACGACTCCATGTGTTCAGAAAAAAATGTTGTTCCTTAGCATTAAAGCAGTGACTTGAAACTTGGCATTTGTTGGCTGTTTGACTGTGCCTTTTGATGTTCTTGTGATAACTCAGCCAATTTATAAGCTCCGGAAAAAATCTCAGATATGCCTGTGAAGTTATGTGAGCATTTATTCAATCACATTCTTGCTGATAAGCCAAACTTTGATTTGTTTGATGTATTAGCCATGACTGAGCCTGACCACTTGTTTAGTCAGGTACAGTAGCTGAGCTGGACATCACTATTTAGCTATTGAATAATAAAGAGGAGAAAGAGCTGGATCTGACACACACTGGATACTGTTAGAGCACTAAATCACTTTTTCACAAGGTCAGATAAAAGTGCCAGTTAGCTATAACTTTTGTCTGAAGTGAATGGTCTTTTAGTGAAGTACTGGATACCACATACAAAATAATAGCTGAACTTATGAATGATAAATAAGCTGAAAAGAAGTCTTAAAAATTTGTCCTTTGCCAAGATAGTTTTTCTTATTCTGCTTTTCAGTTTATGTGTATAAACCAAAAGTTGCTCTTACCTAATAACATGGTAGAGGATCAACTTAATATTTGAGAAGAGACAGTATATGATACAAAGGCCTTTGTAGTAAAATCTGTAAGGCAGGCAACACAGTTGTACTTGTGATCTAAGCACGGTCCTGCATCGTGCAGAAGATTCGCTCTGTGCAGCTGCTTATACAAGTACCCAGGGACAGAACAGTTTGGTCACGTAATGAAAGATGTAGTGCAACACAGAAGGGAGGCAAATTAAGATTTGTTGGGCAACTAATTCAGTTATGAGAGCTTGAGTTTCATACCATTGTTTTTATATTACTGTCATATTAAGATCACTGTTTTAAACACAGGAAATGCAAGTGTAATTGTTCTTAAACCAAATCAGACTTGGTCACAAAGCCAAAGAGGATGCAACTCTGACCTTGGATGTCTGTTTTGTTTTAGATAGTGTCAACTGAGTCTTTGAGTGGGTTGATGAGTGCTTTATGTAATAAACTGTGTGCACACAGGGATTTTTTTTTTTTAATGCCCTGGGAATTCAGTCTGTACCAGTACTGTAAAAAACAGAGAACATTCTGCTACAAGCTCTGTCTTTGCATGAACATTGCACACATAGGTATGATTATTTGCATATCAAGCACTTCATTTTAGGGACCCTTCTTAAATACATTGTTACATTCCTTTTCGTGCAGGAAAAAAAAAAATTGAATCATTTGGGATAGAATGGGAGGAAAAGCAGTTATTAACAGAGATTTGTATGCTTTTTTAATTTAATTTTTTTTTTTTAGCAAAAAATTGTATTTTTAAAATACTTGAACTTAAAAAATTTTGGAGAAAACTTGTAAACCTGAGGTCAGGTTAACTCATCATTTTCACCTCCTGTTCTTCTATGAGCAGTTGGTGGAAATGTGGTCCTAGGCTTTAGGATGTTAAAGCTTTCCCTGTGTTCTACAGAATGGAAGTAATTATTACTATATATGCACAATAAAGAGTTGTTCATTTGTTTCTTTCACTGGGACAAACTCTGAATCCTTTTTGATAGATAACTTATTAGATATCCAAATATAAAACAGACATGTATCATCGTGCTGGTTTTGTCATGGTATCTGTGAAAGCCTTTTGGAAGGTAATGATATTTTCCTTTGCATCTAAAGTATGCAGATGCCTGAATATTGGGTGTGATACTGTCTGATTTACTGAGTTTGGTAGTTAAAATGATCCCATAGCTGCAAACATAATGATGTTTCAGGTGTGCCTGCTTATTTGCAGATCTTCCAAAGTACAGCATTCGCTTTCATAGCATGTAAAAAAGTCCTGTGGAGATGAGTCTTCTGGTGTTAAGAAAGAACTGTAAATGTAGACTGTATTTTTCCTAGTCATGGATAGCATTTTGATAGCAAGATGCTGCAAAATAGCTGTGGTATAGATTAATTTAATAAATTGACTAATAATTATTTCTAAAGTACTTCCATGACTGCTAAGAGTCCAGTGAAGATAATATGAAGAAATATTAATGCATATTGATTGCTCACTTTTTAGAGGCCTTTGAGTACTAGTTATGCAAGTATTTTACTTCATTTTTTTAAGTGTGCCTCCTTTTTGCTTGAAATAGGTATGACTGTCCTACAGAGTAGGACATACCAACAAAAAACCTGCTGTTAATGTTTCATTGGTAACTGCAGTTCTGACAAAAACAGCTCAAAAAATAGACTGGGTTGTTTTATACTACAGTGCACCTCTTGGCAAAGACCTAACTCTCTTGACTTACTGAAGACTTTTAAATATCAGGTTTCTTAAATAACTCATTGACTTTCTCCTTTACTTAGAGGTCTAGATGAATCTACATTCTGCTCTGCAATTCACAATGAACACAGCACAGGGCTGACAAAGGAAATGCATGATTACAGGTAATATTACAGTATTTGAACAAAATTGTCTTTGTTCCATTACCTGTGCTCAGAGTGCTAACAAAACTAGAAGGCAATAGAGTGAGCAGTGTTTGCAGATAGGCTGCTACACTTCCTTCAAAGAAGGCTGATAGATGTATGGAATCCTTGTTTTTCTTACCCATAGACTGAGTAGGAACTAGACTCTGATATTACATTGACTTACCTTTCTCAGCCAACACTAACCATGGGAATTGGATTGATTAAAGTAATTCAGAATATATTTCTGAAATTTTATTTAGTGCTTAACATTTTAAAATAGGATGAAGGTACAAAAAGATTAGCTAACATTATGTTTTCAACCACTTTGACAGGTGTACAGTGAAATTTGGCAGTTGTTACAAAACAGTGTAGTTGTTTCTTCCACATAACTCACGTTTAAGCAGCATAAATGTCAGCACAACATACTGTCATTGTTGAAGGGCGTGTATGGGTTCATGGACAAATAGACTGATGCCCAGTGGAAAAGTCTATCAGGAGTTCTTTAGCTGGAAAGGTTCTTGTTTGCCTCAAGCTGCAGATTGTTGACGGCTTGAAGGGAAAGCTGAGCGAGATCACTCTTCTGCTGCTTGGTTTCTTTCCCATCCTTGGCTAGTGGTCGTTGTGAAATAGGGGATAGTGTGCTAGATGGCTAATAAGGAATATTGGATGCAAGGCAGTAGCAAACCTGGCCTAAATTGCATCTGATTTCTGATTTTTAGGGAGAGCAGGCTGAAGCTTCCCAGGTCTTAGAACTTTGAAGTGTGTCCCATAGCTTACATGGCTCTGTCTCTGGTTGGGTGGAGCTAAATGCATTCTCCACTTTTTCTTTAAATTGTGGTTGTCAAGAGATAATTTGGGGTAAAATAAAATATAATTTAATGGCATGTAGTTCAGGGATTTCGTAGTTCTCTTTTGTGAACAGCAAGGTGGACTATATGTTGTGATATTTATTGTTAATATTCTAATTCATTGATACACTACCAAAACTAGAATGGTTTGGGTTCTGTTGCATTCCTGGCTGATTTTTTGGCAAATGAGACTTTCTTTGAGGTTAAAACATGGAAGCATCTGCTTGCTCATCATTTCATTTTCTGGCAGTTTGTGTCTTTTGCTACAATAAAAGCCTTTGCCCTAAGATCGTATATTAAGGACTTTTTCACATTGCTGACATTTAACCATCTTGGATCCCATCAGAGCTTAATTTCTTGCTCCTCCTTTCATGATTTGCCTTTCTTCATTCTAAGAATAAAACTAAGATACAGGACCTTGAAAACTGTGTCTAACTGTAGAGTAAGAGTTAACACTTGTTTGAGCTTAGTTTAATGAGAATCACATACTGGCTTTCAGAATGACATATTTAATAACATTGGACCTATACAGGGCTTACAGGAAAATCTTGTTATGAAAGAACCTAAAATTAAGTTATAGTTTAAATTGAAGTATAAAATAATTATCTTTGTATTGGAACATCTCACTGTGTAAATGTTTTCTGATAAACACCTTTTGAAACAATATGATAAATAAAAGGTGCCATAGATTTAGTAATGTGTTTTACTTTCCCATATTAGTGGAATTATTTTCACATCAGTAAGACTCCTAATAAAAATCTTAACTTTTTTTTCCTGTTTTTCTTTTTTAATGCAGAAAAGCATTCTATGGAGTAAATGAAATTGCTGTGAAAGTGCCTTCCATTTTTAAGCTTCTGGTTAAGGAGGTAAGATTTTTTCTTTAACAAATTAAAGAAAAAATATATAATTGAAAGTTACTATAGGTGCAGTGACTACTGATTATTGGAAGCCTTTCCCCAGAGCCCAGCACTGTAAAGCAAAATTATATGGACCTTTTTTTTTGAGCTCTTCAGCTCTCCTTTGAGCTAAGACTCTAAGAGGCCTTAGCTGTAATCTCTTCAGAGTTCGCAACCTGGTGCCTTAGCAGGACATTAGAAAATGTGTCAGAATTCTTTGCAAGGGTC
This sequence comes from Cephalopterus ornatus, assembly GCA_013396775.1. Classification (NCBI taxonomy): domain Eukaryota; kingdom Metazoa; phylum Chordata; class Aves; order Passeriformes; family Cotingidae; genus Cephalopterus; species Cephalopterus ornatus. Next base: position 508,229 of record VZRE01015876.1, read on the forward strand.
AGCAGCACCTTATTTATTTCTTTCCATTAATTTAGAGTGTTCTCCATGAGGAGCCCAGGGATCATATATTACAACGTATGTGGTGTTGTATATACTTCTGCTGGATTTGTTCCATTTTCCTTGTATCAGATGGATTCGAATAACTGGCTTGTTATCTATGTGCTGTAATAATGCACAATAGAATTTTGAACAAAGAAACTCTCCAACCTGAAATAACAGAGTAAGGACTTGAGTTATCAGTGCATTTATTAATAAGAAATTGAAAATAACATCCCAATTAATTTAAGAATTATCACTGAAAGTGCATCAGATGTTCCTATCATTTTGATTTGAGGTGTAGGGCAAAATGCATGCAGTGTTCAAAATCTGCATTTGTGTATTATTTTAGTGAGAACTGTGCTTTCAAGGGGTCAAGGAGGTTGTGGAAAAGTGGGATCAGCTTGGCAGACAAAAAATCATGTATAAAGAACTGAAAAATTTGTCTGCTTCATGGAGTAGGATAATTCTGATTTTCTTCTGATGACCTTTTGATGTAACTAATGTTTTGTCACTCTTCTAGGTTCTCAACCCTTTTTACATTTTCCAGTTGTTCAGTGTGATATTGTGGATCACTGATGAGTATCACTACTATGCATTAGCAATTGTGATCATGTCTGTAATATCCATTGTTAGCTCACTCTACACCATTAGAAAGGTAAGTTCAAAGAAAACAGATGCATCTTTTTCGCTTTTTACTGATCGCCATATTTTACTGTGAAATTGCCTACAAATCTTAAAGCATTTTTTAGAGTTATACAGGTAGAATATTGTTACACTTTTTCCCTTTCTGAGCTGAAAGAATTTGGATTTACACTTTTCTTTGAGACCGTTGCTAACTTTCCATGCTGATGAATCAGTAGGTTGGCCTCAGGTAACAGAAACACTACCTTACTTAAATAAAACCCGAACTCAAGTTTATGTACTAAGTTGTATTGCCAGAGGTGATTCTGTTTTGTATTGTTTGCTTCTGTTTGAAAAAGCCCAACAGAACTGAGCACCGGTGTAATGTGTGGATGTGTTAAATGGGTCATTTGGTTTTCTTTGTAGGCTTAACCATAGCTGGTGGAAATCAAACTAGTAATCATCCTTAAACTGCAATCTCTGAATTCAGACCAGAGGGGGAAAAAAGCCCTCTTACCTTAATTCAAGTTCATACAACTGTTGCAGCTTTCACTTTTGTGAATGACCACAAATTTTTATAACATTTTACATGACAGAGTATATTTGCTTCCAGAGTGCTATTTGAAGTAGGAGCCTGTACAGGTTGAGGCACTCAAATTTTATTTGCCCATAAGTTTTCTAAACTATGTTTACGAGAATGTTTTGAGTAACATTTTGTTATTAAAGAATGTTATTATAGAATCTCATCACTTCTACTTGTAAAGCCAGAATGTTCATTTAGAAGAAAAAGAAGACAAGCTATGCTTTTCAATAAAAATAATTTCTTTCCTTTGCAGCAATATGTTATGTTACATGACATGGTAGCAGCTCACAGCATTGTAAGGGTTTCTGTCTGCAGAGGAAACCAAGGTAAATTTCACAGGTGGTTTGGAAGGTTAAATATAAATTATGAAGTGTGAGTGTAAAGTGAGCATGCATATGTTCTTTCTTTGACCATTTTGAAATGCTTGAGTTTCTTAGCAGAATTGCATGGGAATAGCAGAAGTTGCAGAGTGGAATGTAGATAGCATACTCTGTTCAGGATTAGCCTTCTAGGTGGTATTTTCAGTAAGCATTGGGTTTGTTCGAGATTCGGTGCTTGTCCTGTTCCTGTTTCTCATTCTCTGCCATTCCATTTATGTAACAACTGTCATTGTAGTTTCTTTCTTGGTTTAAAGATGTGCACGCATTGGGTCTCCATTACAGTTTATTACCCAGCAAGGGCTGCAAGTTGGTTTCTGGACTTTTGCTCATGTGGGTAGCACAGCAGTTAAAGTTGGTTAGTTTGTGGTGTGTGACATTGTTTTGTAAGACATACATTAGTGTTGGACTCGTGTCTTTGTACTGAAGTGACAGTAGTTAATTGTTAGTATCTTTTGTACAAGCATGATTCCTTTCATTTGTTATGATGAACTATATTCATGTGTTTTATCTGTGATGGAATTGGGCTTGTCAATGGCTTTTTCTGTATATTTTTAAAATCACTTCATGCCATTAATAAAAAGAAGTGTAGTCTTAATTGTCACCACCTGGATCTTGGCTGTGAGGATCTTTATCAGATTTTGTAGAGGGTGGCTATTTTCAAGTAAACTTGTTTGTGTTTTAATACTCAGAAATAGAAGAAATCCTTTCCACCGACCTTGTGCCTGGAGATACCATGCTGATTCCATCTAATGGGACAATTATGCCGTGTGATGCAGTACTTCTCAGTGGTACTTGCATTGTAAATGAAAGTATGCTAACAGGTAAAGTAAGCTTGCATGGCTAAATGTATTAGTTTATACCTGTGTCCATGCTTAACTTGCAGTATGTGCTAGCAGAAGTGGATATGTTTATTTTGCTTGAAACGTGTCTGTTCTTGCAATTACACATACTCCTAAAAACTTATATACTTGTGTTCTGCTTACCTGCAACAGCAACCTGGTGCTGTTTGGCAACTCAAAAAATGAGTGATGATTTCTTGTTGAAAAGATTTCTTCATGATAGTTTGCCTTCCTGCCTTTTGACTCGGTGTCCACAGTGCAGTTTGAATTCTGCAGCATTGCTTCTTCAGAAAATTTTTTTCCCAAACTTTTAACTTCTTCCAAGAATGAAGGTAGTGAATAGAATGTTCTACTGTATTTAAAACCACAAATTATTATCTCAGGTTGTGCCTGCATGTGCTTAAACCAGGGACCTGATCTGTTTGAAGGACATCTTCAGTGTGTAGGATGGACCTTCTATTATTCCTAGGATAATCTGCCCAAACTGACAGCCTTTAGAAAATTGTAATTCAGAGATTGTGTTTTATCATGTTCATTTTTTTTTTAATATACTTGAGCCTTTTGCTGCTGCTAGCAACTGATAAAAATGGATTGCAGCCCTAGCTTGAGTGTACTTGGTCACCAAAGGAGCTGAGAGTAATTTTCTTAAGCTTCTAATTTTTGTGAGTGAAGATGGGGTGATGATTTTCAGCAAGAAAAGGAAGCTTGTCCTGTTTCTTTCAATGAACTGTATTTTACACCTATGTGATTTGAAGTAGGAGGCACAAAAGCTGTATTGGTGAATAAGGAATACAGTTAAATATCATTTGGGTAAGAAATCTGGTGAGCGGAGGCTAAGAGGTGAGAGCCTATCTAATAACATGCTGAAAGGAAGATTGCTTCCAGAAGTCTGCCTCTGTGCTGGTGCAGTGAGATTATACTGTGCTACTTGTAGTTGTGAAGGATAAAATGTTCTTTTTGGATGTTGCTTAGACAATCTTCTTCCATTTAAGGTGAAAGTGTTCCTGTCACAAAGATTAATCTGCCGAATCCTTCAGAATATCCAAAAGCAATGGGAGATGAACTCTACAGTCCCGAAGTGCACAAACGGCACACTCTGTTCTGTGGAACCAACGTCATTCAAACCCGGTTCTACACTGGAGAGTTGGTCAAGGCTCTGGTAGTGAGAACAGGTATTGATTGTTAAGTTTGTCACTTGTTAATGTACTTTTGTACGTGTGTGTCAACTGGCTGATACTGCTAAGCTTGGATAAAGGAGTATACCCCAACTAATTTGATAATTGTCTTTAAAACAGTGATGGAACTAGATGGTCTGGAGAGTATCAATGACAAGCAAGAAAGGGAATCAGTCTTCAGCATCAATTTAAAATGTATTTGAATGCATGTAAATGAATTTTCAGGCCCTTTAGATGTCTTGTATGGTGTGTTGGTTGAACTACATGGGTCTCTTGGAAAAGGTTTGACATATCATCAGATACAGAGAATAGAGGGGAACAGCTAATTTTGGTGGAGTCTTTGACAATGCCAAATGTTCCTCTTTACCCATAGTTTTGTCAAAGCATAACATTTGCTTAGAAAAATTAGTTTCATCCATCTGTCTACAGAAATGCTTATTCATACTAATATGTAAGGGATTTGGGGTTAAATAATACAGGTGTTCTATTAAAAACAATTGCACAGGCTAATATGGTTGTGGGATTCTGCTTTAGAAAGATCATCTTAAGAAAATTAGCACAGAATAAATGAACGCAAGCTATAATCCAAGATACAATAGAATTGGATAGACGAAATTGGACTATGTTGACTAGACTGCTACTTAAAGCAATTTTTCCACCAAATTACTTCATCCTAATTAGCCTCTTCTTTCTCTGATGTCTTCTCTTGACCTTCTGTTAGTCTATTTTAACAGTAAATGTTCTGATTTTTTTTTCCTCCCTTAATTAATTGATATCTTTCTAGGGACTTTTATTAGTCTTTTTTTCAAAGAAATACTTCTCTTCCCTTGAACATGTCTGCCCTTTAATAATGTCCATCTCAACTTGTTTTGTTTCTTTAATAAGAAATTTCATGAGCCCAGCCTGAGTCTTACTGCCCTGATGACTGAAGTCATGTTTTTAGTCTGCTCTCTGCCTGTGACAGTGAGTTGCCTCCTGTTGTAAACAGGATGAATTGAGCTCTGTGGACTTCGTTCAGGTTTTACATATGGACAAGTATGCTTTTCCTGCTATGACTATATATAGAGAGAGGAGCAAAGTGATATGAAGTCCTTTGTTCTGTCTCGTTTGCAGGGACAGCTTTTAGGCAAGTAGGGAATTTCCCTCTCCACAGAGCTGGATAGATGTCACAGCACTTGTAGCTTCTTGTTCCTAAGATATTTCATAGTAAGAACTAAAGTAACTCTCACATAGTGAGATACAAGTAAAGATCATTTTATCTGAGGAAGGGGTGTGCCTCAAATTGAAGATAATAGAAAATGTAGTCCTTAAAAGAATTCTGGGAGAGCAGAACTCCATCTGGTTGTGTGCAAAGGCATGTAGTCCTAATCTTGTCCTAAACCAGGATATATGATGGATCTGCTGGGATTGTACTCACAGTACTCTTCAAGTTAAGCCTTTAACGTGACATGTTTGATGTTACAGCTGAAATACAGATAAAATACTGATGAGCTAAATTAATTCATTTTTTTTCCTTCTGAAACTCAGTTCATGAATATGTTAGCATGTATGTCATTGTGGCTCAAATTGTAAGTAATTTTAAACTGGTTATTTTGTTTTAGAGAACAGAATTGTTCATTGTATGTCCAGTGTGTTCTCAAGGACACCACATGAGGTTTTCTTATTATTGTTTTACCCTGATGTGTTGTAGCCTATGTGGCTACAGAACCTTCTGCAAAACCATTAAAAAAATCAAAAGTAGTTCTGATTTTTTTGTTTACTACTATTAAATTACAAAGCATTCATGACTAAGTACATACAGACATGCTGAACTTCTCTGAACAGGCCCATGTGTTCTGCAGTAGAAAATTCAAAGCCTGGAGGCTTTATGCCTTGTTCCTTTTGTGATGAGCTCATCCACTTTAAGACTGATGCAGTAGATGCTTTGTTCTGGTAGAATCTTGTATGCCACATTTCGGGGGGGAGGGCTCAACCTTTGCTGTGGTGGCTTGCAGACTGAGTAGCTGTCAAGGAGCTGTCACTAGTGCCAGAAGACCTGACATTGATGTTGAGGTTGTAGTAATAGACTTCAAAGTCTAAGCAGACAGAAAATGTTTCGGGCATGCAAAGTTGGGCACTGGCAGTGGCTTCTTCACAGGTTGAGGCGAAGGTTCAAGGAGGATCTTGGAGTATCTAGTGGTTGTTTGACTGTAAGACCCTTAGAAGGGTAGTCACCTAGTTTCAGTGTCAAAATGTGATCAAGAGGTGGATTTCTCCAAAAGATGACTCTCTGCACTGCAGTTTTTTTGTGAATCTTTCGTTCTGGCTGTCAAGGGAATTACAGAGACTTTCCATTTATGTATGTAAAGGTGGACGCCAAGAATAACTTCATTTTCTTTTTGTGAGAACTGGCTTAATTAAACAATGAATATACCCACTAGCTCTGCGCTGTGAGGGATGAAGTGCAGTACAACAAACTCTGCCAGGCCAAACCATGTGAGGGTTTACTGCTGCTGCAGAAGAAGGGTTTGTTTGCTTCAGCTCATGTCCTTGCCGTAGGAGAGAAGCACTTAGTATGATGTGCACGTACATTTTTGAAGCACCTTAATTACAGTATTGCAAAACATCTGTTACTGGATATTGAGAAACAGTCATAATGAAATTAGTAGCTTAAGGGTTTTATTGAGGTTTTTAGTATATTTGCATAGCTTTGCTGTTGTTTATACTTTTAATAACTTACTCCTTTTTATTTCTAGGCTTTAGTACTGCTAAAGGACAGCTTGTTCGTTCTATACTATATCCAAAGCCAACTGATTTTAAGCTCTACAGAGATGCATATTTGTTTCTCCTGTCTCTGGTGGTGGTGGCCGGCATTGGATTTCTTTACACAGTTGTCAATAGCATCTTAAATGAGGTATGTTTTAATTTCTGGCCCAGAACTGCCTTATTTTAGAAAAGGGTTGACAATGACTTCCAACACACTTCAGATGCTGAGAAACTATTTGATTAACTGAAAATTTCTTTATTTTGTATCAATAGAATGAGAAAAACAAGATTACTGAGAACAAAATGCATCACAGAATCAGAATTTGTATATGTTACAGAGAAACTTGAGTTTACCTGAATTTCTGTTGACCCAATTACTAGATTTTTATCTTTGTTATACGTAAGATTGCCATCTGACTGATACCTAGTTGGAAAAAACAGGATACAGCACATCTGAAGCATGCTGCGGGTAAAAAATCCTCATCAAGAAATTTGTAACTGATGACCTGATAACTGTTTTTTTTTGTTTGTTGGGTTTTTGTTCCCCTCTCAAAGTTAGGCATTATTCAGTTACTGTTTTAAAGTAATACATTTTCAGAGGGAAACTGAAAATACGAAGTTAGGAGTTGTGGATAATTTAGGACTGGGTTACTGTGGTTGCTGATGGTGGGTGAAGATTGTGCGAAATTTCTGGGCCATCCAGAACACGCTGTACTGGGTTTTGCTCTTGGTAACACTTCAGTGGGATAGTGAATCTTTTAAGCAGTGAGATGTTGTTTGTTAACTCTGACCTCTGTTGCAGGTTCCAGCTCATACCATCATCATCGAGTCTCTTGACATTATCACTATCACGGTGCCTCCAGCACTCCCTGCTGCCATGACTGCTGGCATCGTTTATGCACAAAGAAGGCTGAAGAAAATCGGCATCTTCTGCATCAGCCCACAAAGGATAAATATTTGTGGCCAGTTGAATCTTGTGTGTTTTGATAAGGTTAGGTAAACTTTGGAACTTTGCCACCTGGAGGGGCATTGTCTTATAAATGGGAATTTGTATAGACAAAAAAGGAAAATTACTTTTCATATAAGTTAGGTAATTTTTTATCTCTTAGCTTCCAGGTATTCAGTGTTTGCCATCTGGTAACTCTCTTAATTTATTCTTCTCTAAAAAGTTATTATAATAGAGATGCTTTCTTATCTCAAGACTCATAAGTCCCAGCTTACTACTGGCACCCCAGAAATGTGAGAGTTGAGGTTTATTAAGAGCTTTATTTAGTACACAAGCTTCTGAAGAATTGAAGTGTGAAGTCAGACTTGTTTCTCATTTTCATTCATTTCAATGAAAAACCAAGACTGCATACTTTGTTATTATTCCGTAACAAAAACGTGAGTGAAAGACAGTAATGCCACTAGCCAGAATTCTTTGCTTTGGGCTATTTCCTAAATAGAATTTATTTTCCTCCTTAGATTTTATCTCAAATAAAAAGTACCCATGCTAAATTTATTATTTCCCTTGTAAATACATTCCAGTTGCTATTTTAGCTATGTAAGAAAGTACTACTAAGGGTATCTATTTTCCATTGTCCCTGGTCCCTGAATATCGAGATGTTGAGTTATCATCTTTGGATTTTAAGGGTCTGTTTCATTGTCCTATCTGCAGCAAGGGCCATGATTGCCTTGAATGTTTTTTAAAGTTATTTAGTGGATTTGGAACTCAATTAACAGCAAAAAGCAAGGGAGATATGGTATTTTCTGTCCTGAAGGCTTGATTTGTAAGTGAATTTGAAAGAAAATATGTTGTTCAGGTGTAATTTGACTAAATAGCTGTTAATTTTTGCTTTATCTGAGGATAATTTGTTTCTGAAGGCTTTTTCTTACCATGCCCCCTGGTCTATTTTCAGACTGGCACACTCACTGAGGATGGATTGGATCTTTGGGGAATACAACGGGTGGAAAATGCTTGGTAAGGGTGAGCTCAGAGCTGATAGCAAATGTGATAATCACTTGTGTTGTAACGGCTTTGTGAGCTGATACATGTTCGTGTTTCTATAATGACCTGTAGGAATGCCACTGAAACTGTGGTGTAGGTGTAATTCAAGTTATAACTCCCTTACAAAGCTGAGGAGGAATTCTCTTTGTTGAAGTCTGAGACATCATTAGGTTCATACTGCAAAACTGTTGCAGTTCAACTGTTGCATGTTGCCTTAATCCTGTCCTCCTAAGTGATGACTTTTTGGTCTGGTAAAATGAATTAGGTTAGCTAATTGAGTTATCGACAAAGTGATAAGAGGCCTTTTTATGAGGAATCAAACTAGACAGTGAACGACTAGGAGCGTTTGAAGGAGGAAGAAGTTGTGATGGTTTCTGAAGATTCCAGCCCAGAGTCTTAATTTGTTTTCTGTGATGTGTGAAAACACAAGTGAAGGGACTTGTGCAGTCGATTTTCTTCTGTTAATCTAAACAAACCTTTTGAATTGGCTCATAATAAATAATTGTAGTGCTAAGTATATTATTACTTCATTGTTTCAGTTTCCTTTTACCGGAAGAGAGGGCTTGTAGTGAGAGCTTGCAGAAGTCTGAGTTTGTTGCTTGCATGGCAACTTGTCATTCCCTTACAAAAATTGAAGGGGTGCTTTCTGGGGATCCACTTGATTTGAAGATGTTTGAAGCAATAGGATGGGTAAGTGCCATTTTTTCCCCTGAAAATTGCATTACGAAAAAGTCAAAGTTAATGAATGTATAAATTAGTTGATTTTTTTTAAATACAGATTTTAGAAGAAGCAACTGAAGAGGAAACAGCCCTTCATAATCGAATCATGCCAACAGTGGTTCGACCTTCAAAACAACTTTCCCCAGAATCCAAACAAGCAACAGATCAAGAAATGGTATAAATATTCAAAACAATTGGTTTGAGTTAAAGTTAAGCAAATACATTTTGCTGTATGTTGAGGTTCTGGCTGATAAAATTGAAATGGGACCAGAACTGTGTGGGTGTTGTTGGCAAAGACAGAAGAAACATGTTTAAACTGTTGTTGAAGGTAGTGGTTCAGTATAGGCCAGTTTCAAGGTGAGCAAACTGAGCGTCAACATTACTGGCTTACAAACTGGTTATAAAGTACAGTAATCCTTTTTGAGCTTGAGCCTTTTAATACTAGTATTGTTACCAAATTCTTACTGTGCTAATCAAGTGCCTTAGGTGTGCTCACCTTGCAGTTTCAGTTAAAACAGTTGTTTGTTAATGTCACTTCATGGAATTCTTGCCACTGTTGTACCTTAGAGATCTGTTAAGTGCTGAGTTAAAAACAAAATGTACTTGGCAGATTTAAAAGTTTGTTCTGCCGGTATTTTTAGTGTTTTTTAATACTTCAGGAAGGGAAATTCAAGCATATGACTGACTGTATATCCAGATTATCACAGAGCAAGGTAGTGGGAGGGTATAACAAGTCAGTTTATCTGTATGAGTTGTGTAGTAAATAGAAGTGCCTTTCTTTTGTTCAGAAGTCAGTGTACATGCACAGCAGTAATTACTGTGCAGTAGTTGATGTGAATGTTCTTGAAACTTACTACATGAAATTTTGGGGTTATACTTAATAACTGTGGCCTCATTGTGAGACACTGTAGTAGTTTGGTCATTTACATAGGCTAAACAGACATGGGTTGGACTGGGAGAGGTCTTGCAAATTCTAATCAAGCTCTAAAGTCTATGTCTCACTTTAAAAATACTAAACAAATGCAGTATACTTATATTCAGCTTTTATGACATCCATTGAAAATACAGTGTGACTATATCAAGAATGCTATGCTGGTTCATTTACTGATTTATATTGAAATCTTTTGTAGCTGAAGAAATACTTTAAAATTAATATTTACAGTGAATGTGTTTTCTTTTCAGGAATTGTTTGAGCTTTCGGTAAGTATGCTTTTTCAATTAAGCACCTGCCTATTTTTGTTCGACTGTATGTGGATGTAACTCTTTTCCTTCCTTCCTGTGTGACACAGACTGGTTATGAGATTGGAATTGTGCGCCAGTTCCCATTTTCCTCAGTTTTGCAGCGTATGTGTGTAATAGCAAGAGTTCTAGGGGAGAAGAGGATGGATGCTTACATGAAAGGTGCCCCAGAAGTGATTGCCAGCTTGTGTAAGCAGGAAACAGGTAAAGGAACAAACTATTTCTATTTCTTGTGTAGCTCAGCTGTAATATGAATATTTTAATAACTCTAAACTTGACCTTTTTAAAGTTCCTGTTGACTTCGAACATGTCCTGGAAGAGTACACTAAGCAGGGCTTTCGAGTTATTGCTCTTGCTCACAGAAAACTGGAGTCTAAGCTTACATGGCACAAAGTCCAGACTATTAATAGGTAAGAGTGACTTCGTTTTTTTAATAAGTAACAGGCTTTAAAAGCTGCATGCTTTGGATTAATATGTAATGTGTATTTTTGTTTAAATCAATTACTAGTCTTCTTTAGCTTCTTCTTCTGTCTTGACATATGTAGTTCTGTTCATCCTTTAGTTATGCCCTGGACAATACATAGAAATTTAGGATAAAGAAGTGTTTTCTGCAGTGAAGTGAATTCAGGGGCACATCTTTAAAGCTGGAAACAAACTGTAATGTTATATTTTATGGTGTTTAATTTACACTATCGTGGCAGAAAATCTCATCTGATTTCTTTGTTTCTTGCACAGACTTATATCATCTGTGTTATTAAAGATAATGACATGTAGTGGAAACCCTCCTGTACATGTTTGATGCTATTTCCTCATCTCCTAAAGTCAGCATGTCCATTTTCTCATTGCAGGGCTGGTCAGAAAGGTTTGGAAGGTAGAAAGGTTTCTTCCTTTAAAGAGTAGTATTTCCTGTTGATTGTTTTTCAGCTGGTCTTAGTTTTGTGGACAGTGCTGTCTTTCCCACAGTGTTTGAAAGTGTAGCATAGCTATGAAAATGCCAGCTTTGACTGTGTTCTTTTGTATCAGCTTTGTGTACAAGATGAAGAGTTTGCAAAGCACACATACACACAAAGCAGAGAAAGGTGTTTTCCAGTTTCAGGTGTGAAAATCTACAGTAGCAGTAGAGTACCCAAGACCTGTAAATACACTGATTTTTTCATGTAAACCAAGGTTAATTAGTTTCTTTACTTAATTAGCTAGTGTCTATTAATATTACTAGCCTTGATAACATAATTTGGTAGCTTTTATGTTAAGGCTCAGCTAATACAGAAAATAGAGGTGTGAACTCTAAACGTATCTTAAAATTTAGCTGTCAATGCAGTTAGCTTCAGAGGATATTTTCTAGCAATAACCTTTTTGAGACTGTAATTTTCTATAGAAAGAGTTCCCGTGGAAGAAACTAAAAATTGTGCTTGAGAAGAAACAACATTTTCTCACACTGGTGATATATCTCAGGTCACTTTTTATAAAGCAAATTATTCACTTCATGATTAAAAATACACATTTCCCTTTTCCTTGATAAACAGAAAATCAGGCTTTTAAATCTAATAATTGTAACCCCTCTAATGTTTTTTTCCTTGTCTCCTTTTCATCAGAGATGCTATTGAAAGCAACATGGATTTTATGGGGTTAATTATAATGCAAAACAAGTTAAAGCAAGAAACCCCTGCTGTACTTGAAGATTTGCATAAAGCCAACATTCGCACTGTCATGGTTACAGGTTAGCATGTAAACATTCATACTCAGAAGATATAAAAACATCCCTTTTTGGTCTTGTTTTAATTATAGTGTATGAAGTCAAATTTTAGTGTCAGTAGGTTGGGATCACACTGTGTTTGTAGCAAGGGAGAAGTTTAGAAACTTGTGCAAGTTGCTTTGCTACGTCAGAGATCAGAAACCAGAAGAGGCTACTTCATAGCTTCCTCTCCCTAGCTCCATGCACAAACTACTTTATACTGAATTGAAGGATGAAAACCTTTAGAGGTCTTCCAGATCAGACTAAGGGAAAGTCCTGGTCTAATTTTATGGCTGATCCTCCTTTGAGCAGGAGGTTGGACTAGATGTCCTGATAGTTCTTACCATTTTGATTTATATTATGAAAAGTCACTTTGTATTGGATTTTTTGGGGAAGAATGAGTTATGTCCCCGTAGATGTGCAAAGTATCTGTGCTCAGTCTTCCACACAATATGTGTGTTTGCTTTTTAAATCACAGGTATTGCAGCTTTGGAATGTTTTGCTGGGCTAGCAATACAACTCTGTGTTTGCATGTTCTGTGACTGTTTAAAAAGCAGTATTTTAAATGGCCACGTGTTTTCTGCCTGATTTTCCCCATATACTAAGATTTGATCAATAGGAGATCTTTATGGCTCAAAGCAGCAGACAAAGTTTATAGGGGAGGGGTTTACTGGGCTAGGCTTTGAATGTTGTCTGTAGCTTGGTTTGTCCTGAGGTTGTCCCTGGTACATTAGGCAGTCCTGCTCCTAGTTCTAAACCAGCTTTGTTAGCTCTTCTCTTACGTGGAATATCAGTGTATGATATTGATTCTTTTCTGACTGAAACCCTCTTAAATGCAATTGTTTAACAGGGGATAACATGTTAACTGCTATCTCTGTGGCCAGAGACTGTGGAATGATTCTACCTCAGGATAAGGTCATTATTGCTGAAGCACTACCTCCAAAGGATGGGCAGGCTGCCAGGATCAACTGGCATTATGCAGATACCCTCGCAAAATGCACTAGTTCATCACCAGCCATAAACTCAGAGGTAACATGACCATTATTATGCCCTTAGAGTGTAAGCAGTTAGTTTTACTGTTGAGTTGCTTTTTATGTTATTCCATTAAATAGTAAATCTGCTGTTAAGGTCAAATCAGAATCGATGTAGTAGTTAACTTTCCGATCTTCAAATACCGAAGAGTAGTAAAGCAGCTGGGGGAGTAGTTTTTCAACTGTGATATGACATTGGACATTTCCGTTGTGCAGCAGACAGGTTTTTTCCCCAACATTTCAATCTGTTAATACTGCTCTGGCTGCTTTTAGTTGAAATATTAAACCACATTTTTTTATTGCTAAGTAAGTGTTTCCATTGTATCAGGTTTTCTTTCAAGTAACATTCTTAGAAACCTCCTCTTGTATAGGATCTCTAGGAATGCTTCTGAGTATTAGTTTGAAATTTCAAGGTATCTGTGTAAATACATTACAGCTGGAGTATTAAACTACTTTTGATAGGATATTCCAGTTAAATTGGTCCATGAAAGCCTTGAGGATCTCCAGATGACAAAATACCATTTTGCAATGAATGGGAAGTCATTTGCAGTGATTTTGGAGCATTTTCAGGACCTGGTACCCAAGGTGAGCATTTTACTTGAGTGTGGGCACTTTTAATGGTGAGCAGACTTTGCCCTGTGACCATTAAGAAATCTTCTGTCTTCCAGCTTGTGTTACACGGCACTGTGTTTGCCCGCATGGCACCTGATCAGAAAACGCAGTTGGTGGAAGCTTTACAAAATGTAGAGTAAGTATTTGCTTAAGCATAGAAAGTGTGACAGTATTTGGTGTAATAGGAGACAAAAGTTGTGCGTGCTGCTAGCTGTTCTGCCAGAAGAAAAACGTTGGGCTAACAGAACTTTGTGTTGGTAAATCAGTCTATTAGCTGAGCAGGAATGAGAGTAGTACCATCTGCTGGCTAGTTGGGAAAGTTTCACGCTGTTCATTAAGTTTTAAATGAGGAATGTGTGCATAAACTGAATAACATCTTGTAAATGCAATTGCTTGGTTTAATAAACAAACCCATCAGATGTCTTCTGTGTATTACAGAAGTATTCTCGGGATGACTTCCGTTGACATTGGTCAGTATATGACTGTGTTGGTGTTGGGCCTTGCAGTTCTAAAGTGCCTTTGCCTAGAGCAAAGATGCTTTAGACCACCTCGGGATGATAGAGGGCTAATTAAACCACTGTTGGTTTGACTGGCCTGCCATAGTTGTGTTACTTTTCTGTCTACTTCCTTATATTTATAAGGGCAACAGTAAATGTTTTCAGCATTAATGATCGCCTGTTGTTATGCAAACCCTGAATAACTCACAATAGTATAGAAGTGTTTAATGAAATAAACTAAGGGTACTATGGTTAGGGAATGCTGATGTCTGTTTGGTTTTTACAGTTACTATGTGGGCATGTGTGGAGATGGAGCAAATGACTGTGGCGTAAGTATATTTTCATTTTCCATACAGTTTCAGTTAAATTGTACAACTGAAAGCAAGTTCTGTAATGGTCTCTATTTCAATGTTAACTGGCAGGCGCTGAAGAGGGCACATGGTGGTATATCTCTGTCTGAACTTGAGGCTTCTGTGGCATCACCATTCACGTCCAGGACACCCAGTATTTCCTGCGTGCCAAAGCTGATCAGGTAATGCCATTTACTATGAACCATGCGTCTATGTAACTCATTTTGCATACCCTGCATTAGTATATGTTTGATGCTGTAGGAGGCCAGTTTGAATTAAAGAAAAAGCCACACATTTTTAGTGGTTCTGTTTCTTTACTGAAAGTACTCTTAGCAAAGGCTTGCCATAGCATGGTTTAATATTTTGTTATAAACTCCTTTGTCCATGTAAAGTTAATATTTCAGAGCATGAGTGAGCTTCTACACATTGGTCTTTAATTTTATATCTTAGTGACTACACTAGTTTCCATAAAGGCTGTGTGTAATTGCAGCAGTAAAATTCTTCAGATAATTACTCAGCACCATACAAAGTAGAATACTAATTTTCTAAATAGGGTTTGACCAATTTTGACTCTAGAATTGGAAGTTAGGTAATGATTTTGGATAAAGGTCAGCAAAAGAAAGGAGTCTGTGTGGAACTAATGAAGTAATGCATTTTCAGAAACACTTCTGAAGTCAGCAGCTCTGTGGCTGACAGCATGTTCATTCAATCCATGTAGCAAACTAATGCTTCATAAATGCCTTTGCGAACAAACCTTTTTAAAACCTTTAATTTAAAACCTCTGTTGGAAAACCACATGAAGTGTCCAAAGAAGACTGAGGTAAGGTGGTGGCTCATTCAGAAGACATGCTCACAACTTTGATGTTGATGGAAGTGTACTTACTGTTCTGACTCCAATTTCTCTGTATTTCTGCAGCCTAATGTCCCTCCAGGGGTTTGCTGGTGTGCTCAATTGCAGCTAACATTTTGCTGGACAGAACTTAACTGCTTGCACAGAAAGCTTTGTAGTTACATGATTGCATCTGTTTTGACAGGGAAGGCCGTGCTGCTTTAATAACTTCCTTCTGTGTGTTTAAATTCATGGCATTATACAGCATTATCCAGTACATCAGTGTTACTCTGCTATATTCTGTAAGTATTCTCTAAGTGATTAAGCAGTGTCAGCATAGTTCAGAGATTTGAAATTGATAGATACTTCATACAAATTGTTGCAGGTCTCTTTGAGTACAGCACATGCATTCTAAAACCGTATTTGGACTTACAGTATTGTTAGTATTTGGGTTCTTTGTCATAATAACTGTACAAAGTACATTGTAGTATATATTTAGGAAAGAAACTGCACAAATTGAATTAGGAGGGGGTAAAAAGTGAAATGGACTATTTCCTGTTAATAAGATTGGACTCAGAATATGGCATGTGGTAGAAATCCTGTATTTGAATTTGTATTCTGGGTAAATTAAAGGTACGGAGTATTAAGGGACCTTTGAGGTGGAAATTTTGACAGCTACATGACTACATAGTAATGTTGTGATGTTTAAAGAACTGCAAGCCAAAGTTATCGTTTCATTGTAAGATTCACTAATATAAGTTTGATTACAAACAAATTGCAGTTACAAATAACTTACTCATCTTGAAAAGGAAATTGTTTCATATCTTGATACTTCAGAATTGTTCTGTGAATTGTAGAATACTCAGGACTCCTGCAGGTAAAGGAAGCCAGTTTTACAGGAGACTGTCCTGTTTATAGAGCAAAATTTAAAAAATTAAGGCCGTAAGAGTGTCACTGTAAATTTTTCTTGGTGTGAAGCAATTACCAATATTTCACTTGTGATTTCTCTATAGATCCTGAGCAATTTGGGAGATTTCCAGTTTCTCTTCATTGATTTAGCAATCATTTTGGTGGTTGTCTTCACTAGTAAGTATTGTGCTGAATTACCATTGCTGGCTTCTGTTAACCAAGCAGTTTTTGCTTGGTCAAATTTTCTTTAATATCTAATTACATGTTGTTTGAGTGAGCATTGTGACATACAGTGAAGATGTTATGACTGCTACAGTATATGCATTAAGAAAACCGAAACCACCACTGTATACTGAACTAGATTAATCTGAAATTTGTGAAATGTCCTCATACAAGAAGCAGGTTGTGGGCATGATCTTAGAGAAGTAATTCTTCACAGTACAGGAAGTCATGAATTTTACTGATATGATGAAGCTGTTTTTGGAATCAAGCCAGGAGATGCTCCAGGATCATCCTTCTCAAACGTTTTGATTTCTTGCATTTTTAGTTGAACTTCTGTCCATGAAATGTTATACTCAAATTATTACCTAGTGAAGCATTTGATTCCAAGTATGAGCCTTGCACTCAGTTCACTAGCTAACAGTAGAATTCCCTTTTGAAGTTTAATGGAAACCTATTCTTTGAAGCAATGGCAGTCCAAAAGTGAGGAGATGAGCTGTAAGTCCTTGTGCCAGACAAAGGGAGTTTGGCCAGACACTACTAATTCCTTAAGTCTGATGGCTGCTATTGTCCCCTGCTATGCTGTGCTACGGGGGAACCGGCCTGTAGAAGGCACTGTGGCATTATTCTAGGGCTTCATAATCTTTTCAAGGTGGTTTTGTGTTTGCAGTTCTGGACTAATTTTTGAAGTGATGTCATGAGCAAGCCATTCTAATTCCACAGAATGTGAACAGGGTCATTCTTGAAAACCATAATGATGTCATTTGTTTTTCATTCTCTTTGCAGTGAGTCTGAACCCTGCTTGGACAGAACTTGTTGCGCGAAGGCCTCCGTCAGGTCTTATCTCAGGTCCACTTCTGTGTTCCGTTTTGTCTCAGATTGTCATCTGCCTTGCTTTCCAAACCATTGGGTTCTTCTGGGTCAAACAGCAGTCCTGGTATGAACCTTGGACAGAGGACTCTGAGTAAGTGTTTCAGTGGCTCTGAAGGATACAGTAGGTATTGAAAAGCTATAAGCAATAGTTGCTCTCCCTCGCCCCGCTTTGAGGACTTTGTAAATAAAGCTGCTGTGTGGCAACTTGTTAGTCTGCTGATTTTTTTTTTTTGTGAAAAGCATATTGATAACATGGGAGTTGCCCAGTGGCTGAAAAGCAAAATTGTGTCAGAGCCAGACAACAGGGTCTAAAGACTCCTCAACTCTGAAACTGTAGAGACAGAAATTTGAAATTAATGGTTCAGATCTATTTTAACTCTTTTATATTATAAAGGTTTGTTTTCCTTTTAGAGTTACTGTAAATCAAGTTTGTATTTTTGAAAATGAAGAGGTATTTTAATGTCTTTTTTAGATTGTAGTGTTTTCTTACCTGTATTCAAAGTCTATCTGTGGTGATAGTTCTAAACCGCTAATGTAGCAAATGTACAAGCTGGCAGCATAAAAGAACTCGAAGCTCTGAATTCACAAAAATTGCTGCCTCCCTGCCTCAGTTTTGAGTCTCAGGGACAAACTTTTTTTGCCACTGTTGCAATTTGTTCTGTCATTTTACCTTTGTAAGTAAGTAGGCCTTTTTACATCTTTTCCATAACTCAGTATTTAATGGGGTTTTTTTATATTGTAGTGCATGTAATATACTGGACATCATGAACAACAGCTATGCACGCCATGGGAATGAGACTCTACGTGATGAACATTACATTAAAAATTACGAAAACACAACTTTGTTTTTTATATCCAGCTTTCAGTACCTCATAGTGGCAATTGTCTTTTCTAAAGGAAAGCCCTTCAGACAACCGTGCTACAAAAATTGTAAGTCCTTTCTTAGTATATACAGCTCCAAATAAAACTCAAAAAAAAAAAGCGACTGTGCTGTTGTTTACAATTCTGTTTTGACACTTCGGCAGCAGCAGTGTTGCTAAGAGAACATAATGCAGTTATCTTCTGACAATCAGAGCTAGAAATAGGGAAATATTAAACAGTATGGAGGAATCTGTGTTAATACTTGTTTTGTTTGTAGAAATACATGTGTGTATACATTTCAGCTCCTCAAGTGAGCCAGTGAGAGAGTCAGGCCTTCTGTCTCTTTATAGCTATCAGAGCAACTAGTATATTGCCAGATTTTGCCTGGAAGGGGTTTAGAGGGAGAAAAGAGGTTATTTCCAGGAAGTAATGAACCCATAATACATGGAAAAACTGCCTAAAACTCTGATTGTGGGATGGCCCAATTAAAATATTTTTTTTCTTCTTTTACAGTTCTGTTTGTTATATCTGTGATAGTTCTTTATGTCTTCATATTTTTCATCATGTTGCATCCTGTAGAATCTATTGACGCATTTCTTGAGGTAAGAGTCTGCTTCCCAGCATAACTGATTGGCTGCTTTTGGGGGAAGCGTCACTTCACACCATGGGGTGGGAAAAGGAGAATTTATAACTCTGAGCCTGTTGTGAATGTGTTTTTACTTGACATGTGATTTACTAACCTCTGGCGACTTCTTTTCGCAGCTTGTGTGTGTGCCATATGAGTGGCGCCTAAAAATTCTCAGCATCGTTATCATCAATGCAATTGTATCTGTGCTGGTGGAGGTAAGAAATTCCAGTGGAGAAAATGCTTCTCTGTTAAGTGTGCATGTATATCTTTTGTTTAGAAGATCTCCCTTCACAGTATGCCAGTGTAAGTGGCTACTCTTTTCTTATTGTGTATTTCTAAAAATGGCCTTGTAGGCTAGATTTAAGGTGTCAAGGTTTTCTGTGTTAAAAGCATAATTTTAAAACCTTTTTTGGTTAATTAAAGAAAAGGGGGAGAGGAGTTGAAAGACTTAAGTTACATTATTTCATAGAAAAATATTTATTTCATAGATTAATTATTTATTTTATTTATTTGCTGTGTTACTTCAGAATAATAACATACTAAAGAATTATATAAAATCCTTAGGGGAAGCCACCTTCACTCATTTAGATGAAGCTTATTATTCAGAATAATGCATATCTGTGTAACTTGTTCATCTGATATGATCAAAATTCATGCAGATCTGCTTTTTCCATCCCTGAGCTTGTCCAAAGCCAGTCACTCTGGATGTTGACCTCTTTTGCTGTAATTGCATAGTGTGCAAAAACATGCCCTACCCTTCATCCAGGACCCCATTGTAATTTCTAAGAATCCAAATTTGACAGAAAAATGTTCCAGGAGAACTCTGTTTTCACAGTCAGTCATTTATTCCTGTGTTTAGTTCTTCTCCCTGTTACGCTGATGTGTCATTTCCAACCTGAATATGTTTGGTGTTTGGTTGCAATCATTAGTCACTTTTTTCCCTTCAAGATGACGAAGGCTTCCAACAATATCTAGTGCTTGCACACTACAATTACCTGGTTTTATTGTATGATATTTGCTGCAGTTTCTATTCAGTATTTCCATTACTGTGTGAGGGATTGCTGTCAAGGTAACCAGCATAAATGTTTGCTTGGATCATACCATTTTGGCCTTTGAAGAGTACTACAGCATTAATATTCTGTCCAATTGACACCTTTTTTCCCTTTTATTTGTTAAGTTAAATCAAACAAAGGGTTTTTTTGGATAATTGAATGTAAATTATCATGGCTTTGTGTTTAAAATGTTGTTCCAAATAGAATTTGCAATATATGCTATTATGTTGCTGCCTATTGGAACATATTTCTCAGTGTTTTCATGTGACAGGTGACACCTTGTCTTTTCCAAAACATGGCAGTAGTTATTAATTTTCTTGGCCTTTTTCTTGTTAACAAGTTTATCCACACGTAAAGCTCCTGTGCCTTTCTTACATTGTCCTATAGCTACTCTAACGCTGCTTGTGATGTTTCCCTTTATGCCTTTTTGTTTTTTCATTTTTCTTTATTAGTAAACTCTCAGTAGTTTTCTTTTTTTTTGTCCTTCTTTTTATTTGTGAAAAGTTAAATTTTATGTATATCGCTGTCTTTGCCACTGAAACAAAAGTTATTCTGAAGCTGCAGAAGCATGGCTTTTTTTATCTTCTAATAAATTTAGAACAAGCCTCCTAGATAGAAATATTTTTTCCTATTCAATTTCAATTATTAGTGCAGTGATAAATATGACCAAGAGAAATAAACTTAACTTCTGCTGAAAAATTCCTTTGTTCTGTAGGTGATCTTTCTAACTTCTATAGAACTTGGTGGTGTTTCTGTTCTGGAAGTGTAAAGGCTCCAGTAGAAACTCCGTATAGTGTGTCAATCCATGTATCAGCACATCCCTCTTGAGGACAAATCATTCTCCTCTGGTTTAAATTAATGTTCTTAAGGTTCCACTCCTCAGCCTTGTTGGTTGCCACATCAATCTGTAAACTTGTGAATTTCTATTAAGCATCACGTAAGCAATGTAATTATTGCAGAGTGTTTGCTTTCACCCAGTATTTCAAACCCCATCCCACTCTTTTTCCTATGCAGGTCTGGTTTAGCATCTTCCAACACTTTAATCACTTTGCTTATTCCCAAAACCCCTGGGGTGATTTGTCACATTCCTTTTTATTTTGCCTTTTTATCTTGTTGCTGGTACTTTAGTAATAAAATAGAAGTACCTAGAGTTTTCTTGACATGAAGTGTTTGAGCGGGTTATGCTTTGTCTTAAAATCAGTTTCTTCCACTTTTGCTGTTAGTTGAATGCTTTGTTTAGGCAGATGAGTTGTCTTACTGTACAACATGTGTCCAACAGAAGTGCTGTCTCATGATTCTCAAATCCCAAGCCTTGTTTTATGATACACACTTCACCTTCCATAACTTCAGTCCACCTCTTGGACTGCATTTGCTCAACTCCAGCAGTATGACTCAGGCTCCCTGGAAGTTTTTCATGTGCCAGCTCCCTGGGTCCTGTGTTGTGTAGAAATCGCAGGTGATTTCATTCCTTCACTTCCAGTATAGCTCATTGTCTTTTCTTGTGTGCCTGGCTGGGTTTTCTGCTCCCTACACTTTTCACCACAGACTTACCTGGCTACCACAGGTCATATTCTGAGTATCTGGGAGAGGCCACTGGTGGCATCTCCTTCCGTCTTTTAACAAGGTACTCTGTGTATATATATCACCTAGAGCTTGTTCTGCTGACGTTAATCCCTTAGTAATTGTCTCTTTAGGTGTCTCATAATTATGAGATACGTGAGGGATTGTATCTATCTTCTTTGGCCACACTTGCCAGTGGCAATCATATGTGGTCTCATCATTGCTTCTACAACAGGAATAATTTGTGGCTGTGGTTGTCCCAAATGTGTTTTCTGAAATGCTCTGTAAAGCTTTGCTCCTTCCATGTGGGTGCCAGACTAGGTTCACAAAGCATGCAGATTCCTTCTACCAGATGACAGAAAATATTGCACAACAAAGGCAGATCCTAGCAGCTGTTCCTCCTTTCCCCTGATGCCTGGTGTAGACATTCTTTAACCAGACTGGCTTCAAAAATGAACATCTAACTAGCTGAAGATTCGTTGGCAAATGCTTTGTAAAAACACTATCAAATTCTGTATATTACAAAATCATAAGCACTATAAAATCTGTTATAAAAGTCTGGGTAATCAGCTCCCCATTTTCATTGGCAGAGGTTAGTTGGATGTTAGAAATGGAATCTGTCCCAGGATCAGAGTTGTAGGCTCAAGGCTGTGGAAGGTACAGGTTCACACCTGTGTTGTCAGATTTGCTCAAAGCTCTTGAGTCTGCCCATGCAGCTGTATAAAAATAACTAAATGTACTGAACATACTGTTCAAGTTCTGCCCTCTTAAAATCTGGAATGACGCCTACTGAATTCCTTCATTCCCGCTGGTGTCTCAGCTTTGCCACCCCACTACAGCTTTTCTGGGAATGTCACTGCTTTTAAAACAGACTACGAACAAAGCATAGCTGCAGTGTGCAGTACACAGTAATGTTAAAGATGGTTTATGGGGAAACTGCTTTAAACACTCATGTCTGTGATGTTTCACAGGTTTTTTAGAGTATTGAAACACATTAAGAGTGTGTATTTATGGTTTTTACCATATGTTTTTTACCAAAAGTTTTGATCATTGTTGCTGTTGATTTAAAATACGTGTTCATATTTACAAATCTCATGTGAGCACTTTAAGAATGAAAATATTTGTCAGGTAACTGCCAACAAGTAGTGCAAACTCTCTATTTTGCTTGGCACTGAATTAGTTATGCCTAACGCACTATTTCAGGTTTTATTTGTAATGTGCACACTAACAACAAATGATCATTAGTTTCTTTAATTCTTCCTGCTCGCTGTAATGTCTCACAGAATGTCCTCCTTGATATGATCCTTTGGAAGGTTGTGTTCAATCGAGACAAACAAGGAGAATATCGCCTCACCATACCCCAGCCGCCCCAGGTTGGAGACTAGTATTTTGCTGTCATCATTTGAGTGCATGTGGATTAATTTGGTTTTGCCTCTTAATGATCTATAAGTGTCTGTTGCCTTATCTTAAGCTTGAGTCTGCTTAAATTAGATGTCTGTTACTAGAGTATTAAAAGTAAAGGCTTATGGGTTTATATTTTTCTCCTTAGTGACACAGTTTAGTTGGTGTACAAGAACTGGGAAGCAAACCTAGAGGGTTGCTTTTAAGACTTTACTCACTTTATCTTCAGTTTGCCCATTAGCATATTTCGTGTTGTCACAGATCAGCGTGCTAGGACTGGGAACATCTTTAATTGTTTGAAGCAATTAAATTGAATTAAAATTAATTTGGTTTAGAGCTTTAGATCATTGAGAGCAGTAATTGTTAGCATATACAAATGAAACCAAACAAGATGGCAAATGAAAGTACTTTTATTACTACTTCAGATGGTTTAGGAGACTGCAAGGTTTTTCAGGTGACCATGAATTTTGCTCTGGTCTGCCTCTCCGCTGTTAGTTCGTGAAGGAAATCTATGTGAATCCCATAAAAACTAGCTTTACTTTAAGCCTTTTGGCTTACTGCTTTTGTCTGATTGTACATTTGTGCTTGCTAGAATTACAATGGTTTATTTCTCAGCACTAAATTTTATTATATGTATTCAGATTTACACTTGTCCTTTTGAGGCTGTTGAAGAACAAATTGCTTTTTGTGCACTGAAGAATGGAAACTGTGCTTAAGGCTCATGTTCACAAATTGATAGAAATTTAGTGTGATGAAAACTATAGAATATATCTCCATTAAAATGTCTGCCCTGCAGTCTGTAGGTGCTCTCTGAGACATGAGAGGGGTTCACTCTCAGGAATGAGGAATGGTGTTTCTGTTCCCCAGCTGGCTGAGTTACATGCATTTAAGACTGGGAGAGGAAAATTAGGAAGGAAGACTTCGGTTCAGTAATTTGTGTCCATTTTAATAACTATTAATACCTGCAGTGCTTGGGTTTTACAGTATCAGCAAGTTAAACTCTGCTACTTTTGGCTGCCTGCCTGCCTTCTGTTTAAAAATTCATTGCTGAAAAAGTGTTTTGAGACTCTGGGAATTTGCTTTTTCTAGACCAGACTTTTATTTGCCCGTAGTAAAATCATTTAATGTTCCTTGTTCTATCTGTGATTATTGAAACTGTTATAAAGTACGCATAAAAGCTGTTGGTGGTCTTAGATGTTATGATAGTGCAGAATACATGTTTTTTTCTTAATGTTTTTTAAATGTCATGGCTACCATAGTATAGAAGAGATGACACAAAAGAAGAGTTTCTGTACTACAGTTCCAATGTGACAATGAAGTAGTAAATTAGAGACTGAAATAAGTGTTTTTCTTCTAGTGATTTACTGTATTGTTAGTTATGTTTGGGATTTTTTTCCTACAGTAATGCAGTTTTCAAATCTGTTCACTTCTGCAGGAGGCTGTGGACCGCTGTGGAGTCTGTTTCCTCTCTTCCCTGTTTGGTTGTAGAGAGAAGACACCAAAAGCCAAGTATATGCACCTAGCTCAGGAACTGCTGTTTGATCCAGAATGGCCACCAAAACCCAGGACAACAACAGAAGCGAAACTACCATCCCAAGAAAATGGTTCATATCAAATCATCACTGTAACGTAACAGTGGATCTTGGTGGCATGTATTTTTAGTAGTATGCAGAAGAATGTAATTTTAAGGCTTTATTTGAAATTGCAGTGTGCTAAATGTCAAATTCTAATGCAGATATTTCCAACTGTTTTGTCTCTCTGAATACAAAATTCAGAGCCAGACATCTTATGGCTATACATTTTAAAAATGTAGGTTACTTTAGGCAGAACAAAAATGATTGTGTTTCCTTCCACCTTCTTTCAAATTTCATTGTTCCTAAATGAGATGCATTTGAAGGTTTAAACTGCAGGGCAGTTAAAACAGATTCACATTATTTGCCTGGAGTATTTTAATCATTGTTCTAACCTGCTTACCTGGGCATATGTTCATGTAAACCCTATGATATAATGGTTTCATGGTTGTACTAGAGGTGCTTTGTCATGCTTTTGTTTTTTTGGTGTTTGTTTTTTGTTGAGTTGGATTTTTGTTGTTGGGTTGTTTTTTTTTATCCTGACTGATGAAAAGCTTTGTGCCTCAGAACGGTTCTAAAGTTTAGGTGCGTGTACCTCTAAGTTTGTCCCTGCTAGTAAGGAGTGTTTCCAGGTGTAATGTTTGGGTTTTAAGTTCCATACTTTAGTCTGCCACAGCAGAATTCAGAATGTTGTAGAAGCAATATGCTCTGTCCTTAAAAAGAAGGCACACTGCTTTCAAGTGGGTTCTTGACTTTTCTAGCTAACCCCAAGGAAGGGCTTAGGTGGCCTCTAGAGGAGGAGGCATTTGGCTACACCCTAAAGTTTTTGGAGAAGGAAGGCTGGAGAATCTAAATACTTTCTTCTATGTCGTGTTTTATTACATTTGGGTATGCATTTCTCTGTAGACCTTTCTTTTTCTAGCAGAAGGGTTGGATTATCCCTTTGTGGACCATGTTTTATTTGTAAATCTCTAAGATAATTTTCCTATATACCTTGAAGTAGTAAGGCCAGAGTTCCTGCTTCAGGGGAAATGGGAGCTGGGGGGAGGTCGATTTTCACATGCCCACGCCTGGGATTTGTGCAGGTTAAGAACACGGGCACTTCAAAGAGTCTGCCAGTGTCTTAAGCGCTATATGTAGCTGTATGAAACAAAATTAAGAGAAAATTGAGCTAAAATCTGTCTTGCTGCAGAACTATAAGGCTTTAGCGGATTCTATTTATTAAAAGAAAAAAAAACAAAAAGAAAAAAGGAAAGCTTGCATCAACCACTAATGCTGCTTAAGCACTTGGGGTAGCCATGCATCATTTTGCCATGGGGCAGTATCAAGACACAAGACCACTAGAAAAATAGGTATGGAAATATGTAGAGGCAGGCATTGTTTTCACTTGCAAGGCTTAAAAGTTTTCTTTTGTTTTTGGTATTTTTTTTAAACCACAAATTACTTTTCCAAACCATGGACAACTTCATAAATGTTTAGAAAAGTCTTCTTTAGTGTCTTTGGGAAGATGATAAATATTGAGTCTTGACCATATGTTTTGACTAGGTGCAACTGACTGGTCCAGATTACCTCCAAGCTTTCCAAGGTGATCTGGGATCTGAAGAAATCACAGTTCTGTAGAGATCCTTTAGAGAAGGAAGTCAGGTTCTTTAGAGTAGTTGTGGAATGAGGGCCCCAAACTCACTGGCCGGCTGGGATTGTTTTGAAATGTGTGTATTCTGATGATGGAATTTGAGGTTTTGATGTTAGGGATTTTTTTCCTTGGGTTGTCTTGTTATTTTTGGGGGGTTTTTTTGTTTTTTTTTTTTTTTTTAAATTCCTGTAGAGACAATTTCATTCCAGCCTTGTTTTAATGAGTGGAATTTCTCAGATCAGGCCTAATTCCCTTGTGCTGTTCTGTAAGGCAGTATGGACAGTGTCCCTGCTGCTCTTAGAATCATTAAGGTTGGAAAAGACCTTTAAGATCATCAAGTCCAGCTGTAAACCATGTTATCGTCAGTTGTCAATCATGTTATGTTTCTGCAGTGTTAAACATACTGTGCCAACAGGGAATTTAAAGTGGTGCTAAATGGTTTGGAAGACCTTTTCCTAGAACTTGGAGGTTGAAGTTATTAGAACTTGCTCCTCAGAAATAGTATGCATGTGGTGTACTATCTCCAGTCCAGCTGTCAACTCTTCCTGATTTTTTTTTTTTGTTGTTTGTTTTTGAGGAGTGGAGCGGGAGGAAAGGGGAAGTGGTTTTCTTAGCATTCATTCAACAGGACAATGTTCTTATTATCCTGGCTTCTTAAGGTCATAAACATCGAACAACATCGGTAGCTTTTAAAGGGTCTGCTAGGGGACTTGGATAAACTTATTAGTCATGAACTTGAGTCACTTGACTAATTTCTGCCGATGTTGATTTTACAAAATCTTTGTAGCATGGAATAACTGATGAAGAATAACTCTTAGCTGCATAAGTAGTATTCAAATTTCAAGAAAAATAATATTTTAGTTGAAAAATGTTGTGAAGCTATGCATCTTGGACCTGGGAGCTGTGACTTATCCTTAAACGCATAAGCTTCTGCTTTCCATTTCATTGACCATTTTAGATTTGCTGTTACATGAGAAGTCAAAGAAGATATTTGTGTCTTTCCCTTTTATATGCTTTTGCTTAATACTTTCTCTAATCTGATAATTTCTCTCGGCTTGTTTGGTTTCTGAAGGTAGTTTTCCAGTCTTACTCTAGCTTGTTAGACTTACCTAGAAAGCGGGGAAGAAACAGCTTGTTAAGGTGGGCTTGTCTTCAGAGAACATTTTAGGCAACTCCTACTAAAACTGGAATTGCCAAGTGTCTCTCAGTTGAGTGACTAATGGGTCACGAGCACAGTAAACTTGAGTATTTTGCAAATGGGAGCTGTTTTCCTCAAGGTCTGCGTTCAGGGTTGGTGAATGTTCCTGAGGTTGCATGCTTGAGCTCTGACGCTTGGTCAAAAATAATAAATCAGCTTTTCTGAGAATCCTTCTTGTTGTTGCAAGTTCAGCCACAAAATAAGCTTTTGCATTTTCTGCAATTATTGGGATTTATGCCTTCCTGCCCAAGAGCTGAGTTTGACCACCTATAATTTTTCTCATTTTGAGCAGTTTAGTTTTTCTGGTTTTCAGAAATGCAGCAAACTAGATCTGCACTAGTGTATTCAGTTTCTGTTTTGAAGTAAGATGAAATTCATTTTGTAGTGGTAAAAATCTCTTCTAGTGTTCATCCTGGAAGTCTAAATTCAGGTGAACAGACCAATTTAGTGAGCTCCACTAGATACTGGGTAGACGTTTTCTTCCTGCTGTATATTTTGGCCTTATGTTGAGGAGTTTGATTTATTATTAAATTATTTGTGTATGCAGACTTTAATCTGTATGTATTTTATTTTGATGTATTAGGATTTGTAAATATTACTGATTTTTAAATATTATTTATGCACATACTTAAAGGACTGGTCTATCCAGAAGAGCAATTGCTAAATAATAAATGTTACTTTTTAGAAATAAATTGCAAGATCATGAAATTGTATATCCCTCAGGGTTATTTTTAAAGTTTTTTTTTTTTCTTTTCCCTTCAGATTCAATTAGCAGTAACTCTAGTTTCATGTACTATAGAACTAAATCTACTGTAAAAAGAAAGTGCTGCAAATAATGCTTGAGTAGAAGCAGCTAAAACACCCACAGAACTGACTGTCCACATTCATCGTAACTTCAAATTGGAAACTCTTACTCTTGCACTTTTTAAAAGTTGTTGGATTTTTAATTCTATTTATTTTTTTCTTTCTTCATGAAGGTTGTGCTGAACAGTCATCCCAAATTGGGTAAATAATCCTGTACTGTATATGTATATACAGTATAATACTAAGCAGATGTGGAGTCCTTTTTATGCTGCAAATTTTTAATGCTTACGTTGGTCATCGCAAAATGAGAGAGCTCAAGTCCTGTAGGATTTCTCCCATGAAATTCTGAATTGTAAACTTAGGTTTTTGTATGTCTAAGGGAAAGCTGTGGGTTTTTGACAATTTTTAGAGTCTTGAATATGTTAATTTTATACAGTAAAGCTTCAGATTTTTAAAACTATTTTCAACAAACTGCAGCTTGTTTAATTATTATGTGAACCAGAAACTACTCAGTTTGTCATGAATTCCTCAAGCCTAACACAGATTAAAATGTTCATCATTACAGCACTCTCTAGAAGCTCAGCTTCCTTTTTATTTTTAGATCTGAAATGATACTACATCTTTGTATTTAAAATATGTATTGCTGCTCCAGAATGGTACCCTGTTGTCAAGAGGCATACATAAATAACTGTACAATAGAATTGTAAATAGACTTGTAAATCATTTTTGTGACTGAAGCTCTTTGAAAATAAAATTAAAATGAACAGATATTTTAACTCCTTTCATTAGTTTCATGAAATTGTTTTTAATTATTCTGTGTAGAATTAATTAGATCTAAAGCTCGTTGAAGAGCATACTTATTCCCACTGATATAATGGGTATCTTGTTCAGCACCTCTGTATTTTTGAAGGTGGGGGTGGGAAGTTTGCATGCTGTGTGTCAGTGTTCTGCCGTGGGATCACACTGACCATAGTTTTACCTGGTGGTTTATAAGAGCTGTTTTAAAGCCAGACCTTGTACATGTGATAGCAACTTGTTTCCACCTTCAGTTATTCAGATGTTCCTTCTGTTCTTTGACAAGTGGGAGGTGATCTTGAAAAGACTCTTGGGCAGATGCTCCTGATTGTGAGCAGTCACTGTTGTCATGGTCATCTTCAGAAAAATCACATGGAAATGAAGACATCTTTTCCATTTTTGGGCTCACCTTCCATTAAAATGTTCATCAGAAGAGCACATTATTTTAAACTTAAAGACAAGATACTTGAAATACCTGGTTACTTAATAACAAAAACTTAATCCTTCAATTTCAAGCTACTATTTTTGAATCTTAGCTTTTTGAAACTTGACTTTTCTCTTTCAGAATCTTTCAGGCTTTAAGTTTTGGTTGGCCTGTCATTCCAGAAGACTTTGAGGAAAAACAGAAACCAAAATTGTCAACCCTGGAATGCTTAGCCAAAGCATTAAGTAAAAAAAAAAAATTCCTTAGTGAAATTGCTTTGACTCCAATCCTGCACGAAAGTAAAAGTCAGAGCAGCTTTGTGGAGGTACAATCACTTGGTTGTTTAAAGTGGATATGTCCATTCCTTTAAAACCTAATACACCTGTGTAGCAGATTGTGGTGAAACTGTCTAACAAATTTGAAATTTCTGATCTCAAGTTTGCCTGGAAATGTAGATTTCTGACTTTACCAGATTTGCATTGGGTTGGCTGAAGCCCATACTCCAATATCACTGACAAAAGAAGCTACAAGTGGGTTTTGTGCTGTTGTGCGTCTGACTTAAAACTTTCTCCCGTTCTGTGAGTGGCCTCAAACTGTACTTCTGGAGTTTCATACAAACTATGGAAGTTGGTTGCTTGCATAAGTAATTGTAGGCAAAAATCTGCTCTGAAGCTTAAAATATCCTTTGGCCTTTCCCAGTAGTTGGGCAAATATGGGTGAAAGTGTTATCTAGAGGATGCGTTTTGTTGGTTTATTTCCCATTTAAAGTGCAGAGTCATGGTGAAGCCTGATTGCCTGCTATGCTCCTAGTAAGTTCCTCTAAAAAGCAGATAAGTTTCTAAGGTATAGCTCAAAATTCCTTTCTCGTGCTTGTGTGAGTTTAGGAACTTGGAAGAAAGTAAAAAAGGTAAGCACCCGCTGTAAGTGATATGTGTGCTCAGTGTCTGTGAAACTAAGTTCAAAACTGATTTGAGACTTTTAATGTAGTAACAGTATTCATGTGTTGCTTCTGACATCCTTTTGTAGTCTTGAGAAACATTAAGGGGGTGGCAGAAAGAGAAAGAGGCTGTAGATCAGAATGTGGTAAATGACCAGCCAGGCTGGTGCCCTTTCTGGAATGCCAGATGTCTCACGTGAGGGTTTGAGAAAATTCTCATACATGGGAATGTAGAGTTATGACCTTTATTGTGGGTATTACTGTATTCTGTACTGTTAAAATCTTCAATTGTGGAAATTTAAATATTTCTTCCAAAAACACCATCAGCAGCTCTCGATGTTTGAGACCCATGGGATTATCCAGTTGTTGTGCCGGTCACACATGCTTGTGGCCTTCATCTCTTGCAAAGGATTTCTACCATTTCATTGTTTTGTTTGTAAAAACTAGCACTGTCTAGCACTTCTGAGCTCTAACCTTGTCTCGTATACTCCTACCTTTTGTCATGAGACCAGGAAAACAGACATCAAGTGTTAGCGTGTTTCTTATTTTACAGACTCTGGCCTGTAGCCGTGCCCTCTGAGGGACCTGCATTTTCAGTCTATAGCATAACAGTTTCAGGGGTTTTATCCCCTGTTTGGTTCTCTATATCCTTACTTCTCTTGTCTCACTGAATTTTGTAGTTCTGCTGTGGTCTTGGGTTGAGTTTGTGCAGGTTGAGATGCCAGCCAGGGCTTGAAACAGAAATTTCTTAGTCTGTTTCTGCATGGAGGGTGCTGCTCATGGGGGATTGGCTGGGTTACAAATTTATTGAGGTAAAAGCATCACTGGTTTCTGAGAGAGAGTCAGTTTGGAGGCTGGAGATTAGTAGAAGGGTAAGATTCTCTGAAAGATTCTTGTTTGAAATGGGAAAAGACCTTTGGAAGAGTGAAATCTTGTGCTCTCTTTTTGTGGTGCACATCTCATTCAGTGAGCTGTGGAAGGCCCAGTTAAGATCTTGTTTTGTGTTACCGTTTTGCTGGTAGTTGATACCACTGGATGCCCTGTCCTTCCCTTCCCGAGGGAGGGATGAAGATTTTACCAGACCTCCGTACTCTGAACCTAAATAAAATTTTTTTAAGTTTGGGGTTTTTTTACACACTCTTTTTGTTTTTTGGGGTTTTTTTTATGCAGCAGCTGGTTTGGATCTGCAGTTTCAGGTCTGTATGGTGTGTTATGTTCTTGTCAGCAGTTCAGGTGCATGAGGAGCTCTGCTATTCCTTTTGACTTCAGTGATGGGAGTTGTATCCATGTCTGTCTGTGGGGTTGGTATGAGAGACCTTCGTCCTTGCCCCTGGGAAAGGGTATGTTGGGATGGAGTCCTGCTCTCCCACAGTGTTCCTGATGCAGAAGACAGCTATTCCAGTTATGTCCGTGGAAGCTGTCTAGCTATTCCAGCTGTCCCAGCTGCTGCGTATCCTGCTGCTCATCCAGGTGCTTCACATCTAAGTTTATGATGCACTTGGACTTCCTGATTTTACTAAGGAAGTATTTCTAGACTAGATTTCTGTTTAACTTGCTCTTTTAAATATTACTGTTTATAGCTACAATGATTGCTTTCCTGTTCCTTTTTTTGTTTGGAAATCTATACAACTTTCCAGCTTTGTGGTAGGTTTCATGCAGATCTACCTGTATTGCTACAACTTTCTGTCTTTGTGGCACTTCTTTCCTCTCATTTCACTGTTTTTTTAATACCAGGAGTAACTTGGTGTTGCATTAAGCTGTTGAAATGAGACTTGTTGGTTATCAGAGGCTCACTACTGT
This sequence comes from Cephalopterus ornatus, assembly GCA_013396775.1. Taxonomy (NCBI): domain Eukaryota; kingdom Metazoa; phylum Chordata; class Aves; order Passeriformes; family Cotingidae; genus Cephalopterus; species Cephalopterus ornatus. The sequence continues at coordinate 540,273 of VZRE01015876.1, forward strand.
CCTGTGCCACGTGGGCTCTTGTGTGTTATTTAAGGCTTTGTCAAAAACAGCCTGTTGCTTCTTGTGTGTTCTTGGGCTGTTCCAAGAAGTGATCACTTGAAAATGCTGAGACATGATTTAACTGAACTGTGCTGTTTTGCTTTTTGCTACTTAAAATATAGGACGCCCTTTCTACCTCCATTGTCTATTTTTCCAGGCTAAACTTTATTTTTAAACCTCAGATAACCTACAATAGAAAAATACTGTGGGTGCTGGACCTTTTGCTAATTTTTTTTAAAGATTTTCTGTGTGTAATTTAGTATCGTGTACTAAACCTTGTCTAGTGGAAGGTGTCCCTCCCTGTCCATGGTTGGAACTAGATGATCCTTAAGGTCCCTTCCAACCCAAACCATTCTGTGATTTTGTAATGCTTTTCTGTCCAAATAAATACATATGACTAAGAGTTTCATCATGGTTTTTATATGCTTTCATTATACTTGACTAGTACAAATATAAACAAGGAATACTTGATTTACAAAAGACCTTTATCTGTACTTCTCAGTATAAGCTGAGCAGTTTATAAATATTTGCAGTAACAGAGATTTTGAAGTTGCTTTCAAGCCAAGAGAAATTTTGCGCACATTTGCAGGTTTTATGATATAATCACACATCTTTGTGGGCTGCGAAGTTATTAACTACCTGTGATCAAATCCTGACTCTCTCTTATCTCTTGAAACAGCTAATGTTTCTGGCACTTCAACAAGGATGTTGGTGTTCCATTTGTCACTGATGATCAAGCTTTTCTTCCAGTTGGATGCATCGGTTTGTCCTGAGAAGTGTGAGTGCTCTTCAAAAAATGCAATTCATTGCTCTGGTCCCCACATAAAAGACCTGGAATCTCTAAATCTGCCTTGTAACATGACACAAATCCACATAACGAACACTAATGTGCCGTACTTGCAGGATGTTTTTTCTAGGATGGTGGAACTGCAGCATCTCATCTTGTCTTCAAACAACATCTCTCTGGTTTCACCAATGGCTTTTAAGGGCTTGAGAAGTCTAAAAGTCCTCAAACTGCTAGATAATAAGCTCGTTGACCTTCCTCTGGAAGTGTTTGATGACATGGTGCAGCTTCAGCAATTGATCATCGAAAGTAACAGGTTGAAATCCATCGAGGAAAATCTATTTGACAAACTAGCTAGTTTGGAGGAACTTTACTTGAACAAAAACCGACTAACAGCACTTCCCAGTGACGTGCTGAAGAATCTCACCAAACTCAAAGTACTGAACTTGTCAAGAAATTACTTAGCAGCACTGCCTAGAAATATATTCAGTGCATTAGCCAGGCTTGAGAAGCTGATGCTGTATTTTAACAGGCTGGCTTCAGTAGAGTCTGGTATGTTTGATAACCTGACAGAGCTGCAGGAACTCTTCCTGCATTGCAATAACATCCAGTCCATCGCCCCTGATGCATTTCATTGTCTTCACAAACTGAGACGCCTGACGCTCTCCAGAAACAAGCTTGAGGTTTTGCCTTCTGGGCTTTTTTTGCACTTGCATGACCTGTGTAAACTGACATTATACAGGAACCCACTGAAGTCTCTTCCAGAAGTACTGTTTGGAGAAATGAGGCATCTTGGTAGCCTGTGGCTGTATCACACAAAGCTCTCAACAATACCAGATTTTGTGTTCAGTAACTTAACAAATTTAGAGCTTCTTGTGCTGAGTTTTAATCCAGAGCTTACAGTTCTTCCTAGGAATGTATTCAGTGGCCTGAATGAACTGCGAGGCCTTTCTCTGCATACAAATAATATTTCCAGTTTGCCAGAGGGCATATTTCTGAGCCTTCAGAAACTGCAGAATGTTTCCCTCTTTGATACAAGGCTTGAGGTTCTTCCTAGAAACCTCTTTCATAATCTCAAGCACCTCCAGAAGGTTTACCTGAATAGTACTAAGCTGCAGTCTCTTCCTGCAGACTTCTTTGCCGCTTTACCTGAGCTGCAAGAAGTCGTTCTTGATGACAACCCTTGGAAATGCGATTGCCAAATTCTTGGCTTCCGAGAGTGGCTCCAAAAGAGCACGGAGATAGTTAAAGATGTGCCGTCTCTAATGTGCCACAACCCGCTGGCACTGCAGAATATTTCTCTTGTGGCTTTAACCATCAATGACCCAAAGTGCCTGCCAACCACAGCCATTACATATTGGACGTTCAGCTCAACTTATTCGCAGACCTTGATGTCTCCTGTGACGGAGCACTTAAGATCATCTTGGGAGATTTCTGTAACAGCAGTGTTTGATGTGGAAAGCAGCACACCCACATCAATTCCTCCTGAAACTCCAGGTTTTACCTACTCCCATGTTGAAGATGTTGGGCAGCCTGGGTTTCATTTCTCAAATGTTCCAGTACAAACTTCTCCCAGCATCATGGCACAAACTGACGGTGTCAGAGGAACAGATTTAACTACTCTTGTCTGGTGGGATGAGTTGCCAGCCCACAGGAGTGCTAAACCCTATTTTAATACCAGAATCGCTTATTGCCAGCTATTCTTGTGCCTTCACAGTTTGATTTTAGCGCTCCAGACTGTAACCATTATGCTCAGTCTGTATGTGATGGGTAAAACCAGGCAACTCTTGCACTCTAGAAATACTCCTGCTCAGCCTGTAGTACTGATAAGATTGTTAAGAAGATAAGAGCATACTAGCCCAAGAGAGGATTAGAAGTGTTGCCTTGGATGCAATTGGAGCAATTGATACTCAATTCAGATCTGCATTACAAATCTTCATAGCAAGGATCATCAAGACCTTGTCTTCAAGCATAATAAAAATGTGCTTTTACATACATCACAGTTTTTGCCAGAAGTGGCTGTAATCACTGTACATTGCTACAACACCTGGTGCAGGAAAAGTGCCTGTGGTCACCTCTACGTGTCCTCCTTGGGTTTCCTGCTTTGGCCCTCAGCCCTGTCTGTGCTGGACACCGCTGCCTGTCCTCGTGCTCCCACTGCTCCGGTGGAGTGGCATCAACATAGGGAGCTCTACACAGGAACATGGCTTTAACTGTGCTTTAGAGAGTGCCCAAAGTACTCCAAATGCTATTATGCCTTATACTGCCTGTAATGTTTTGTCTCCTTATTGAGAAAACAAATGGCATTTTTTGGGAGGAGCTGCTGGGGAGGACCTTCTAGCAATGGGAATGTGGGTGGAATGGTACGGTGCAAGTGTCTTAGCTTTTGTTCTCTGTCCTCAGCCCCTTTCCAGGATGTGGCACAAGGAAGGGGTACCATTTAAAACAGAGGTACCATTTAACAGCAGAGGAAGATGCTGAGATAGGAAGTATAATCTTGATGCATTTTATTGTTTGTTTGGGGAGGGGGGAAGTTGGAAACTTTGTAAAGTTACTACAATTCTGAATTTTAAGTAAACACTTTTGTCCTTAAACTTTGGCCAGTGGTCTGAAAATGCAAGGTGTTACTGGCTGTGTTATGCAGGGAATCTTGAAACCGGAATAACAGGCAGATGCCCACGACTGAGGCTGGGCTTCACAGGAATGTATTGGATTGAGAGCTGGTCTTGACTGAGGTGGGAGAGAAAGGCAGGGTCTCTCCTGGGCTTGGCTAGCCAAACAGGTGTGCAACCAAGTGGCAGGGAGCCTGCCTGAACTGAAGGCCCTGAAGTGTCACCACAATTTTGAAGTTGACAGGGGAACGTAAAAAGCTTGGAGTATGCAGCAGCATTTTCAGTCTGGCTATTTTTTACCTTATTGCACAGTGCTACTCCCTGACTTCCAGGCTTTTCAAGTGTTGACATGCAAAGGCAACTACAAGGCAGTAATGTGGGGTTTGGTCCTTATACTGAAATGCTTATTATTATTTAAATTATGTGAGTATTTTAGTTTGTAAGTAGACCTATAGCTGTCAGACTGCCTCTGCTTCGTTAGCTCTTGGATTTAATTATTAACTTTTTATCTTAATTATGTGACTTAGCTTGTCCTTAAAAGCTCTCATGTTGTGCTTAAAAACCTTTGGATGTGGTTCCCTGGCTCCTTGGGCCAGAGAGCCTGTACTCCAGGAGTTCTTTTTTAGTTGTACTGACTTTCTAACTATTGAGGGCTTTGCTGGATGGCCTTAAAATGGCACAATACAGACCTGAGGTGAAGAAAGCTTGCATTTGCTGCAGATTTGTGGCTGGGTTCCCTTCTGTGTGTTACTCTAGGCAATGAAAATAAAGTATTACTGCTTTGTTTCAGGACAGTCTGCTGCTGGGCTTGAATTCCTCTTCCAGGCTGTGAAAGGAGACAATGTGACTCTGTGGTGTGAAATGACCATTGTCTTGCTGTGAGGTTGAACAAAATTTAGTAAGCCTGGCTTAATGAGAGTTAGAGCCATCTCTAAAGAAGCAGAAATGCCAGTCACTGCAACTGGTGCAAAGCAAACTCTGACTGGATTCAGAAAACAGATGCTCCAGATTTTTTATTGCAATACATTTGAGAGAAGCACAAAACCAAGAGAAAGCTCTCTTGGTGGTGGCTTTGAGTGGTTGCATGCTGGTGTTTAAAAGGAGACAGTTGTTACATATTTAGGTTCTTGTTGGACAGCTGTAATGACCACTTAGTGTTGTGCCAGCTCCAGTGCTGTCATATGGTGCCACGCAGGCATCTGCTCCCAGCAGCAGGAGATCAGTATAATCAGGACTAGCAAGGAAATGGTTCTACAAGCCATGCTGGTGATCATTCTCCTTGGAGAAGGAAGTGTTCTCCTGGCTCCAGGCATGCACAGTATCTGATTTCTAGGGAAAAGCACCTGTTTGCTTGCCATGTGGGTGTAGGACACCCTGATGTCTGACCTTGGGGAGGGCAATGGGGCAGCACCAGCTGCTGTTTTTCTGAGCCCTCCTCTGGCCACCCCAGCCCTGCAGAGGGGCCAGCTGGGCCCCCACGCTGCTCCTTGGCTCTCACATGAAGTCACTGAGCTCTGGCTCTGGCACGTGGGGGCTCTGGCAGGCGGCTGCATACAGGCAAGTGCTAAGAGGAGGATGATTCCTCTTCACATGCTGTCATCGGGCTTTCCCCATGCTTGAGCCAGACGGGGGAAGTGAAGTCATCAGGAAACAAAAGGCTGGAGCAATGAGTGCCTGGGGTGTTTTACTAACTCTTTCTCTGAAGTGTCCTGTTTTCATTGCCTGTGATTCATTGTCTCTTGCCCAACAGAGCTCAGCCCTTCCTGCAAAATTCCCTGGCCTGAAAAATCCGAGGATATCCTTATTTGTACCCCATCACTGTTTTTCCCAGAGAAGGAAAAAGGTCAGTATGGTGCAGCTGTGGCAAGCAGGAAGGCAGCAGGGGATTCTTGGGAAAACTGCAGCTGCACCTCAGACCCTCTCTGGGCAGCCTTGCCTGGCTGCTGCCTCAAGGCACCGATCCCTTTGCCATTGAATAGGCAAGGTTTTTCTCCATCCCTGCAGCCCAGGCCTCCATGATCTACTGCTCAGCCTTTGCCACCAGGCTGGGCTGGAAGAGCTGGAGGTACCTAATCCCTGGTCCAGCGGGTCCTGGCTACCAGGGAAAGGGTGACTTCAAAGCCCATCTGCACACAGTGGCTGAGGGGGTTGGCTCCTGTACAGGCTGTAGAGTTGTGCTTGACAGCCCTGCTTATTATCCAGACCTCCAGGAGCTGCCCCTGGGACTGCATCCTAGTTGGGAGCACCTGGGGTCTGACACCGCCAGGCTGGCTGCACCAGCACAGCCATAGCTTGCTCGGTCCCCTCAAATGCTTGTTGCTGTGGAAGCTGCTGCTGGTTCTCTCTGCTTTAGGAAATCCTGGAGCAGTGGGAGCTCTGACCCACCTTGTGCCAAGCCATGGGACTATGCAGCGTGTTTCCAGCCTGATGTCACTACAAAAGCCATTCTCCTTTGCTTGTCGTAAGTGCTGGCAGCTCTTCCTGTTTCCCAGCCACTGCAGGATCCTTCCAAGCCATCAGCACCCCCATCCTTTGCTTGTGTCCCTGGTGTCCCTGTCCTTTCCATCCCACCTCTGTTCCTGTGAGCCCAGGAACTGCTGGAGGGCCCTTGCCACTGCTTGCAGAGGGCAGTGAGCTCAGGCAGCTGCCTGGGAAATGTAGGTTAGCCCTCCAGCACACAGCAGCAAGATAAGAGCCTGCACCTTGGATCTTCCCTCTCCTGGTGGCAAAGAGAAGCTGGGTGATGGCACGTGTTCTTGGAGAAGACACTCAGCAGTGCTTCAGGAGTGTGTGTGGCTGCTGGCTGCAAGGCAGGAGCCCTGGGAGCTTCTGCCTAACATTACAGAGCATTGACTGTGTCTCCTCCAGGCCTGCGACCAGCAGGTCTTGCCTGGGGCAGCTGATTCAGCAGCCCTGATGCCGGAGCATTTCCTATGGATGACAGAGGAGCTGGGAGGAAACACAGCCAAAGGCATGTACCCTCTGGACAAGGCTAGGGCTGTGAATGTTTACAGACTCTCACAGTGGTCAGGGGCCCTGAAGCTCCTGCTTTGTCCGTGCTAGGAATGGGCAAGCTAAGGAGGTGTCATACCTCTGTTTTCATAGCCGAAGTGTGGGTTCACATTCCCTTCTCTTCTGGGTGTTTATGAATGGGATAAACCCTGGCACAACCTCTTGCTTGGGCCATAGGGGGCGAGTCCCACTCTACTACAGGGTGAGGGGCTGCTGTTCCAGCAGCACCCAGAGCCATACCCCACTGCTTCCCCACTGGGCTCAGCCCCTCTTATGCAATCTCTGCCGTAGAACTGACGTGCCAGGCTTCCAGCTGTGCCTTTGTGTCTCTCTGGATGGAAAAAGCTTGGGGCAGGGAGCCAGTGATGGCTGGCAGCAGTTCTGTAGCCTGCTGAACACTCCTCTGCTGCCTTCCCCTGGGGAAGAGATGGGGTCCCTTCCCCCTTCAGATGTGGGGAAGAGGTCCCTGGGGCCCTTCCTGGTGCCTGGGGGGGCTTTACAGAGATGGAGAACAGGGTGAAGCTGGTCCAGCAAACACCTCACAGTGCATGAGCCCCATGCCATCATCTCCTGCTCCAGCCGGTCCTTTCCCCCTCTCACAGAGCCCATCGGACAAGCTCTTTCCGCTTCGGATTATCTCTCCAGGCGGACTTGGCTGTGAGCCTCACATTCCTTCCAGCCTAGTGTTGTCCTGAGCCTGCGCCAAGCCCTGTGTGCTTCTGCTATCGCTCGGGCCAGGGCTGGGCCTGGAGGAGACGGTTCTGCTGGTGGGGTGAGCCCCACTGGTGCTTGAGATCCTAAATGCCATTTCCCTTGAGCTGCAGGAGCGTTGTGGTGGGCCTGATGCTGGTGCTTGAATGGAGGTTAGCCTGATGGCCATCCCTGCAACCATCCTGGAGGGACCAGGGCTGCTGCTCTCTCCCAAAGCTCCCGCTTTGCATAAGCACTTTCCCAGCCAAGGCAGGATGTCCCCATCCCTTGGGGCAGATGCAGAGAGGGCATCAACAGGTCCTGCATTCCCTGAGCAGGGAGCTGGGGCTGGAGCTGGCCTCTATCGAGGAGCTCTCTGGTTTGGGTTCCTCAAGGGATTAGGGTGGGCACAGGGTGAGGTAGGGGCTACTGGTGCTTCTCTAAGGGGTAGGGGAGCCCCAGCACCGGTCCTTGAGGGACTAATGCCCCTTTCCTCACCCCTCAGCTCTGGCTTGAGCCTGTGGGTCCTGCTGCAGGGCTCAGACCCAGAGGTGTTCCACTACACTGGAACATGGGGAGGATCCCCTCCATGGCCCCTAGCCCAGCCCTCCACCCTCCTCCTCCACTTCAGCAGAGTTTGGCCTGATGCCCCGGGCCAGCCGGTCTCCGTGAGCGCCAGGGGCCAACATGGGGGTTTCTTGTAAAAGGGTTGGCACTTTGCAGCAGTGCAAAGTAACTTGGGGGGGTCCCAGCACTGCACTGTGGGGAGTGGCGGGGCCTGGGGAAGTCCTACCAAAGGTGCCAATTCAGTCAGGAGCTGGAGGTGTGCAAGGAGCAGGGACTGAGGGGGGAGCAGAGGCTGCAGGGAGCGGATGAGCATGCTCAGCTGCTTGGCAGATGAACAATGCGCCCTCCCAGCCAAGCCCACAAGCTACTAATTTTAGCGATTACATGAATTTTTCCAAGCAGTCTCGAGTCCCTTGGTGATTCAGAGCTGCTCGGCTTTGCATCTGCCACCCTCGCCGTGGAGATGAGCTGGAGCAATGCCAGGATGGACAGACAGACAGAGGGCTGGTATGCTGTCCTGTAGCAAGGCAGACCTCCCTAGTAATAAGTGACACTGCTCTTCTGGGGCTCCATAGCCTCCTTGGAGGTGCAGGGATTTGGCAGTGGCTCCACAGCATCCCAGGCTTGGTCAGGGGACTTCAGCCTCTGTCTGGTGTGGCTGGAGGTGGGAAAGGTCTGCAGAGCAATGCTGGACATGGGGCTTTCCCCCAGCATGAGACTTGCTCCACTCCATCCAGCGCTGTGTGAGCTCCTTGCTATGCAGAGTAGCCTCTCCCTGCAAAATGCTAATCTCACCCTCAGTCATATCCTTATGCTGTCTCCCGAGCTGCCTCTCCCCTCCAGATGTGTGGGGTGTGTCTATGCTGCTGTCCCAAGCTCTCACACCCTCTGCTTCTCTGCCTTGTGAGTAGCCTGGGGCAAGCTCCCATGCGCTCACCTCCGGGAGCAGGAGTGGCTGCAGGAGTGGTGCATGGGCTTGTGCCTTTATTTTTAGGAATGTCTTGAAAATAAGTCATCCTTCCCAGCCAGAGCCAGGTTTCCAAGGCCCAGGGAGAGGCTGGTGGGTTTTTGTCAGGGCTGTTAACTGGACTTCTCTGAAACTCTGGGCAGTCTGCATGGAGTAGGGACCATAACCTCATCACCCCTCTCTTGGGGCAGGGTGTTTGAGGGTACCCACCACTGAATCCCTGGGGTAGCACTGCTTGGAAGGAGGTGAATCTGACATTCTTCTGTCAAATTGGGCTTGGGCATCGGAAGTGCTGGGATTTAGTTTCTGTGTTGCCTTGCTGAAAAGCTGTGTGCTTTTGGGTCAGTCAGAGCAGGCAGGAGCCCAGCAGCGTTGGCAGTCAGCAGGCAGAGCCTGATAAGGCTGCGATAAGGCAGCCAGAGAGAGCCCTGCTCTCGTGCCAGGGCTGCAGGGAGTGGGCAGCTCCCAAGCCCTGACCTCCGGCTGCACTGCTGTCAAGGAAGCGGGGAGATTATTTTGGGAACCATGGTTCTGGGAAAATCTGCTGTGTCAATAGGGCATGAGCTAGAGCACTTGGGAGGTGGTGTTTTCAAAATGCCCTTTGTGCCCAGATGTCTGGGTTTTGCCCTGGAGCAGGCAGGGAGCATGGCCAGGGGGTTGTTTCAGCCTTCGTGCTCACTCCCCAGCTGGGAAGGGGTCCATGGACATCCAGCATGTCCTATGGCAGCTGGGGCTATGGCAGTGGTGGCAGCTGCCACTGGCTGAGGTCCAACTCCCTACTGTCTTCCCACGATCCTGGTCTTCTCCCTCCAAGACTGTCAGGGAACTCTGCTCTCCATCCTTGCAGTTTGCTGTTTATCCTGGTCCGGTCCCCTCTCTGAACAGGCTCGCTGTCCCTTCCACTGCCCTGCACCCTCCCACCGCTCACAGCACGACACACTGCGGTGTGAGGAAAGAGGCTGCCTTCCTCCCCCTTCTCTGGCAGCAGCCCCGTGCTGTTCCCATCTTGAGCAGCTTGTCAGCACCAGCTGAGACCTGAGCAGGGGCTGCTGCAACTGGCGGAAACATGGGTGGGCTCAGGCGGGATTAGATGTGGTCAGGCAAGTTCCAGCTCCCCCATGGTTAGCACGGAACTGCTCTGTCTCCAGGAAACCCAAAGGGGACACGTATGCTGACTCTCCTTAGCTGCTTCCTCCAGAATATCCGTTCCTGTTAGCTGCTGGACTGGGACTGCCCTGGAGAGGTGGGCAAGGCGGGGAGACCTGGGCCAGGTGGTGGGGACCAAGGGCACTCTCGTGTACCCACGTGGGCTGGAGGGGGCAGGGTAGGGGTGGCATCAGGTGCCCCTGAACAAGTGGATGGGATGGCTTGGATGCTTCCCAATCACCCCTGTGTGCCAGACTCCATCATCTGTGTGTCAGGACTGCTGAGGGTTCAGAGCAGTGGCAACCCCTGGGAGATGGCAGTGTGTGCTGCTCTGGAGTTGCAGGGATGCCTGCAATGGGTGCTCCTCAGTGCCCAAGTGTTCCTCATGGCTAGTGGGAAGTGCTCTGGCTTAGGCTGAGGGCTCTCTGAAGCAACCTGACCCCTGGCTGGCACCTGCACAGCCACTGGCCCTGGCGTGGTGCCTGCTTCCTGGCAGGGCTGGTTGAGGTGCTCACAGGACAGAGCCTGGAGTGTGCTCTTGTGAGTTCCTGGCCTGTTTGCATCTGTGGCTGTGGGGGGAATGAGAGCTCTGGCATGAGCAGGGTTGGTGTACTGGGGGTCTGCCTGTGCCAGAAGCCCTGGGCAGGAGGTCCTGACACTCGTAGGAGCCATAAATGTGGAGACAAGTGCTATGTGTGTGCCGAGGTGATGCCATGGAGCAGCCCTGGTGTGAAGTGTGCCAGTGAAGGGCACACAGCTGTCCCACTGGGGGTCAGGGGGGTTCCTGGGGCCAAGCTGCTACACTGGCTGACATAAGCAGCATGTTCATGGGGCCATCTTCTTGTCTTCTAACAAGAGCACTGGGGTTCAGGAGAGGGAATCTCCATCCTTGAGATGCTTGCTCTGCTGAGGAAATAGCAGTTGGAAGCAGCTTTGCTCCAGCGCTTTCCCTAACCTCGACACTGCCCCTGTGCTGATTCATTGATTTGGACGGGTTATATACTGGGAGGGGAAGCATGAACCACACTCAGCTCTCTTGCCAGCACGGAGCTGTGCTCACTCGGCATTCGTGGCTGCAGGACACTCGGGTAAGTCTCCTCTCTGCTACTGCTCCTGTGAGCAGCCCCAGGTCTGGGGGACTCCCAGGGCAGCTTCGAGGGTTGGTGGTGCATTGGTGGGATCTGCATGTTCAGCACCTTTTGATCTGATGGAGATGTTTATCTTGCAAGGCTTCTCCAAAAAAAGTGAGACCACTTAGACGCTGTGAGAGCTGAGAGAGTTACATGGGCAATGTATCCCAAATAATGACCAATAGAGAAAATTAAGGAAGGCAAAGTAACATTTTGGGGGGCTAATGTTAGGAGCAGTGAGATGCTGAGGGGCTGAGCAGTAGGGAATATTCAGCCTCTTGGTCTGTAAGTTTTTTGCCCCTAGAAGAAAAAGGGAGATCAATTGTTTCCAGCTGTCTTTCCTGAAGGTCTCTCCAGCATGGATACTCTCTGCTCTGCATTACCAGGGAGTGACATGAGCCGGGCTTTTGATGTGCCGAGCCTTTGGGGAAGTTTATAAATGGCTCACTATAAACAAAGCTGTTCTTGGATGCAGATTGTTTCCATATGGGAAACATAAACTGCTGGCTTATGGAAGGTTCCTCCCTCCCTGCCTGAGAGCAAGCATGTTCCTTGGAGGGAGTGCAGGGAGGGGGGTAGGGGCTGTGCTCCCGCACCCTGGGGTGCTGTGCCAGGTGGGGCACTGTGGCTGCATCCCTGTGCTGCTGGACTCGCCTGTTTGGCTGAGCTGTGCACAGAGCTGAAGGTTTTCCCCCTCCCTTGTGCCCTCAAAGCTGTCAGAGGGGGGCTGCTCCATGCCAGCCTCGCACAAGGCTGCTGCTTTAATCTAGGGAGGGAGGTGTCTTTCCTTGTTGGGGAATGGAGAACTTCACTGTAAAGCCCTTGCTTCCCTGGGCACCCCCCTGGGACCAGCCTGCAAAAGGTGCCCACAACAGACACCCTGCTCTCATGGCAAAAATCAGCCAAGGCTGAGACCTTCTGCTGGGAATGGGGTGAAGACAGGGCACCCCTGTACCCAGCCTGTGCTGGGGAGCTGGCAAGGGTCCTACCAGGACTGGAGCTAAAGCGCGCCTGGGCAGTGGGTGCTGGCACTGCTCTTGGCTCTGCAACAGGCGCTCAGAGCCGCTCGCTGCCAAGGCAGAGCTGGAAAGGTGCTTGCAGATGCTGGGGGGAGCACCCAGCACCCTGGGTCCTGTGTGGCTGCAGATGCCCCAGGCTGGCTCTGGTGAAGGTCTGGGCTGTTTGGTTGTGCCAGGAGGCCACTGCTGCTGGTAGCACCTCATCACACTGTAAAACAGGAAACCATGCTCTCAGCTGCCAGAGGAGTCAAAAGAGGTGGGATACCAGGGATGCCGCTAATAGCCACGGTATGGCAGCCAGGCACTGTAGCCCCCAGCCCTTTCTCACTTTGCACTCCTGCCTGGCCTATGCCAAGCCCTGCCTGCCCCCAACCTTCCTCGCCTGCCCTCCTCTGCCTCATTGCCATGCTGGTGACAGGATGGGCACAGACTTGGTGGCCTTTTCCAGGTAGAGAGCAGCACCCACCCTGGCAGTGGCCCTGGGAGCTGGGAAATTGCAGGGGCTGAACCCCCCACCTTTGTTTTTGCAGGCTCAATGGAGCAGGGAAACTGGCAGCGGTGGCTGCTGCTGCTGTTGGGCATCCAGCTGGCCAGTGGCCAGTGCCCAGAGCAGTGCCAGTGCGTCCGCAGTGCCCAGGTGGAATGCTCTGGTGCTGGCATCACCACGGTCCCCAGCCCCATCCCTGAGAATGCCATGACCCTTCAGATCATCAACACGCGCATCACCGAGCTGGGTGACGCGTCCTTCGGCAACGCCTCCCTGCTCATCGGGCTGCGCATCGAGAAGAACAACCTGTCCCGCATAAGTCCCGGGGCCTTCCAGCACTTGCCCGACCTGCGCTACCTCAGCCTGGCCAGCAACAAGCTGCAGGAGCTCCCTGTGCAGGTCTTCAAGCCTCTGGACAAGCTGGAGTCTCTACTCCTCTCCAGTAACCAGATCCTCCAGGTTGAGCCTTCCCACTTCTCCCACCTAAGCAACCTCAAGGAGCTGCAGCTGCACGGGAACAACCTGCAGGAGCTGCAGGAGGGGGTGTTCGACCAGCTCACCAGCCTCACCAAGCTCAACCTGGCCAGGAACAACATCGACCGCCTGCCGCCCCGGGCTTTTGAGCGGCTGGCACGGCTGCAGGTGCTGCGGCTCTATGAGAACCGGCTCCGGCAGATCCCAGCAGGCACTTTTGATGGGCTGCCAGAGCTGCAGGAGCTGGGGCTGCACCAGAACCAGCTGGAGACACTTTCCCCCGACCTCTTCGTGCACAACAGCAACCTGCAGAAGCTCTACTTGTCCAATAACCTTCTCACCACTCTGCCGAGTGGCATCTTCTTGCCCCTGCACTCCCTTGCCAAGATCACCCTGCATGTCAACCGCCTGCGGGACATCTCTCCTAGTGCCTTTGGGCCCATGCCCAACCTGCGGGAGCTGTGGCTCTATGAGAATGAGCTTTTCAGCCTCCCCACTGCCGTCTTCAGCAATCTCACCCAGCTGCAGCTCCTGGTTCTCAGCAAGAACCGGCTGCGGTCAGTGGCACCGGGGGCTTTCCAGGGCTTGGGAGAGCTGCTGGAGCTGTCGCTGCACTCCAATTCTCTGCGCCGCCTGGATGCCCGGGTGCTGGAGGGGCTGCCCAAGCTGCAGAACATCTCCCTGCACCACAACCAGCTGCAGGCGCTGCCACGGGGGCTCTTCAGGGCCACCCCTGGGCTGCAACAGCTGCAGCTGCATTTCAATGCCCTGGAGTATCTGCCCGCTGGCATCTTCTCCCCCCTGACTACCCTGCGAGAGGTGAGGCTGCACAACAACTCCTGGCACTGTGACAAGGGCATCCTGCCCCTTCAGGGCTGGCTGGAGGACAACCCCCAAAAGGTGGGTGAGACACCCCCGCTGTGTGCCCAGCCTCCTGCCCTGCTGGGCACCCCCATCGCTGAGCTGCCACGGGACCAGTTCCTCGACACCCAGTCCCCCACTGCCTCCCCCCGTCCCAGCACCCACCTTCCTGCTCACAGCTCTGAGGCAGCATCGCCGGAGGGCGCCTGGACGGAGCCCCCCGCGGGGCTGCCGATCTCCCCACGGGAGGAGGAGGAGGAGAGGGAGAAGGAGGACGAGGAGAGAGGGCAGTGGGGGCTGACGCGCATACAGAGTGGGGTGGTGGTGGCAGTCATCGTGCTGATGTGTGTGGCCCTGCTTGCTGCTCTGGTGGCACTGGTGGTCTACGGCTGTAGGAAGAAGAGCCACGTCGTGCTTATGAGGATGAAGGCGCCGAATGAAGCCTGAGTGTGCGGCAGACCTGGGGGGAGAGGTGCTTGTGGGGCATCCCCTCTCTGTGGGGCCAAGGGACATGACAGTGGCTCTGCATCAGCTGCCCTTGCTGCCCGGGATGGGACAGCATCACCCTGTGTGCTGCATGTACCGGCTGCTGTCCTGCTCTGCTTTGCCCTGCCCCTGCTCTGCAGCAGGGCATCCCCCTGGGTGACTTCCTGTGGCTGCCCTCTATCCCCAGCCCCTCCTCCCTCCAGTGCGGCCTCTGTGCTCATTCCCTGCCCAGGATCTGGCAGCTGGGGTGTGGGATGCTGAGAGGGATCCCTTGAGCCAGGAGCCACAGCCTGGTAACGATGGTGCTTACCCCAAATAACAAGACCTCCCCATCACTCAGCGTGCATCCTTCCCTGCAGTACTGCTACTCTCGTATTGCCTGCTGTGCTCACCCCTGCCCAGCCCCTCTTCCCCGTCCTCTGCCCCTGCCATGCCTTCCCCCTGCCCCTGCTTGGGCAGGCAGCGTGAGCCGTCAGGCCGTGCCGAGAGAGCACCTTCGCCCCGGGAGAGTTCCGTGTCCTTGTGCTGCGCCGTCACTCGCCTGTGACCGGCCGGGGCTCCCCGCGGGGCTGGGCTGCTGCCAGACTGATACACCCTGAGTGTCTCAGCCGCGTTCCAGCTGCCCTCCCTGCCTGCAGGCAGGGCACGCCAGAGCACAGACAGCACCCTCCCCTGCTCCCGGCATCCTCCTGCTTCCCCTCCTGCACTTCCACCCAGGAGAGTCACGGGGCAGGGTGCTGGCATCGGGGGGCGGGGGTAGGGGCAGCCCCCCAAGCCCTCACTGCACGCTGGTGCTGACCGTGCTGTGGCCGTGTCCCTGCCTGCAGCTCCCTGCCTCAGGCCCATGTGGTGCTGGGGGGCTTGCACTGACGCCACTGCCGGGGGAGTTAGAGGAGCGGGACGATGGGTGTGAAGTGTCTGCAGGGGCTGGGAGAGGCCCTTGTGCTTGTGGCCCTGGGCACCTGGAGCATGTTGGGGCTGCTCCTGCTGCAGCCCATCCCTGGTCCTCGATACCCTCATGCATCCTTCATCAGCTAGCGAGCAGCCTGTTCCTGTTCTGCTTGGCAAAGCTTCTTCATGCTCTTCTTCCTCTCTTGAGTGCCCTCCTGTTATGTGCCCAGTCCTCCTGCCTGTTCACAGCCCTTGGGCAGTGGGAATGCTGGCAGCACACAGTGGGGGGGTCAGCAAGCACTAGCTGCTCTGCAATTCACAAATGGGTGCCACACCATCCCCCCCAGCACCTGCATCCAGTGGATGCCCAGCCTTCTCCAGCTGTAGCACCGTCACAGAGGAGTCCAGTTCACCTCCGTGTGTGCTGCAGTGGCACCAGGCTGCCAGAAGATTGCTGCCATGGGGCAAGGGTCACACTCAGTGGCCACCCCGTAGTGCTGGCTGCTCACAGCACCTCAGCTCCACACTGGTGCACATGATGGGTCATTCCTCTGGGCTGAGTCCTGCATGGCAGCAGGAGACACAAGATTGTGTCATAAGGCCATTGGGTGCTGATATGTGACCTCTCCATTAAAGTGCCTTTGTCCACGCTCAGTGCCAAGAACTGTTTATTCGCTCCTTCATGGTACACAGCAGGGGAGTGGCCCAACAGGGCTGTGATTGATTTCCACTCCTAAGAGATTTTTATAGTGTTGAGAGAAAGCCTGTACAGGCTGGTGGGGCTGGGAGAGGATTAGTGGATTGCTATTACAGTCCTTGCTGGTCCCTGGACTCCAGCCTGGGCTGAGGGACTCTTCTTGCCCCTGCTCAGCCATCCAGCAGCAGCAGATGGCTTTTGGAGAGTGAGCTGAGACCACGGCGAGCTTCTCAATGGAGACACTGACTGTGTCCTGTGCAATCCACTGCTGGGGTGGGGAGGAGCTTGCTTTCCTCCTTTCAGAGCTGGCTGCTGCTGGACTGTGTCAGCTGAGTTTTTCTCTGTATCACTGTCTGCTCCATGAGGCCAGCAGTAAAGTGTCCCCCTCTCCTGACCCTGGGAGTGCCTCCACGGCCGCTGCCACCCTGTCCTGTTCCAGTACAGGCCCTTGCAATGCAGCCCTTATGGTAGTGTGTGCTGCTCCCCAGGCAGGTTAAAACTCCTGGTGAGTCCAGCTGATCCATGGGTCCCTTGCCATCCCACTGCTGGCTGGGATACAAAAAACCTGTTGTCACCATGATAGTCCCACAGTGGTCCCCTCCCCATAGAATCATGGAATCATTAAGGTCGGGAAAGACCTCTAACATCATCAAGTCCAACCTTCATTTGCCTTGCTAAGCTGTGCCTGGTCTCCTCCCTCGTGCCACAGATGCTTCTACCATCATTTCCCAGTGAGATTTAATAAAGTTCTGAGGCTCTGCTAGGGGGTTTCTGGAAGCAAGCCTGCTGACCTCAGTGTGGAACTGGAGCCACCCCTGCCACTATCCCTGGGCCAGTGGATGTCCGGGGCCAAGACCCTACTTCCTTGCCAGGATGCTCACGGGCGGCTGCCTCTGGCCTCACCTCCAGTCCTCTGGGGCTGCGTTATTTTTCAAAGTGTTCCAAGGACACGGGTTGTTGTTGCCGATAAGCAGTGAGGGGCAGCTCCGCCCCAGCAGGAACAGCTCGTCAGCTGGCTTCCCATCCGCCCCAGAAAACAGTCCCATCTCAACAACCAGCATCCCTGCAAACCTGCCGCAGGTTTGGTGACCATCTCCATGATGCCACGTTTGGTAAGTGGTGGGGCCACAGTGCTCAGGTAGTTTGGGGGGCCTGGGATGGGTGGGAGCCACTGTTGGCTCTGGTGGAAACAAGCGATGCGGTGGAAAGGAAACGCCAAGCCCAGCGCTGCTCTCAAGTGTGGGTGTAAGTCCAGGATAGCCCCACTGACGAGGGGTGTCTGCAGGTGGGCATTGCTGTAGAGTGGGCAACATCCCCCATCACGAGGCAGAACTGGCAGGTTTCCCAAGTAAGGAGGGACTGCCAGAGGTTTGGAGGTCACTGCCTCAAGAAAGTGCCTCCCATGGGCTGGGAATAGGCATTTGGTCAGGCTGAATATCCCTTGGGCATGTTTGATACTGCTCTGGTTGCTTGTGGCAAAAGAAGTACCCGATGGGCATTGGAAATACAACTGGTGGAGCCCACTCCTGTTGCCCCTGAGCGCAGAGCAGCCCTGCAGCTTTGTCCCCATCACCCACTGCATGCAGCACAGCTCTGTGCTTCACATGCTCCCCTGCCCCAGAGCCTGGCTTCGTGCCACTGGAGACATCTCATGAGGCTACAGGTTCCCACCAAGACAGTTTCCTCCCACAGACCCACATGGGTCTCACCTCAGTCACTGCTCTGCAGGATGTGAGTATCTTTGGTGAAGGTGGCACCACCCTAGTTGTAGTAGGGCAGGCTGGGACAGAGGATAAGAACCCTGGGGAAAGATCTGGGAGGGAAGCACTCCCCATTCCTGCCTGTGG
The DNA here is from genome assembly GCA_013396775.1 of Cephalopterus ornatus. NCBI lineage: Eukaryota > Metazoa > Chordata > Aves > Passeriformes > Cotingidae > Cephalopterus > Cephalopterus ornatus. The sequence continues at coordinate 557,982 of VZRE01015876.1, forward strand.
GTGCAGATTTCTGCATTGTCAAGGCAGGGGGTGAGGCTTGGCTCCTTCTCCAGTGCAGGCTGGTGTTCTGTGTGCTGCTGGGGCTGGGGTCCCTGCTGGTGAGGGGGCTGCCCCCATCCTGCCCCCATACCTGCCAGTGCTACGACACCTCCAAAGTCTTCTGCTCAGACGAGAGGATGCGGGAGATCCCGGCGGGCCTACCAGGCAGTGCCACACAGCTCTTCTTTGTGGAGACAGCCCTGAGCGGTGTCCGCAGGGGGGACCTGGGCACCAGTACCACCCTCACCAAGCTGGTCTTCCTCAACAACAACATCCAGGAGCTGGAAGTTGGTGCCTTTCAGGGGCTGCCCAGCCTCACTGAGCTGGAGGTGTCAGGAAACCCCTTGCCAGCAGTCAGCCTTGGGGTGCTGATGGGGTTGACCAGCCTCAACAAGCTCTCTCTGGGTGCCAATGGCATCAGCTCCTTGCAGCCAGGGTTCTTCACCGCTGCATGCCGCTTGCAGGAGCTGCACTTGCCAGGGAACAGGATTGTGGCATTGCCCCCTGGCATCTTCCACCCGCTCCGGCAGCTCCAGTCCCTGGACCTCTCACAGAATGTCCTGGTTGAGCTGCCAGAGGGGCTGCTAGCCCCACTCATTGCCCTCCGCCTCCTCAAACTCAGTGACAACCTGTTGGTGCGGGTGCCGCATGGTGCTTTCAGGGCACTTGGCCAGCTGACTGAGCTCCACCTGGATGGTAACCGGCTGGAGGAGCTGCCACCTGGCATCTTCACTGGGCTGGGGGGACTGCGGCGGCTGCAGCTGCAGCACAACGCCCTGGGCAGCCTGGCCCCCGACATCTTCACTGGTCTCCTCAACCTCACTGTCCTCAGCCTGGAGGGCAACCGCCTGGCCACCCTGCCTGCCACCCTCTTCACTGGCACACCTGGCCTCCTCCACCTCTCTCTGGCTCGCAACCAGCTGAAGACGCTGCCCCAAGAGCTCTTCTCCAACCTGTCGGCACTGCAGACCCTGGTGCTCTCACACAATGCCATGGGCCACCTGCCCACTGAGGTTTTCCAGGGACTGGCAGCGCTGACAGCACTACAGCTGAGCCACAACAACCTCTCCAGCCTGCCAGCAGGGCTCCTAGCTGGGCTGCCCCTCCTCACTGCCCTGGCACTGGACCACAACCACCTGGCCCGCCTGCCCCTGGGGCTCTTCGATGCCAATGATGAGCTGGTGCGTGTGGAGCTGTCTGACAACCCCTGGGCCTGTGACTGCCGCCTTGCCTATCTCCTGCGCTGGCTCCAGGGCTTTGTTGAGCCCCTCATCCATGGGCAAGCTTTCTGTGCCAGTCCAACTGCTCTCCAGGGACAGTCCCTGCTGGAAGTACCCCGGGGGCAGCTGGAGTGCCCGGGAGGACCTGGTGTCCCCCTAGAGGAAGGCTGGGACAGGGATGCTCCAGGACAGTGTACCTACAGCAACCCCGAGGGCACTGTAAGCATGGTCTGTGATGCCACAAGCTGCCAGCAGCTCAGCCTTCGCCTCCCTCCTCCTTCTCCTCCTGAGCAAGTGCAGGGGTTGGGGCCAGCATACCAGGGTGCCTGGGTGCTGCACTCCCACTGTGGCACACTGCAGGTCAGTGTCCTTGTCACAGCACAGAACAGGAATGAGGCCACTTCGCCAGGTCTCCCTGCCATGCCCTAGAGCTCAGGCAGGTGCCAGCTTCTGCACTGGAAACCTCTGAGCCAGCCTGGGAAACAGCGCCCAGTCTTGCTCTGCTACCCCTGCCTTGGTCACCAGCCATCTCTGAGCTCTCCACAACAGCTGGCCTGGTGGTATTTGTTCTCCAAGCTATGTGTTTCCTGTATATTTCAAATATAATTAAAGTGTATGTATCATTTCTGTGCAACCAGTTCCCACGGCACAGAGAGGAATGGTTCTGTTCCCCCACATCTGCCTGTGTAAATGGGAGAGGTGGTGAAGGTCAATGTGATCCACTGGAGTCTGGTCTGGGGCTGTGCATGGTGTGGTGTGGGTGCAGGTGTGTGGTGGTGAGTGGGTGGCTCTTTGGCACCCTCATGGTGCGCTCATCTCTGCCCACTGCAGCCCACCAGGTCCACCTCCTGCCCTGCTTCTCTTGGCACTGCAGAGACCCAGCTGCAGCCTGGCAATAGGTCTCAGGGCATGGGTTTGGGTGTCCAAGGGAGGCATGGGTGAGTGCTACTGACTACCCAGCAAAGGGCATGGGCTGCCTGGCTGCAGGGTGAGCTCCAGTCCAGGTGTCCATCGGCTGGTCCCCCCCATGCCCTACCAGGGCTTGGTCTGCAGCCCTGCAGCCTGGAGCCAGAATGCAGGAAATTCCACCTGAACAGGAGGAAGAACTTTACTGTGAGGGTGACTGGAACAGGTTGCCCAGCAAGGCTGTAGAGTCTCCTTCTCTGAAGATACTCAAAAGCTGCTGGAACACAGCCTTGAACAACGCACCCCAGGGAACCCTACTTCAGCGGGGAGTTGGATTAGATGACTTTCAGTGGCCCCTTCCAACCCTCAGCTATCCCGTGATGCTGATTCTGTGACCCGTGGAGAGGAGACACCAAGTCCCAGCAGCGCTGCCCACGCAGGGGGTAGCAGGTAAGGTGGGTGTTCCCGCGGGAGGAGCGGGTGTGGGTGCCCACACGGGGTGTGAGTGCCTGTGTGTCTGTGCGGGTTGGTGGGGCGGTGCTGCGGCACCATCTCGCGGCGATAGGCCCAGGGCTCCGCGGGCCGGGCAGCGCCGGGGGATTCCTCCCTGAGCCCCGTCGCCCTCCTCGGAGCGCCCCTCCCGGCCCGGCCCCAGCGGCGAGGGTACAGGGGGCCCTGGCTGGGGCTGCGCTGGGCAGTCATCCTGCTGTCCCTCCCGAATGGGGGACTGCCACTATGTTTCACACATCTCCCAGGTGATGCTGGCATGGCCACCTCCAAGCCTGGACCAAGGGTGCTGCAGCTGGATGCAGTTCACCAAACCCTGGTACAGCTGCCACACTGTGGCCTGGGGTGGCTGGTGGCAATACTGTTGTGAGCTCTGTCCTCTCATGCGCTTCAGCTCCTGCTACTCTGCAGCTTCTGGAACAGCCTGGCACCAAGTGGGTACTGGGATGCATATGGCACTGATGTTGGAAAGGAGTGAGGCTGTTGAAAATGTACAGTGGTTTGTTTTTAAATTTGCCAAGAAAGGTGCAATGAAGCCCAGCAAGCACAAGCTGAGCCTTAATAACTGCAGGTGAAAATGGAAGAAGATATGTTTAAATGCGATCAGTGCAATTACCCATTGGGAAGTGATGGATACCCTGTCAGTTCAAGTCTTTGCATCAAAAAGGGTGTTCCTTCCCACAGGATGCCCTGCACCAGGCAGCAGCCCTGGGTGGACCTGCAGGAGGGTCTTTGGCCTGTGTTAGGGTGCAGGACAGGACGCTCAGCCCCAGCCCTCTGGTGTGGAGCTGAGCACAGAGCATTGGCATCAGCATATCTGTCCAGTCACAGATGTTATCACTGTTACAAGAATAAACAAATGGCTTCAGAACTGCACCTTTAGCTACATAAGCTGAATCCTGAGGAAGGAAACAGCTCACTGTTGTGTCGGTGGGGGTGGTGCCTGGTGGGTTACGCTGCTGAAGATATGGGACTGCAGAAACCATTGGCTGCAAAACAGGCTTGCCTGGAAATCTTCAGGTTTCCCTGGATGTGACTAGTCAAGTGGCGCCAGGAGATAACGCCTGTGGAGTACGTGACTGAGTCCTCTCTGAGGGGTTTCTGCCGTGGCCTCCCATACTGGGGGCACAGCTCCACTGCCGCCTCCCCTGCCATCCCTTATCTCCCTACGCAGACCTGTGCCCTGACCTCACGTGAAACCAGGCCCTGGGCCTGGGCTTCAGATAAAGAGCTGGCCAGGTGATGGGACCCCCATCCGATGTCCTCGCTCCACACATGGCATGGTTTGTTCCTGCAGCTTGGACTTGTCTGTGAGCGCTCCCCCAAGTAAGTGAAACAAAAGCCTTTTTTTGCTCTTTAAAATGTGCTGGGAGGGGCCCTGTGGGGGGCTGTTGATTGTTTCCTTGCAGCAAGAAGAAGGAAAGGCTGCAGTGCCGTGAGCTGGGTGGGGACACCCCTTCATGACCCTGCACCGCTGGGGGGTGGGACAAGCAAGGGATCACACCGAGGGTTTTAAAAGAGCTTTGCAGTTCAGAAGTGTCTGTTTTCATCCCCATGCACCCAGCTGTTTCCACCTGCACATTTCACCCACTGTGCTGCCCCTGCAGCTGAAGTGAAGCATGCACTTTTACACCTGCAGCCTCAGCTCCTCCACCTGAGTCTGCCTGAGGAGAGGATGGGCAGGGATCAGCAGTGGCTTCTGCCTTGGGCAACCCTGCAGGGCAGCCTGCAGAACCAGTGTCACCACCTCCATTGGTTTCTCTTCAAACCCAGTGGTTTTCAGCCTCCTGTATTTGCTGACTTCGCAACATTAAAAAAAATAACTTCTCATAGCTAATGTACCCTCCCAACAAAAGTTTTTTGCATTTTCAGCTTTGATGGACACCAAGAAGCAACCTATAGCTCTTTTCCCAGCTCCCACCCAGGGCTGTGAATCAAAAGTTGGAAACCGTGATCCCAGTGCAATGCTCAGGGTCATTAAACCCCAGCTAATGTGTTAGCTGAGTGTTTCCAAATGTTTCCATGGAAGTGGTGGGCTCTACTGGTGGGTGTGCATCAGTGACTTCACTTTCTAACTGCAAGGCCAGAGACCTAAATATTAGGTATTAAAGACTTCATCTATGGACATTTCATAGTGTTTTAACAAGCCTTGCTCTAAAGCTTGGTTGCTGCTCACAAGTTAACCATTTCTGTCTGACCGAGCTGCATAACCAAGGCCAAAATATGGTGCAATTAGCAAGAATCCTGAAACGGAGACGCTTAGGAGCCATATTTTAAATGATCCCCCTGAAATGAGAGAAGCTGCAAGGAAATAGCAAGTCCACTCAGCACAGTGTGGAAATTCTGAGTACACAAGATCCTCTGGTCTTGGCTGGCTCCTGGGACCCTTGTTGATCCCTCATTAGCAAGTGCAGGGCTCACTGCTCCTGTTGTTGCATGAATGGGCTGTTGCCCTGCTGACTAACTGGACCCAGTGGGGCAGCACTAATGGGTAGCAGCACTTTGCCTTCTTCACCCAGGCAGACACCAAGCCTACAGCTGAAACATGGGAGAAGGAGGGTAGAGAACACACTGTCCAGCCCTTGTCCCCCTGGAGCATCTCCCCGTGCCAAGCCATGGGCTGGATCGCTCTCCTTCTCCATCGCTCTGTACCCACAGCAGTGAACTCATCTAAATGCAGTGTGTGTTTGCTTGTATGGTCTCTCTCTTTCTTACTAAATGAGTTATCATGTGAGTAGGAGTCCTGAGAGCTGAACAACACTCTGATGCCACAGTTCATGAGCTGTGGACAGAAGTTTCTTGTTCTTCATAACTGATTTTTTTAAACCTTTTTTTTTCAGGACAATGTACCAGCATTTCCTTTTCCTTTTCTTCCTCTCCTTCCATCCCCATAAATGCCAAGATCAAGTCCTGGGTGAAGATCCATATGAAATGCCCAAAGACTTACCAGCAGGTCTACAGAGGGACAAAAAATGATGTCAAAGAGATCCCAAAGATTGCAAAGCCCTTCATTTCTGAAATGATCTTTGTGCAAACCAGCATCACTGCTATAAGGAAAGGTGCCTTCAGGTACATGCCCAACCTGATCAAGATTTTGTTTATTGGCAACAAGATCAAGACAGTTGAACCTGGAGCCTTTGATAATCTGGACAAGCTGAGGGACTTGGATATCTCTGGTGCCTCGTTAGAAGAACTATCTGTGGGAACTTTCCAAAACCTCCAAAGTTTACAGAGGCTGGAGCTGAGAGACAGCCAACTCAGATACATCCCCAAAGGCCTGTTTGATGGGCTAGAAAATTTGGGAGAGCTCTCCCTGCACATCAATGCAATCACTTCTCTTCCAGAAGGCATTTTTGATTCTCTCATCAATTTAACTTTTTTGGACCTGTCTAGAAACAGGATCACAACTCTTCCTGTGAATGCCTTTAGCAAACTTACGCGGCTGCAAGTCCTCCGGCTGTATGAGAATGAGTTGCAAGACCTCCCAGAGGGACTGTTGGACAGTCAGCTGGAGCTGCTGGAGCTCAGCCTCCAGAGCAACAGGCTCAGGGCGCTGCCACCCATGTTCCTGAGGAGCCTGCCTCACCTGGAGAAACTCCTCTTGGATAACAATCTCATCAGGGTTCTCCCAACTCAGGGTTTTTTTGGTTTAAACAAATTGAAGCTGCTGACTCTGGGTTCAAATCATATGATGGAGCTCCCCTGCTGCCTTTTTGACACCATGCCACACTTACGGGAGCTGGACCTGGGCAGGAACAGTTTGGCCACATTTCCAGATGGCATCTTTGTCAACCTCACATCCCTTGGAAAACTCATCTTGTCCCACAACCAGCTGTTAGCACTGCCAAGAGGAGCCTTCACTGGGCTCAGCAAGCTCCTGGACCTCCAGCTGGACTCAAATCAGCTCTCTGCTCTGGATGAAGAGGTCTTTGCTTCTCTCCCAAATCTGAAAACCCTCAACCTTCGAAAGAACCAACTGGAGAGTGTTCCCCGAGGGCTCCTGGACCCCCTGAAGAAGCTCAGCTCAGTATATCTGAGTGGTAACCCTTGGAGATGTGACTGCAACCTCTGCTCCCTGCACAGCTGGATCCTGGGTAACAGTGAGAAGGTCAAATTGTCCTCCCAAGTCTCATGCAAGAGCCCACCCCACCTGGCAGGGCAAGCAGTAACATTGCTGAGGGATGACCACTTAATCTGCCCAGCTACTCTGCCTCTTTCATCTTTTATCTCATCTCTGCCATTTAACTCCACATCATCACAAAGGATGTCAACCTTGCCATCACTTGGACGTTTGTCCACAGCAACGCCAACCATGCTGTCATTGGCAGCCTTTCCCATCAGGACCCTGACAACTGTTCTGTCACCTGTGGTCACCTCTGCCATGTTGCCAACTGTGCCAATGAAGGGCACCTTCACCACTCCATTGCCAACCATGCCATCTAAGGCCTTTGTCACCATGCCACCATCAGCTGTGCTGCTGAAGGCCTTCAGCAACAGCCCATCCACAACCAATGTGCCCAAGTCCTTCATCAGCACATCAACGACCATGGTGCCAAAGGCCTCCATCACCATTCCATTACCAGCTGCGCTGCCAGAGACCTTCATCAACACACCACCACCAACTGTGCTGCCAACAGCCTCCACTGCCACACCATCATCATCAACCATGATGCTCAAGGCTTTCATCACCAGCCCATCATCAGCTGTGCCAGCTTCAGCCATCGTAAGCCTACAGTCTCCTGGGGCCACCCACCCAGAACCTGTGCCATCCACTCTAGCTTCTGCCACCACACAGGTGCCAACAAACCTGCTGGCAGCTACCACTAGACATGTGTTTCCTGTTCTTCTGGTGCCCACCAGACTGCTAGCAACCACCACAACCAGACAAGTGCCTCCTGCTCTTTCAGTGCCCAGGGAGAGGCCAGCCACCATCCCACAAGGAACACCCATAACCTCACTTGTCTCAGCCCCCTCCATGGCACTCTGGCCATCCCCCAAGACTGCTGTGCTGGGCACAGTCCCACTGGTCTCACACTCCCCATCCCACCATGCTCCTGCACCAGGCAGGGAGCAGGATCATGCCACCACATGGGACTTGTCCCCATCTGGCACCCAGCCCACCCCCAGTGCCCCCCAGCATGCTGCTGCCGCGGCAGGCACGGTCCTGCTTCCAGCACCTCCCACCCCCCCACCGGGAGACCACACAAGCCCCTGCCCAGCCTCCCCTCCCCTGGCCCCCAGCAGTCATCGTGCCTGGGGCTGGTCCCTGCGGGCCAGTCCATGGCAGTGTCGGGTGTCCCTGGCGCTGGGGCTGGCCGCACTGGCGCTGCAGGCAGCCTGCACGCTGCTGTGGGGGATGCTCGCCCTCCTCCTTCACCGGGACACCCAACACCGCCCTGGGCCGCCTGTGAGGCTGCTGAGCCTTCAGGCCCTGGCTGATCTGGGGACCCCTGAGCCAGCCCAGGCACCACTTTGATCTTCGCTGCCCCTGTGTGACCTGGGCTGTGCCCGTTGTCCTCCTTTGGGATCTGCAGCCGTTCTGGGGATATCCCCCAGCATATCCCTGGGGATGGGGACCCGGTACCTAGGCCGTCCCCAGGGTGGGGGTCGCGGTACCCAGGCCGTCCCCCGGGTGGGGTCCCAGCAGTCAGGCCGTTCCCAGGGTAGGGGTCCCAGTAGCCAGGCCGTTTTGGGATGCCTTCCAACTGACCGCCGGCGATGCTCGGAGACTGGAAGTCTATACGCGGTGTCCCTGCCTGGCGGTCCTTCTGCCAAGCGACACTAGATGGCATCCCGACACAGGCAGTGGCTGCCACGGCCTTCCCGCGGCCACCGAAACCCCGCAGCCCCCGCACACGCCGGCCAGGACCCGTCGCACCGCGGACACGGCCACTCTTGCTCGCAAAGTCAGGAGCCCCGGCCCCAATCTCCTCGCCAACCCTGGAAGGTACCTGCAGTCCCTGGGGAAGGACATGCCAAGGCTTCCTGCCCCATGCCCTGTCTTCTTCCCTGTGCCACGTTACGGGATGTGTCAGTGCCTGTACCCCCATCATGTGCAGACCTCTTCCCCTCTCCTGTTCTCTTTCCTCCTCCCTGATATTAAAGCCCCCCCTGCATCTCTGGGCTGAAAAGAGGATTATTTTCATCCCAAGGTTTTTCTTGCCATGACCTGCTGTGGGGTGTTCCTGTTGCTTGCTGGAGCATAGGGTCCCCAGTCAGTGCCAGCCATTGGGGACTGGTGTAGGACCAGGGCTGCACACACTCCACAGGCAGCAGCACAGTGAGACAACAGATGTGCTTTTCTTCCTCCTCTTAAACCTCATGTACCCCAAAACCTCTTGACAATGCTTCTTGCCCTGGCCCCTCTGGTAGAGTGATGTTTCAGCATGGCCAGCCATGTACTTCTCTACCATGATCTTGTCTGATGCTGAGCCCTTGCTGCAGGCTGGGCACTTGGGAAGCTTGGGAGGAAGGGGCTAATGCTCCTCACAGCTGAAGGGTTGATGTGTACCTTCACCTTCACTCTCCTGGGCTCCTGCCAGGCCTAGGGAAGTGCCAAACTTCAACCAAAGTGAGGTTTCTGCCATTGCAGAAAGTGCTGAAACCTTCCCTGGGAAGCTTTATTCCAGAATTCAAGCCAATGAACACAGGGGTTGTTCACTGATTTGGGTCTCTGGGTAGCTTTTTGGCTCTAGGCTCAGTGTTGACTTTGCCCTGTGCAAGGTAAGCTGCTCCCAAATTTAATCACTCCAATTTCTACAGAGTTGCAGGTGTCTGTCTTCAACTCCTTGCCTTTGCCACTGGCACTTGTTCTGTCCTGTCCTGCCTTTGGGTGCCCTTCCCCTGTTGTGAGGCTGCCTAGTTTTGGGGGGTCCCAGGGGGAGAGTCCCTGAAAATCAATAGTCTGGACATGTGTTTTGCAAGGAAAAATAGGAAAGCAGCTCAGAAACCTCCTGGCCAGCAAGCCCTGAGCCTGGTGCTCAGTTCCCTGAGCCCAGTTCCCTGCCGTGAGACCAGGGAAGGGGGAAAGGGGGCTTCTGTTAGGGTACGTGCCTGCAGCTATGCATTAGGGACCTGGATATACGTCTTCGCTAAGAGCCTGTGCAGTGTTACAGGCCCTTCGGCTATTCCTTGAAGTCCTGCTGATGGCTGTGAAATACGGGAGGCGAGCGTGGGGCAGCACATCTGGGCGGGATAGAGCGAGCGGCTCCCTGGCCGGGGCTGGCAAGGCAGGTAATGAGATACAGATGAGGGAGAGGGAGTGTTTTTTCTGGCAGTCCAGATGGACTCGGCTTAATACTTGATTTAGAGGGTTTGAAAGTGGGGCCTGGCTGCCGGGGAACAGACCCCGAGCACTTCCCGGGGCAATGAGGGGGGGGTCTCCACTGGCTTTTCAGATATTTAATGGCCCAACGCAGTCTAAACAGGGAAGTACTTCGGGGTGAGATTAGCACAACATAATCACATCTTAAAAGGTCTTCAGAGACACAAGGCACGTCCGCTCTCATATTAATTACTTGTTATTAATAAAGCTGGGGTCAGGCTTGAGGTGTTCTCTCCAGAGCGGGTTGGTTCCCTCCTTGCAGAGAGGTGGTGTATCTGAAGGCAGCTCAAAGCCTTGCAGCCTCCACCTGTGCCCATCCAGCTCTGGAAACCAAATGGTCAACATTGCTACAGCTGTCTTTAAAACTAATTTGCCCCATAATACCTCGAAAGGGCCATGTCTTTCTAAGTGCCCAGAACACCTCGGAGTGCTGTAAAATAATGACAGCCAAGGGTGTTCTCAGCACGGGAATTTCCTGCTATGATTGATTTCTAATTTGCAATGAAAATATAGCCACCCATGTTCCCGGGGCCAGGCTGGTGCAGCTGGCTCACAGGCAGGAGTCAGCTCCCTCCATCAAGTTAGGGACAATCCTTAGAGGGCTATAGCTGGGCTGGAGTGCCCAGGACTGCCCATGCACTGAATGAGATATCACCTCCCTTTGCTCTCCCTCTGCTTTGCTGCTCCTTGCAAAGGATTGTCCTGGTTTCTGCTTTGGAAATAAAAAAGTGTGAGCATCCCCGTGTGGTGTCTCCAGGCTGCTTGTGACACTGTACACCTCTTCCTGGTTGCTGTGATTGCCTGAGGTCCTCAGAGCTCACCTCAGGTGACCAAAGCTAGAAGCAGAGACAGCACACCATGCATGTGTGTCGTAGAATGGCGTTGGGATCAGAGGCAAGTGCAGCACTCATTCACCCCCTATTGTGCTCAGCAGAGGTGGCCCTGGGCTGGCAGTCATTGCTCAGTCCTGCTGTGCCCCCTCGATGCTGGTGTTGGTTTTGAACACCACTCCTCCATGTGTCTTCTGGATGGTTTGTCTCTCCCTTTCTGTCCTTAACCTGCAGCATCCCTCCCCACATCCACTGACAGTACCCATCCAGCCACATCAAGCTGCCCCTTGCCAAGGAGTCCCGTGAGATGCAGGGGGCAGGAGCTGAACTGGGACATTCATTCATCTGCTTTGGCCTTGGCATCTCACAACCCTTCTGCAGCGGGGGCCCGACCTCCCTCGGGGTAGATGGGGCAGTGAGAGGNGGGGAGCGGGGGGGGGGCTGTACCACCAGCACTCCCATCCCGCATGCCTTGGGCTGCCCAGGCTTTTATCCAGGGTTCTGGGCAGGGCATGAGAGCGAGGGCAAGAAAAACAAGCCAGTGCATCCACCCTCGAGCAATGGGAGAGCCCGGAGGGGCGGAAGTCTCTGTTTGTTTAAGGTGCAAACAAGTGCTGTTAATCTGCTGCCTGTTTGTATTTCTTTAGAGTCTCTGAGTGGGGGGGGGGAGCGGAGATGGGGTCTCCCCTTTGCACGGGGGCAGGGTCAGGCTATTGGAAGTGGAGGTGAGAAAACACAGAGGGGCAGCTGGAACCTGCTTTGGGAGGGAAAGATTTTTTTCGGCTATTTATGATAATTAGTGGGAAACGTTCCTCAAGCGTTTCAGATGATTCTGTAATGAAGTTGGGCCGAATGTTTCCGCTTTGTTCCCCTGGAACCATTAAAAATCCCCCTTCTTTGGCTGCCTTAATGCAATGCTGAAAAGGCACAATGGCATAAAAGTGGCTCTGGGCAGCACGCCTCCTGCCCCACCAGATAGAGCCCTTCAGAGCCCAAATTTTCTGGGTTATAAAACCTCAGCATTTGCAATGTTCATGCAAAAACTGCTGTGGATCCCGTGCCCAGGGCTCCTTCTCGTCCCTGATGCAGGTGGGTGTGTGTGAGTGCCAGCTTGGTGTGCTTGGGGGGAGCAATGGCCGGCATAAACACACCGGAGTGAGAAAGGGCAGGCACAGCCAGGGATGCCATCTCTCCTCTGTTACAGAAAAGCTGCTTTTAGCCCATGCTTGTTCTGGGAATTTGCTGGGGTGAAATGCTGCTCTGGGAGATGACCAGTGTCCGTGCAAGGGGAAATGGGGAGTCCAGCCCAAAGGAAAGTCCTTCTGAGTCTGTGCTGTTCTGGGCCAGATCCTGTTCTACCTGCTGGGCCGAGAAGCATCCAGGCACCGGCAGAGAGCAAGGGGCCTGAAATCCAGCCGTGACCCTCCGGGTGAATCATTAGCAGTCTCCTCTGAGCTGGCTCAGTCTCCTCTTGCTTTTAGCAGTGGAAGGCTTTTCCAGCATATGTGATGAAAAGAAAATCCACCTGCCTGATCTCACACATCTATCAGCACTATTTCCCCAGGGATGATGTATAAAGCTAATGGGAGCTCTCCTGCTAAAGCTGTGATAAAAAGAGGAAATGGCAAGAGCTTTTAGCATACTGGTGGGGGCTGAGCATGATGGATTTTGGTGTCCTCATCAGTATTCTCGTGTGGACTCCTGTCAATGAGCTTAGTGTCCTAGGCTGGGATATGGGGCTATAGCTGGCCAGGGGAGCTGTTCCCCTTCTGCTTCACCTTTGGCTGGGCAAGGGTGGCTGGGGAGCACTTGGGCACATAGTGCGGGCACCCAGTGTGGGCACGCAGCAGCAGCACCGTCCTGCAGTGATACAAGGGCAGGAGGGAGCCATGCCTGCTGGCCAGGCACCTTCCCTCCCAGCCACAGCTGGTGTCTTTTAGACAGCGACTGCTAATTGGGATCACATCATCCTTAATGCCCACCCTCTGCCCCATGGCTGGAGCCAACATGCCCCACTAAGGCACTAAATTATCAATCTGTGGAGGAGAGGTTAAGGACTGGGAGCATGGCTTCCCAGGAGCTGCCTCATCCCTCTGCCTCTCCTGACCCAGTCATAATCAAGCGATCATATCAGCCCCCTCATTCCTTTTCAGAGGAAAATTTGCAAACAAATTCCTGCCAGGGGAATGTTGGAGCTCTCCTGGGTGGTAGGATAAAGATACCTGTCACCTCTGCCGGTCCCCAACAACGGCTCATGCTGGGAGCATGGATGGGGAGCTCCATGCTTTCTTCAGGAAGTGTGGGAAAGGATCAGGAGGGCTCCCTACAGGAGCACATTGCTTAAGATAATGCATGGCCCGAAGTGACACAATGAGCCCTGCTGTGAATAGGCTGGAGTCTTTACCTCTGGTTTCTGTTACGGCAGGTCCTGAAGCACCACTTGAATTGTGATGCCTTTGCCAGTGCCCATGTCTGTACCACCAACCTTTTTTCCAGGAAAAATCTCTAGATACACAGTAAACTTTCTGTGGGAGCTGAGGTAGAGGTACTGGGACTGGGATGGAGTATTTGACTGGTGTATGTCCGCAGGCAGTGGTGATGAGTCCTGGGCGAACTGCAGTGTGTTGTCTCAGAGATGGGGACATCAGTGCGGGTCACTCCCTGCATCATGCTTTAAGCCTCCACACTGAGCCAAATGGCTCTCTTGGCAAAGTTTGGAGTGGAAAACCAGCTATCTTAGTGTATAAAAGTCATGATATTAAGCTTCACGGAACATGGCAAGCCCATGGCTTCCCCAGCAGCACACAGCAGCTCTGGCCAAGACACAGTGTGTTTGATGGACCAGGTAGCTCTGGTACCACCCTCATCCCTGCCAGCACATCTCCACCCTTTCACTCTGCCCCCCCTCCCTGGTCCAACGATTGCTTTCCAGTGAATTATTTACATAAGCTCCCAGCAGTGGCTGGAGACAAAAACTCAGGTACAGAGCAGCAGCAAGCTCCTGACCTTTCCCACCGCCGGACAAACGGAGCCAGCAGCACGAGGCGGGCGCACAAAGGCGCTGCGCCGGCCGGAGCGCTGACCCCGCCATGCCACAGCTACCTGCTGCTCTGCCACAATGGCCCCGCGGCCCCGGCCAGCCTGCCGGGGTGATGAAAAAGGGTCTGAGATAATAATGAGCCTGACTACCACTGCTCTCTTCAGAAAACCAAGTCAACTCCTTGGGAAGAAAGAAAAAAAAAAAAAGAAGGCAAAAAAAAAAAGAAAAACCCCTCTTGGATAATAAAGAAGTAACAAATGAAGACTGAAAGCCTATAGAAGGCGTCTTAACCCAGCGAAGAAAAAAAATGTCAACATCTGTGGAGCTGTCTGCAAAAACAGACCAAACCCCTAATGAATACCCTCTAGAAAAGACATTCACTCGAGGAAAGGCAAAAGGCTACATTTTTCTATGGAGGTATAAAGATTTTGATGAATCTGCCCTTTCCCTTTCCAGTGCAGTTGAACCAAGCACTAATGTTCATCTTCAGCTGTATTAAAGAGTGCGGAGGGGGGAAGTGGGGGGAAGAGTATTGATCTGAAAGCTTATGGGGAGGGTGGATTTAGGGAGCCTGGATAGATCTCTGAGCACTAGAGCAAGGAAGAAAAGCAACAGGCATTAGAGAAAATACTGTTTAACAAGAGTTTCTTTAGTCAACCCATTTGAGCAGAGATTGGTGTGCCATAAACGTAATCCTCTTAGTGCTGACTTAAACATGTTTGTACAAAACAGGGAAATATAATATGAATGTAATAGTCACGTTTGCTAAAATGCTTAATAAAAAGACAAAAGTCCTTTATTTTGATCTTCAGCTCTGGTGCGGGCTTGGGGCACAGCAGATGTTTTCTCAGAAGGCTGTTTGGAAAAAAAAAAAAAAGAAAAGAAATTGAGAAGATGGTTGTGTCCCGGCTGGCTGTGTCACATGGCACTGCAGTGTCTTCCCAGGGTTTGTTGCTGGAGAAGCCAACCCTTGCCTAACGAGCCACCCAGCTCTCCAGTGTGCCAGGTGAGCCAGGAGTTTGAAACTAAAAACACTTGGTGAGGGGCGGTTGGTAAACAAGGCATGTGTCAGGTGGGAAGGCACAGGCAATTTTCTTTGCTGTGCCCAGAAGCTTTGCTGAGGGAAACAGAGCTAAGGAATAGTCCCCAACTGGTAAGGGTGCAGAGTTTAGGTCCTGGGTTGTCAAACTCAGATCCAGCTGGAGCTGTTCTGGAGGGACCATAACAGTCATCCTCAGGTGCGTCCCACCTTGTGCTACAGGCACAGTGGGAAAACCAATGGATAGAGTTCCTGTAATCCCCATCCTAACATTTACGTTAATCACAGATGAATTTTAAAGACATGGATGAAATGTTGCAGGTTTGTTCTCATTTTTTTTTCTTTTCTGTAGAATAATCATAGAAAATGCTAAACTGAAATGGCAACATTTAGTTTTGACTTTGCTTGATAAACTTTCAATTAATGTTGATGCTGTACAGCCATACTGACTAATGTTAAACACATGTTTATCTTGGGCATTCTTGGTACTTCACACTGTGAAATACCAGCAGTATGGGCAGAAAATATAGTGATAAAGTCACTTTTCTAAGTCTAATAGTCAAACATCCCTATTCCACATCAAATTTCAGACCTTTCTTATGATTTTGGCCAAACAGGGGTGCTGCAGGAATGGCTCACCTGGTGAGGCAGAAAAAGGCATCTCCATAAGTGCCCTGGAGGGTGGGTACACCGTGCTCCCCTTGGCTTTCACGTGGCACCAGGGAGCTGTTGATAGGACTAAAATAAAATGTTTTTCTCTGTGTTTCTCAAACAGGTATCATATTGCCCCAAGAAGCTACAGTTCCCCTTTGGGCTGGCTTGGGTAGGTGTTGGTGGTTGGGACTTGGTCCAAATCTTGGGCCAATGCCAGGGTTTTTTCTGCTGGTTTGGGTGCCTGGTCATGCCACAGTGCCACCTCCTGGAGATGGAGGGGTGACATGGGGACAGGGCTGCTTGCTTTCTGCTGCAGCCAATGTCAGTGCAAACTAGGTAAAACTTGTTTCCTGAAGAAAATTTCCACTCCAGTAAGAAAAGAAATGCCCCAGCGGTTTTGGAAGCACATCAGATGTTTTCTGGTATGGTCTACAATGTGTACAGCGAATGCAAGGCATTTTATGTGGAGACCAAATATTTTCCACAATAACAACATATTTTTGTTTAACCAAAAAAAAAAAAAATCATCTGGTCTCCCAATTAAGAAGAAAGAAAAAGGGCTTTGAAAGCAGATATTTTCTGACTGTCAGGGTCTTGTGCTTGGGCACTGCAGCAGTGAGCAGCAGTGGAGCAGCCCTTCCAGCTGCAGAGCAGTGGAGCCTGGGGGTCAGGGGTGAGCTGGGTTGATCCCCATGCCTGCTGCCTGTTGGTGGGTATGTGCAGAGGTTTGATGCCATGGGGTTCAGTTCCCTGGCATCACACATCACCCTCTCCATCACTTGTCACCAGATGGGGAGGATGAAAAGTCATGTGTTTCCCAACAGGCACCTGCTTGGCACAGTCTGCCAGGGCCACCAAAACATATGTCAGCTCCAGGGAGAAACTAGGGGCAACTGGAGCCAGACTAATGAGAACATGCCTGAAATGCAGTTCATCCAGATCTGAGTGGCCAGACAGTGATGGTTGGTAAGCCCTGGTGCTGGTCTTGGACAAACAGTCCTGGTTTGGGTGTGAAATGGTGAAAAAAGACTTTAAACAGCCAACTTGCTGCCTGCAGGGAATGGATGCATTTTTGGTAGTGGGAAAATAGGAAATGGGTTAATTGTTAGGGTCCACTGTCACTATTTTTTGCAGGCTGTTTCCTTGGCTAAAGGAAAATTAAACATAGATGATTTTTCCACAGAGCAAGGAAGCTCTTGGTGCTCAGGGCTGCTGCCTTGAGTGACAGTGCCCTTGTTCTGTTTCAGGCAGCAAACTCCCCGTGCTACTTCTTCTCAGGTACCATGGGAGGCAGAGGATGTGCTGGAGCAAAGCAGAGTGAAGGGCACCAAACCAGAGCCAAGGAGCCAGCAGTTACTTGCTGTCTCCCTGTCACCTCTTGCACCCTGGGTTTGAACTTCCCAGGTGGAGGGCAGGGTGTGCAGCCCCATATCAGGGAGCAGGGGAACTGAGCACCGGCAGGCTAGATCTGGGGCAGATAAATGCAAAGGGCTGGAAGGCACAGCAGCCCTGGGGGCAAGGGTAGCATCTCCTTGGTGCCTCCTCCCACGCCTGCTTTGTTTCTCTCTCTCTTACCCCACTGGTGACAGCAGAGCCTCCAAACCCTGCTATGTTTCCTTCCGGCACACCTGGTTCCCAAGCTTCGTGCACTACAGGCACATTTCTTCACCAGCATTGTCATTACTGTAACGGGAACAGCGCAGTTTACAGCCCAATAAACCCCAGGTCCTTCTGTGCAGGCTCCCCTTACGTGATGCTAATGCTTACAAGATGTGCAGCGCTGCGGGACAGCCCCGGGAACCAACGCCCAGCGAACGACTCGTGTTTTACATTGCTCCGCAGCCGCAGCCTTTGCTAATTAATCCCAGGGACGCGCCTGCAGCTATCGGCAGCGCCACGGCCGCTGGGCGCCAGTGCCCATTGTGGGTCCTGCTCCCGGCGGAGCACAAGGATCTCTTCCACCTGCCGTGGATGCCGCTGCTGAAGCCCACCCTCGGTCCCCCGCTCTCGTCCGCAGCCCGGGGATGTTTATAGCCCAGCGCCGGCCGCGGCTCGGCGGGATGCCCAGGCACCGGGGGAAGCACGGCATTGTCTCTCAGCGGCGTTGTGATCACACACTGCGGCTAACGTGATTTACATCCCATATTCGACCTCTGGCGACTTCAAAGCTTGGACGAGAGGGGGATTAAGTGGAGGAGCTGGGGCCAAGGGAGCCGGAGGGGGGCCTGGCTCACCTTTGAGCTCCCGTCATCCCCTCCCCACTGGACCCGGGATAATCATCTCCCTTTGTGCTGCCGGGGAAAGCTGGGGTGCAAACACAGGGACCTTGTCAATATTGGTTTTTGAGAAGACTTTTTTCTACTCTCCCATGTCTGGAGTTTTTGTACCAAAATCCCCCTGGGGCTGCCCAGTCTTCCCCTGGGAAATCGTGATCCCAGGGGTCCCTGCTAACACCAGCCGTTGATTGAAATTTCACACCCACCTGTTTGCACACAAGATTTAATTTGGTTGATTCTTCATGCCCTTTTCCTGCTTAATCGTCAACCTATTGACCTTAATATTAAAAGGGGCTAAGGGCGAGGGAGAGAGAGACTACATTTCTGTAAGGGAACAAAAGCTGCCAGAGAATAAAGTAGGCACAGCCAGCCCTGAGCTAATGAGTCCCTGCCGCACGCGGAAGCAGGAGGCCCTGTGTGCTGCCCTTGGCTGGTGCCATGCTCCTCTCCTGTGTGACAGGACATGTTTCACTGCCCAAACCTTTCCACACTGCCCTTTACAGGACCCACAAGTTTAAGATCAGGAGACCACCCAGGCTGAGTCTGGGCGCCTACCAGTGTGCTGTGGTTTGCTTTTCCCCCTGCACTTGCTCAGGGTGAATGTGCCTTCCTGGAATGTGCCCTGTTTAACAGAAGATGACAGGATGGCGGAAACTTCACTCCAGTGATACAGCAAAAGTAGCAGCAGTGGACAGAAGTCAGGAGCATCCTGTGCACCCGCATGGCACGCAGTGGTCTGTGCCTTATCCCAGTGTTGCCCTGTGACTCACACACACATCAGAGCAGCTCAGTGCTGCCGCCTGCACCCAGGGATAATGGTGCACCTAGGTCCTGCTCTGGGCCTGGCCAACATGCCCTGTGAGCTGGGCTGGGCACCTCTGCCTGGCACCATGCAGCCGTGGGACACAGCTGCCCTGGCCTGTGAATGAAAAGGTGCATGGGTGCTCTCAGCCCCGGGGCTGGCAGTCACCAGAGCTGTCCTGTGGCATACATCTGTCACCGCGCAGTGGCCAGGCAGCCTCCCCTGTTCTCTGAGGGTCCAGCTGCTCTCATGCTTGCTCTTCCTCAGAGCACAGGCTGGGAAAGGGTGGGAGAAAAGCCTTTAGGTGTCCATCAGAGTTGGAGAGGGGGGAAGCATAGCCTTTAACAGCCTGGTGGAAGGGAGAGTGGAATTGTCCATTCCTGTTGGCTGGGCTGGCAGGATGCATAGAAACCTATGGGATGTCAGGCTGTGCTGGGACTGTGGGGGCAGCAGAAGGGGCTGGGTTCACAGGTAAAGGTGGGACACAGCCCGCATGGCCCCACATGTGGTGTGTTCCCATGGGGAATGGCACATGGCTGCTCCTTGCTGCAGGCATGTGTCCAGCACAGGGGTGAGACTCCAGGCAGCAGCTTTGGATGGGGGGTACCAGCCAGCCCAGCCCCCAAGGGTCTCTGACCACCTTCTGTGCATCCCCCTGTTTCATGGGGTAGGGTTTTCAGTGGCTTCTACACTTGCAGATGTAATCTGCCTACTGCAAAACCAAAACGGAAAAGGAGCTCTATTTTTTCCTCTGCTCTGCCTTTGCTGACATGAAACCGGAGCTGTGTGGGAGCGGGCAAGCGTGTGGCTGTGTCACACGTGTGTGCGGCGAGCCGCCTGTCCCGCGCCCTGGCCGGGGCCATGCGGGGGGAGCTGTGGGTGCGGGTGCATGTGCGCCTTCCCAGGGGCGCTGGTTTGGTCTGCAGAATGCGGTCATGTTTATTTAATATCTGACGTCCCTTCTGTCTTCAGCGCTGACATTAATTGCCAGACAATGAGCAATGGAGCCCAGATGTTCCCTGGCGGTGGCCTCCCTTCCTTCACCAGCGCTATGCGGGTGTTAAAATATCCAAGGGGGAGTCGTGTTTTGGCCGCTGTTGTTCCAGGGCCGTTATGGGAGCACGTGTGGGGCTCAGGTCAACTGACTCGGTGGGGATGCCCATGCACAGGCATTTCCTGCCCCAGCCCCTCTATGCCAGGCGATGGGCATGGACAACGTGGAAATCAGGGAGCAGAGGCTGTGCAAAGTGCGGGAGGTGAAAGCCACTGGCAGACGGGCTGATCTCCAGGACCTCCCCAAGCACCTTCCTGCCCTGACTGCAGAAAGAAGCTTTTGCCGGCTGTGCCCAGCTGCCACACTGCCGGAGTGCTCCCTTGCCAAACACAGATTAACACTGCAGCCTGTCTTTTCATAAATACCCTCACTCATGGAACAAGAGACAGACATGGCCTTATCTGACAGGCACAGTGCAACTGGGGCCCCACACATCCAGATGAGCACTATGCTGTGGGTCTGCAGCTGCATGGGGGCTCTGAGTGCCCCCGGGATTTGTCCTTTAGAGGTGGGGTGGGATCAGTGGAATACTGCTGATGAGTTTATGAAGTTTATGAAACAGCAGGGATGGGCACAGGAAGGCAGCATCCCTTCTCTGTCCTCTGCCACCAGCAGGACACACCAGCAGGGAAGATTGTCAGGTGGTGTGGTGGGGGGTGGCCCAATTTCTTGCTCTGCCAGGGGCTTAGCATGCACCCACTGCTGATGATTAGCCATTATTCTATGATTGGGAATAAATAATTAGAACAAAGGGCACTGGAGACTAGTGACTGGTGTTATTCTTAGAAATTATGTCCCTCACGGTGGCATTGCTTCCTAAAGGGACCAGCAGATCGGCCTGACCAGCAAATAACCCCTTGCACGGTTTCCATATTGCCTTTTTAAACAGGAAGGGAACATGATACAAATGCTATGCGAATTATGATCTGAAAAGTTTTCCTGGCAGGTTGTCACATGAGTTGTTAGTGTCATTCTTTGACATGCACACTCAAAGGCTTTCTGAACCACTGACTTAACCCTCTCACCCCCCATGAGGGCTGCCAGGTGGAGCTTTTCTTCCGCATCTTTTGAGTCAGCCCTTTTCTCTGGTACCCCAAGATATGATTTCACACCAATGCCTGAGCCAGGTCTCCCCAGCTGCTGAATTTAGGATGCAGCTTGAGGGGCTGGTAAGTCAGGGCAGGCAGGGAGACATGAAGCCCACTGCAGCTATCCTTTCACCCCAAGGCTGCCAGGCTGAGAAGTGGCTAAATAATCCTGTGCACCACTACTTCCTTGCCTCCAGAGCACTGGGGCATCCTCTTCCTCCGAGACCATCCCCAGGCCAGGCTGGGAGTGTGCGGGGGCCCGCTGGACCCAGCGGGGCTGTGCGTGTGGGCAGGGGTTCCTCCCTGCTCATGTGCTCATCTCCTTCTGGGCTGCCTTGGCTACAGCTCAGTGCAGAGCCCAGCTGCACTCTGGCCAGGGAACATCCGCTGTGGAAACCTGGGAGGAGCTGACAATCCCCAAAGATTGGCTGCACACCCGGCCAAGCAAGAGCTGCTGGCTCCTAGCCTAATTCATTGCAAATGTGCTTCCATGTGGTTCCAATCTGGAGCCCTTGCTCCCCCTCGTGCTGCCCCCCAGGGTTTGACAGGGGCTGGGAGCAGCCACGCAGGACAGAGCCAGGACCAGAGCCAGGAGCAGCCCCAATGCTGGCCTGAGCATGTGACAACCTCCTTGACTCCCTGACCCGAGATGTGTCCCCCAGCCAGTTCTCTCCTGGGGGGCACAGGGAACCTCCACTCCTGCCATGGGGTGAGAGCAGCTCACACCAAATTTCTGCTGGGGACATGATGCCCGGAATGATCCTCACTAGCCCACACCCTGTGGAAGGGCTAACATCACTCCTTTGGCCCTTAGCCTGGCCCCAGGCACCATCTTCCCACTGGAGTTTGATTTTCAACTGCCACTGGGACATTGGTGGGAGGCACTGGGCTGGCAGCCAGCAGTGCCCAGCATCCTTATTTAGGCTTTTCTTCACCCTGCCCAGCTGTTGCTCAGGCCTGTGGCTGCCTCCTATCTGTCCTTGGGCACAGGTGGGCTCCTGGGGCATGGCACCCCTGTGCTGCCAGGGTGGCAGGGTTTGGGGCAAGAGAGAGACAGGCTGGGACCTGCCCCCGAGGCTGCTGGCAGTGCTGAATCCCTGCCCTTGCTCTGTAATGCCTCTGCTGTGCTGCACCCATTTGTCCAAGACAGTGCGAGGGACACTGCGTCACCCCCACACACCCCTCACATGATGGCTCCAGCAGAAGTGTCCCAGGGAAACGATGGGCTCTGAGACCCCCTGCTCCTGCAGGTCCTTGCTGGACTTTGTCTCCCCAGAAGTGTCTTCCCCAGAAGCAGGGCAGTTCTCTCAGCCCCCCAGAAGGGGTGCTGTGGGGACTCAGGACCAGGGAGACCTCTGCCTTGTGCCCTGGTGCACAGTCCCAGCACTTCCAGGCAGATCTTCCCCTTGTCCTGTGTTTAACACCTGGGTTTAACATCTCAAACTAGTGCAAACACCATAAATTCACTTCACATCTTCCACCTGAGGGTCTTTCCCCATCTTTTGGGGTCCTTGACTATGTCCTGCAATGGCCCTCCAGGGCTGCCAAGCAACTTTAAGCTCAATTTAAAATGAGTCCAGACTCCTCTCCCCCCAAGCTCGTGTGTTTGAAAGGAGATTGCATCAAAGCTTCAAAAAAATCAGTAAAAAACTGCTCATTAAGTAAAGTTGCACGGCCTCTACTTTCCCGTGTTTATAGCAGGATTAAAAATGCCTGGCACAAGGTTAACCCTCAGAGTGTTGAAATAAAATGGAATAAAATGAGTTCAGTTCTCCTCAGATTTCAGGAGAAGCGGGGTGAAGCATGTGGGGGAGCGAGCAGGGCTGGGGCCAGCACCTGGAATAACATCTTTGGTGTCAGTGCAGGAGCGGAAAAGGAAATGAGCAGTCAAGGAGCTGGGAGCAGCACGGTGGTGGCCAGGCAGGCTGGGCTCTGTTGGTTGCCCCATCACCCCTCACCAAACTCAGAGCCCCCCCACAGGCAATGCTGTGCTGCTGGCACCCCAGGGTGGCTGCACTGTGGCCAAGGGCAGCATGGCCCTCTGGGCAGCCTGCAATGCTCATTGCACTGGGAAGAGTGACCTGGACAAGTGGCTGCTGTGGTGGAAATGAGGAGATGGGGTCATTCCACCAGCCTTTACCTCCAGCCATCGGGGTGGGTCCAGGTGCTGATAAAAGAGAAATCTCCTTGGCAAGTGTTTTTGGACCCTGGGGAATAAGCAGCTCAGCTGAAATGCAAGCAGCAGCAGTCAGGACTGGGGAGGTTGTGGGAGGACAGGGATGATCCCTGCAAAGGCCTTTGCCACATGCTATAACAGCAAGGTCATGCAGGGATGAGCTTGGCCAGACCTTGCAGAGCACAGGCTGCCTGGGAAGCCCCGAATCCACAAGGCTGGGTGCCCTCCCTCCACAAAAAGCAGTTAATCCCTTTGAGGGGGCTCAGGGCTTCTGTCAGCCTTGAAGGGCAGTGTTGGGGTCTACATTGGGGTGGTGGGGGAAAGCTGACACCTGGCACCCTGCTAGGTGTGTAGCCCTTGCTGTGCTGGAGTGCTGCTGCCCTGGTGCAGCCAGGCACTGTGCTTGTCCTTTTAAGATCAGAAAGGTTTTGGGGCTGACATTAGCTCTGATACGTGGAGGAAAGTGTACAGGAGGGTAATTAAAGTGTAAGAACAAGGCTGGGTTTGCCTTTAATGGCTTGCAGCTGCAAATATTTTTGTCTTCCCGAGTCCACTTGTAAGCTGTCTAGCTGTATTTCTCATCCTGTCCAATTAGATTCCCATGTGTGCTGCAGGAGTGAAAATATAGAAAGTGAATAATCCTCCAATTCTGCTTCTCGCTGCAGAGGCCTTTGAACCTCTGGCTGCCGGGGCTCCCTTCCACCCCAGCGCCATCACCACCCCAGCCAGCCCTCTCTGCACCAGCCCTGGCTCCCTTCTTTGCAACCAAACTTCAGCAAATCTGCCTGGGCATCACCATGATTCATCTTCAAGCTTTTCTGATCAAAGCTGGGGACTGTTTCCCCTCCCCCCTTCTTTTTGCTGAATTTTACAGCCATTTTCCCTTTTGGATGCTGGTTTTCTGCCAAAAGTTCCACTCTAAAATCAAAAGGGGCAGTCCATTAATACCAGGCAGCTCTAACAAGTACACTATTGTGTTGTCTCTTCCAAGGTACCCAGGATTTTTAATAAACTGTGGGGTGTGGGGAGCTGGTTGCCTGCAAGAAAGGGGGGCAGAGGGGAGGAAGAGGTTGCTGGCAGAAACCGTGGTACCATAAAATCCAGCCCAGCGGTGCGGAGCCCACGGCACGCTCAGCGCTGGGTGGTGGTGGGAACGGTGAAGGAGGCACTCGGCAGTGTCCCAGCTCCATTCCAGCTCCAGGATCAGGTATCGGTCGGGAAACGCTGCTTGCTTTGATCTCTGTGGGCTGATGAGGCTCCTTGCCAGGACCCATGCAGTGGAAACAGGCTCACTGTCCTGGCTGCCCTGCACCAGGCACCCACGGCTGCCGGGGCAGGTTGCTCCAGGGCACCCATGCACCAGCTGGGAAGCTGGTAGGGAACTTTGA
Organism: Cephalopterus ornatus; assembly: GCA_013396775.1. NCBI lineage: Eukaryota > Metazoa > Chordata > Aves > Passeriformes > Cotingidae > Cephalopterus > Cephalopterus ornatus. Next base: position 582,325 of record VZRE01015876.1, read on the forward strand.
GAAGTGCAGTGGGGTGTAAACCAGAGACCCTGGTTCACAGTCAGTTTTGGGTCTCACTGGGAAATGTCCATGTTATTCCCAGCCCAGCTGGGGAAGGTCCCCAAGACCTGTCTCATTCCCCATGAGGGACATCAGCCAGCACCTAGGGGGGCCACGTGCAAACTGCCTTGTCCAGTCAGGAGTCATATGTGATGCCCCTCGAGACCCCAGCGACCTTGGCCAAGCTGCCAGAGCCAGGTGGGCAGAGCAAACCCCAGCCAGAACTGCCACAGCAGCCAATGCAGTCAAGCACCGCTTGCTACAAATCCCTGAGGATTCTGCCCTGTGCTTCTGTGGGGTGCAGGAAGCACGCCACAATGAGGTGAGCCGAGGGTAGGGAGGCAAGTTCCTGCACCAGAGTTTGGGAGAAGCAGGGCAGAGGGGCCAACCCAGCGGGCTCACCATCGTGAGTCAAGGTGAGGCTGGGCTTGGAGCAGATGGGACCTGTTCTGCTGGTGAAAGAGCTTTTCTGCTATTTATGCTAAGCGGTGGGAATGCTTCTCAAGCATTTCGGATGGCTCTGTAATGAGGCCGGCCTAAATATGCCAGCATTGTTTGTGCCGGACAATTAAAAGCTCCCCCTTGCCACATGAGCGGTGTCTCTGGTGGCGGAAGGGCCCGGGAAGGCGCGGGCGAGGGCAGCCACAAAGCCCGCCTTTTGTTCCGTGCTCCTTTGAACCCGCTCAAAGCCCCCGTTTCAAGGGGTGGCTTTTGTTTCCTTTTCAGCGGGCCTGAACCCAGAGCCGCCTGTTGTTTAGCAACACAGAAATGTGACCTTAATTGACTCTGCTCTGGGGTGCACTGTGTAAATCACTTCTGGCACCCAGGGGAGTGCATGACGTGCCCCCCTCCCTCCCCAGCCCCAGTACACCCGGGAAGCATCCTCCCTCCGGCCACTCCTGGTCTCCAGCAGAGTGGACCCCAGCTCTGCGCATCCCCGTGTCGCAGGCTGGCAGAGGAGTGGGATGGGAAGTAGGGCTGGGAATACTCCTGTATCCATGGCAGAGGGTTTCCCATTTTCAAGGGACGGCTGATAAAACCACTTCTCTCTGCTCTTCAAACCCGCTTTGCAGCCAGTGCCTCCTGCTCGTGTTTATGGTCCAGCTGGGCTGGTAAGCCTCTTCACCTGCCTTCCCCGGGACTCACCGGGTTAAAGCGTATTGCAAGATAAATGAAATCATGATGATGAAAATGATTAAGTGATGAAAAGGTAACAACTCCTCCTGTGAATGTCTAACACACACTTAGCCAGACGACTTATTTGTAGGATACCAGGGGGCTGATACATTAACAGATATAATTTGCGGTCTCCCGAGGAGAGGTTAAGGGCTGGGAGCACGGCTCCCTGGGAGCTGCCCTGGCTCTCCACCTCGCCTGCCCTAGCCTTAATCAAGCGATCATCTCAGCCCGCGCCTCGCTGGCCCCCTCTCTTCTTTCAATGGGGAAAAATTTGCAGACAAATTCCTGCCAGCGGGACGTTGGAGCTCTCCTGCGTGGTGGGATAAAGATACCTGTCACCTCCACCCGGCCCCGCCACAGGCTCACGCTGGGAGCGTCGTTCAAGGAGCACCATGCTGATACCCTTATTTGATTACGCCTCTTCATGCCTTCCTCTGTGCGGGAAGAGCTATTCAACAGCGGCACCGCTGTGCTCGCAGCACGGGCTGGCCCCACTGCTGGCCTTTTGTTAGCCCCACTGGCGGCACGCCGGGCATCAGGGCTGCACGGGGCGGGGGCGGGGAGGCCCACCACTGCCTTGGGCCAGGGCTCTTCCTGAGGCTTTGCAACAGGGCCTTGGACAGGCCATTGATTTTTAACCAGAAAAACCTCAAAAATTAAAGGAAAATGTTACTTAAATAGAAATATGAATGACTCCATGAGGTAAGGATTCTGTTCCTCCTTCCACTTGGCCATGCTTTTGGCATGATGGAGACACAGCTGACCGGTACCTGTTAGCTGTGTCCACTGGAAGAGCCCAGGTCATGTTACTGGGATCAGCCCCAGATGCTGCTGGCTGCTGGGTGATCCAGCTCCTCTTGGCCTCAGGAGTTTTTGGTCAAGTTTGTGAGCTTGCAGAGAGGGGATCAATTGTTCCTCTGCTCAGGAGTTGGAAGATCAGCACCTAGAGATCCCTTAGGCACAAAGATCTGCAATCTCATTGAAAACACTATTTTGCAGGTTCCCTGGCCAGAACCACCCACCCCATGTCACACTACCCATTGCTCCTGAACAATGCCACCTATACCTGCCTTGTCCCAAGGACCAGTGGTGGCCACCTCACCAGCCGAGGAGATATGCCCTCTGGAATCCAAGCAGAGGTCACCCTGGCCATAAGCCTCTCTGCCACCCCCACTGTTTCTTGTACCTTATGTTAAGGTCAAATACGTTGCTCCCGGTGATGCTGAGGTGTGAGTCCCCAGCCAGCCCCGCAGCATCCCGGTGGAGGGTATACTGGGTTCCTTGCCTTTCCTTCTGGAGTTAATCACCCGGACTGCTGGAAATGTGGAGCAATTGCCCTTGTTTTGCTTTTGCCTGCTAGATTAAAGAGCTCTTAAGTACCTGGTTTGTTATTTCTGCCAGGATACTTGCACACCAAGGTCCTTGTGACTGTAATCAAGCCGCCTCTTGATCTTCTTCCTGATAAACTAAGTAGGCTGAGTGTCCTGTCTGCCTCCATCGGAAACGTCCTCAGCCCTTGTCTCCCTCCCCCGGGGTTTCTCTGCAGGGTCTCCAGCTTGGGCAGAGCCTGCTTTGCCGACGTCCTCGAGTGTGTCAGGATTGGACCTGCTGTTGCAAAGTCACTACCCGGTGTCAGCTCCTCCAACACAGCCCCTAAGTCTTGCAAAGGGACGGGGTGACTGCACAAACCTCCCTGCACAATTCTCCCTGCACAGCTACAAATACCACCACAAAGCCTGCAGAATTCGGGCACCTGCCCCTTCTCCCCTTCCCCACACCGAAGTTTGCTCTGAGCATCATCCCCTCTCAAATCTCCCTGCAGCTGATTGCTGCCGGTTTCTTCACCTTAGCAGCTGATGGACCTACACATGGCAGACTGGAGAGTGGTGACCAGGGTGGCCACAGTGCAGTAAGGAAGACATCTGGGACCTTGGATACGATGTGTCATCTGCAGGACCCCAAAACCTTGAGTCAGAGCCACAGTACAAGTAGCGCCTGTGGTCTTTCCTGGCTGCACAGCTCACTGTGCAGAGAGAAGTGCCAGATGGGCCAAACCACCACTGTGTTTGTAAAAATAAAAGGGCACTCTGCTACTTAATTAAAGTAACCTTCAATGTCTTACTTTTGACCAAAATACTCCCATACTGCAGGTATTTCGCAGACTGTGGCTAGCTCTCATTATCAAATGCTTCCTGCCCTGCAGGGAACATCCCCCAGTCCCCGGTGCCGAGCTGGCTCTGCCACCCCGTGCACGCTCACTGCCCGGGCCGAAAAGTGGCATTTGCTGGACTCAGGTCACTGCTCCCCAGCAAAAGGGCTTTCGGCTGAGCCCCAGCAGCATGTCCTGCCACCGGCACCTCCTGAAAAGGACCTTCCGCTGCAGCCCCGACCCATTGTCCAGGGGGATAATTGGAGGGAGAAGTGGAATTGGGCTGTAATGAATTCTGCTGCTATTCAGCAGGGCCGAGAGGCAGAAAGCTCGCTGCTCCTGCCAAAGTGCTGAGGCTGCTACTTCCATTCTGCGGCCGGAGGGGAGGTCTCCAGAGGGCAACTTGCTATTGAGAAGGCTCCGGGGTTGAAACAACACCCGGCATCTGAAGTTTTACTCTTTCTGTGCAAATGTGCTCCGACGTGGCTGTGCACAGGGTCCTTCCCTGCAGGCTTGTCAGGCCTGCAGCCGAGCTGTTGGTGCTCCCCGGCTCACACAGAGAGGTGCCAGGGTGTCCCCGTGCCCATTACTGTGTTGGGCTGGCACCAGCCTCAGCTTTGCTGCCCTTCTCCCCGTGCCTCCCTCGGGGGCTCTTGCCTGGCCAAATCCTCATTCCTTCATCCCCAGGGTCCCAAGCAAAACTCCCTTGGCCACAGTGACCCCAGCAACCAACAGCTGACCCACCCTAGCACCCAGCAACACAAGCACAGCTTCCTCAGACTGTTACGAGAGGCTGCTTTGCCCTCCTTCCCATGTTTTTGGGAGGGATGGAGCAGCCCAGGAGGGACACCCAGCTTGGGGGCGGATGGAAAATCTACGCTCTTCTTTCCAGGCGCCCCGAGGCTGCGAAGGGCCGGACGGCGAAGCGTCTGTGTGGTCCCTCCCGCGCAAGCAGAGCCCCGTGGAGGGCAGCTCCTCTCCCACACGCTCCCGCCGGTAGCTGGCCGTCTCCAGACATCTTGCATCGCTCTGCTCAGCCCTGCCGCAGCTGCTGCCGAGCTCCTGCTGGGGTCTCACACTCAGGGTGGGGTTCCCCCTTCTCAAAAGCCTCCCGGCAGCATCCGGCTGGAGGCAGGGACACTGCCAGGAGCAGTCCCCTGGGATGCTAGGCTGGCTCCGGCACACACAGCCTGAGTCCGCGGTGTCTCAGAGCCCGGGGGAAAGCTTTCTGCCAATTTGCCTGAGCTGCGGAGGGGTTGGTGCCAGAAGATCTGGCAGCCTGCGCGGGCGTTGGCCTTCTGCACATGAAGCCCAGAGTGGGTGCGGGGGTGTCCCGCTGCCTCCCCGGTGCAGAGAGGCATACATGTGCTGTGAGCTGGTGTCACAGGGCAGACACCAGGGATGCTGGTGTTGCCCCTGCCCTGAGGCGCACCAGTCTTACTTTACATCCAGAAGCTCTTTATGCAAATGCATAAGTAAATACCTTCTCCTTCTTGCCTGTAGGGTTGACACGTTTTCAGACCTTTGAAGGGGATTTAGGACTTTTGTCTCCACCCGGCAAACCGGGTGAGTGTGCAATCAGTAAACCACTGGCAATTACAGCCATCACAATTTTCTGCATCAGTGCCATAAACAAGCGGGAGGGGGAATCTGAAGCACATCACCCTGAAGAGGAAGAGAAGACAAACAGGACTTTGTCCCAAGGTTTTGAGCAGGCTGCAGGCATCCCTAGGGCTCAATGCTATTCTTCCCAGCCCATGGTGCTCTCATAACACCTTGGCTCAGCAGAGCTTAGCAGGCTGTTACAAGCCCCAAGGAGAGCCCTCCTGACCTCCTCTGGAAATGACTCCAGCAAGCAATAAATTGGGTCCTGTTTACTTTGAGGAGTGTCTTGTTGAGCTTTAACACAGGAGTGACAGCTCTGAGCTGTGAAATGTGCCTGACCAGAGCCACGGCTAGAGGAGCCTGCAGTTGCCAGCATGAGCATGGGGCCAGCTGGGGTCTGAGCCTCCCTGTGAAGGATGGGGGCCCATGGACAGTCCATCCCATCAGACCTTTTCCTGTCCTTTTTCCAATGGGTGATGACTAACCAGCCCCAAATACAGCATGCTCCTCCAGACTGGCAAACACTGAGCACTATATCAGCCCTTTCCCCATGCAAGATCTACCATGGGGGTGAGGATGGGAGGGGGGAGCAGTGTAGCTGTGCTGTGGGCTGATCCAGCCTGGGAGGAGCTACCCAACGACCCTCGTGCTCACTGTGGTGATGGATGGGCAAGCACAATGCAGCTCACAGCGATGGCACTCTCCCCTTTGCCTGGTTGCCAGCTCTCATCCCACTGCACTCATCAGTTTGTTCAGCAGCTCATAGCCATGGTGGTCCAGCTCCTCATCCCTTTGAGGAGGCATGACACCACTCAGCCTGTGCCCAGCACCAGACCCACTCTCAAACCTCTGGGGAGAGCTGTCCCAAACAGGCAGCGCTGCAGGCAGTGGGCTGCCCACAGGCTCTGCCCGCAGCCTGCCGGCATGCAGCTGAGCCCAGCGGGGAAGGCAGTGAGCGCCAGCCCCGTCTGTGAGCACAAACATCTGCTTGGAGCCTGCTCAGAAACACCAGCCCAGGCTGTCCAGCTGCCAGCCCCCCTGTGTCAGAGCACAATAAAAGCTGAAGGATGGCTGAAAGCAAGTGCCCCGTGGGAAGGGAAGTGCGGAGCTCTGTGCTGTGGTACACACCAAGACTAATCCCATGGCGAGGAGCGAGGCTTGGCTGCAGAGAGGAGCACCCATCAAGCCCACCAGAATCCTTGCTGTGAGACCCTATGCAGATGCTGACCAACCAGAGCCCTCTCAGATGCAGAGCTGGGGATGAGTGCTCCAGTTTCCCTGTTCATTCACTGTATGTGGGACTGGTTTGGATGGGAACACTGCCTAGTGGAAGGATTTGTCCTGATGCATCATCATCTCAAAGCTCCCCCTCTCCCTCCAGGCTCATTGTCTCCTCTAGCACTCACTGAGATGCAGCCCAGAAGGATGTCCTGGTCTCCATAGGCATGCAGTGCTCTGGTAATTCTCTGCACTTACATATTGCTGTCGAACCCCTGAGTGTGATGGGCCATTTGCTCTCCCCCACCATAAACAGGATTCATTTCACTGCTGGGACTAAAGCAGGTTGTCTTCCAGGTCCAGACACGATGTTTTTGCTGATGGAGGCAGGGATGAGACTCAGCCTCATACTGGAGATGCAGACAAAGCCAAATGTTTCCCAAGCCTGGCAGGATCAGCCTGTATTGGTCCTGCTTTACACTAGTTGTAGCCTCAGTGAGGATGCTGCTGGGCTGAGTGGGTTGAGGCCCAGTACCATTTCCCCAGCTTGGCAGATGCCTCATGTGTGTCAGTGCTGCCAAAAGAGACAGTAGTTTATCTGTGCCTGGGCTGCAACAGGGCTGTGAGGGCCAGAGCCAGGCAAGATACGTAACTGTGAGGTTCGGCATGTGTCTCTATATCCTGCTCCCTCTCTTGGTATACTGTCCAGATTTCCAACGTCAAAGGAAGAGACACCAGCCAGATTGTTTTACGGTTTCAAGAACTCATAATGTTTTCCAGAAAATGGAGGTGCAGCACATCTTCTGCAGTGGGACAGGCTGTGGAAGCCTCCAGTTACTGCTGATAGCCCTCTTGCTAAAGAAACATTCTTGTCTGACCATTCATAAGCCACTCTGGGGGTCACACTCACACCATCCTACACTTTCACTGCTGGGACCAAAGCCCCTTTGCAGCAGGCAGCTCCAGCGAGCCAACTGGTGCCCTGTTTGACTCCCCGCACATACCACACTCACACAGTCAGACAAATTTCCCTCATCGACTCCCCCCCAGGTTTACCATAGCAGAGTCCAGATCTCTGGATCCTTAATTTAATCATGGTGCTGTGATATGATAACAGGTCAAGCTGGGTGCTACCGGAGGGAGACCTGAACACAGGAATCCCTGGGGTTTTATACCCCCACAGTCTGTGCTGCACGTGCCTCTTGGTCCAGTAGTGATATTTACTCATTGTTCATCGGGTCCTGCAGAGTCTCTGGGTGACCGGCCACACCGCAGCTCCCCGTGTCCTTTGTTAGGCAAAGGATCGGTGCCCTTTCACAGCTCGTTCTCTGTGGCTCCAGCCATTTCCCCCCACCCACGGCACAACCTGCAGCTCGCACATCAAGCTACCTGCAGTAAGTGTGTTCCTCAATAACTCTGACCTCCTCAGCAGCTAAAACCGCTGACAAAACAACAGAAAAAAAGCAAGGCACCCTTGGAAAGGCTCCTGCAAGGCAGCCCAGTGCAGCCGCACCTAGAGGGGTTGTTGCCATCCCAGACCCGAGGACCTGGAGCAGGGAGCAGCCTCCTCCTGGCACAGCCTCAGCAGATGTCTCCCTTGCAGGGCAGGCACCATGGCTGACGATCCCGGTGCCACCGTGGCTGGACACTGTGGCGAAGATAACCCCACGTGGGGGGAAGGATCAAACAGAGGCCCCATTCCAGGGGCAATTTTAGGGATGACTTTTGGCAAGGTGCTATGCAGCAGCAGGCTGGATCAGGAACAGGCTGTCTTTCTTTGGGGGAGGCTGTGAGGACACAGAGAGATGTGGCTTTGCAGGGAGTCACAGGATGACCCAGCCCTGGCTCCCAGCCTCGGCTTGCAGCCTCTGGGCCACCTCATGTCCCAGTCCTGTGGTGAGGCTGAGTTCCAACCTCTGCTCTAGCAGAGCTGCCTGAGCCATGCTGTTGTGCTGGCAGGCTCATTACAGCAGGTCTGCTTTTAATTAAGCAGGATGCTGCTTTTGCACGGCTGAACCCCTCGGGAGTTCAGGCACAGACCCTTCACCCCTGTGGCTGGGCTCCTGCTGCTCACCCCTGTGCAGAAGGCGGCAGGCAGAGGGAGCCGGGGCCAGGAGCTTTGGGAGCACATGCTGGGGTGGTGTGTCCCACCCATGCAGGATGTCAGCAGTGTCCTCAGGGTGACATGGTGCAGTCTGCGCCATGCCCTGCTGCGGGTGTTTGCTCTCCTTGGGCCAGAAGGCAAAGCACAGGGCCGTTATCACACCAGGCAGATAAGGGTTAATGCCCCCATAGTTGTGCTGAGCTGGCTTTATTGGCAATAAACCCCGTCTAAGAGCAGCTTCTTAATCATTACAGATTGCAGGCAGCCCTACCTCCATGGCTATCCTTCAGCAACAGCACCTCTGCCCTGCCCTGCCGCCCCTACACCCTCCTCAGCAAACATACTGGGGTCAGGCCCTCTCCAGCCCCTCACCCCTTCAGTGCCACACAGCCCCCTTGTCACCCTCACTGTGGTGCCAGTGCGAAGAACACGTGCCCCCAGCCTCCTCCCAGTGCTCACTGGGGGTGTCAGCACAGGGATAAGCTATCGCTGTACAGGAGAAGGGTCCAGAGGCTATGGCCTGTGTGGATCAGATCCTCAGACACATGTAAGGCACTGGAACCCCGGGGCACAATTCTGCTGGAGCAGAGACATCACTCCTGCTGCAGAGGCTGGGAAGGGGAGATAATTATCCCAGCCATTCCCAGGACCAGCTGATGGCATGGCCAAGAATGTTTTTTAAATGGGAGTGGAGTCATTTGTCTGGGCTGACCCCCCCCAGGAAGTCTGTGCTCCGCAAAACAAGCCGGGCTTTTGTTTGACTTGTTTTAAGTAAAACACATGTCACCCTTGTAAATCACAGGTCCCCTTCACTGCCCCAGGGGCAGCGGCAGAGCAGAGGCGGGTGCTGGCCTCGAGGTGCTGGTGCAAGCCAGAGCCACAGGCTGTCGGGTCTGGTCCCACTGCTGGGCTGTGTGTCCCGGCTGGGAGCCATGGGGCTGGAGCATCCTGGCCCCTACAGCATCCAGCCATCCCAACCTGCTTGGACACCCTGTGGCACACAGCCCCCAGGGAGGTTTGCAGCGCTGGTCCGGGGGCGCTCTTGCCTTGGCACCCCCACAACTCCTGCCTTGCTCCCCCAGACTTTAACCCGGCTGCCAGGCTGCTTTTTTCACCATCCCACACTCCCTTCGGGCCGGGCGCCTGGATCCCAGCCCNGGTTCGGGACAGCCGGCCGGGGGGCTGTGCCGCCGCGGGGCTGGGTCCCGTCCGCGGCGTGCGGGCGGCGTTCGGCCTCGCCGCCTGCCAGCGGGGGCCGGGGCGGGCTCGTGTGCCGGCGGCAGCAGCCGCGCTCCCTCCCGCGTTCCCCACACCGCTGGCAGCCCGCCACCGCGCCGGGGGGTCGCTCCTTTCTCACGACCTCTCAGGTTCCTGAGCTCATCTGGGAGCTATTCATTTCCTGCCAGAAAACAGCCTTGCCTGCTAAAAAAACCACCTTGGCCGCAGAGCGGCCCAGGGCTTGGTACGAGGGCTCTCCCGGCTTAAATCATAAAGCTCCGGCTGTCTGGCTGGAATCAAAGGCAGGGCGGGCGTGGGGGGGCGCGGGGGGCTGTGCCATATGGTAGCACTTAAGAGCCAAGGAGGAAGCGAGGAGGGGCTTTTGCGCTGCTCACGAGGAGTGTGGGAAAAGTTAATTGACTTTAATGACAGGTTTCCCGGGACGGCAGCAGCGGCGGATGGAAGGGAGCTGCAGGGATGCGAGGGACAGCCAGGACTGTAAGCTCTGTGGTGGGTGGGGGGCAAGGCAGGGTGCTGGGGGAGGCAGGCAAAGCTCCCTGCCCACGGACTCCTGTGCAGGTGTGCTGTAGGCAGGGATGGAGCACTGCTACTTCCAGCTCAGCACCCTTCAGGCTGCAAATGTGTACACCAGATTGTGGCAAAGTGCCTATCAACCCAAGAGTGGTCATGAGAGGGACAGACCTGGCTCTAGCCCCTTCCCAGGGTCCTCTCTGCTGGCACCCAGGGCTCAGCAAGGGCTCAGCAAGGTATGCAGGGAAGCCAACAAGAACCACATCCCATCTGGCAGCACTTAGTCAGGTCCCTTTTCCTACCTGTCCTGCACAGTCCCCTGCAGGGCCACAGCTCAGCCCTGTCCCTTCCCTGGCACTTCCCCTCTCTCCCTTCCCTTGCCTGCTCATCCCACAGCTCCAATTTGAAGGCACTTGCTGCACCTGAAGGGCAATTCCCACACACAGTGATCCACAGACCCACAGCCTGCATTTGTCATCCCAATTTGTCACGGGCTCAGTGAACTGGCACCAAGAGCACAGCTCCTGGGAATTGCTCTGATCCCCTTAAAGCTCACAAACTCAAGCAGAGCTCTCATGTCAACAGGCTGTGGGATAGAGTAAACACAGAAAAGCTTTGGAGAAACCAGTCCAAGCATGCCATATCTGCTTTATACTAGGCTATTTAAACTCCATTAGCAAATAGGTTCATCTTGTCTTTCACTCCTGGATCTGCTGTGTGTTCTCCATTAGCCTACAGCAAAGTCTCTTTTTTCTAATGTGCTTTTCAAACCAACTGCTTCAGCAGAAAAGGAAGACACTGCTCAGCTGGAACAGCCTTCACTCTTACAGGTGATGCATTACTGATCTACATTAGCTCCACACAGGCCATCCAGCAGCAGGAGTTAGTTTGATGCAATTCCAAGACAAGTTCTGGGAGCACTTCTTGAACACAAGGTGGGCTCAGTCCTACCCTCAGTGCCTCCAGTGCAGAAAAGTGACACTATGGCTGGTGGAAGGAAAGGCAGGCTCAGCCTGTATGGCTACACACCTGCCTTGGGACAGCAAATACAGTATTTCCAAGCCTGGCACACTAAACCTGGCTGTGAGATGCCTCTGAGGGTGGCAATGCAGGCAGGCCTGCAAGATGTTGGGAATCAGAGAAGGGAAAGCTCATCCCAGGAAGATCAGCCCCTTTGAAAAAAAGAACTGCCACTGGCTGCAGCTTCATCAGCACACCCTGGAGAGAGAGATCCCAGGCACGCCCAACCCCCCTCCAAAATACACCCGCAGAAGTACTTTCATATCAGGAGAAAGTGTTTCTTTACAGAGAGCAGGGAGGAAAGATGGGCAGTCAAACCCCAGCAGGTTTAATCCGTCTAGTCTCACACTCTCCCCAGCTTTCATTTCCCCAGCACCTGGATACAGTCAAGCACCTGGCAGATCCAGACAAAATCCAACAAGCTTTTGCAGCAGGATTTGGAAGGAAACTCCAGTGGATCCTGGCACATTTTAAAGCTGTCCGCTCTGAGTTAAGACTTGTTGAGAAGGGCAATGCAAGCTGTAACCTGAGACTGCTGCTCACTGCTATCTAGGGCTTGCATCTTGCCTGGAAATGGGGCATCCCCAAGTCACAGGGGTCAGCTGCAGCTCATAATTATAGAGAGATAAGTCCTCTCAGCCCCACATCACTCCCTCGGCCACGTGTTTTCCATAGAACAGCAGAGGAAATGCCCAACTCTATCAAAACCACATGCAGAGCATTAATCATCAAGCACAGCTTGGCTAGTGCTCAGGGCCGGGAACAGCTCTATGCTTTTAAGTCCAGGTGGAGGTGGTGCCCAGCGCCTGCTGCAGCCCGTCAGCCAGGAGCACTTGTGTCAGGCTTGTCCTGTGGAGACACACTGCTTTTGTAACACGAGAAGCTGGCAGGCACTGCTCTCTCAATCAACTGACTGGAGTAATTTGTGATTTACACCACAGCCTGCTCCTCCAAGTCCAGGGCAGGAGGCTCACCCAGGCAGCTGAATCTGTCTCTTTACCACAGCTACTCTAACTCCATCAGCCAAGGAGCCAGGAACAGAGCAGAAGTGCCTCCTTCAGCACATTTACCAGCTTTGCAAATAAAAGCTCTTTTTAACAAGTCTGATCAATTGAGCTGTTCCCAAAGAAGTAGAAATTACATCTGCCCCAGGGCAGGGAGAGAGGCCAGGTGATTTCACAAGACAGAGGGGACAGACAGGCTGAGTGACAGCTCCAGCCTGGTGAGCAGGACAAGGCAGCCCTGGAGCAGCATGATCCACAGGCAACCAGGAGCTGGGCTCCCTCCTATGCATACATGCCAGAACCCCAACTTATCTCCAAAGGCCTTCCAAAATGGAAGGGGAATTTTATTTTATGAGCATTCAAAAAAAAACAAAACAAAAAAACAATCTTTGGTGTCATATAAGGAAGGGGAGGAAAGGGAGAAAAGATCTCGTGTAAAACACGAAACACTGTCAAGGGAGTGCTATGGTACAAAGGCACAATCCAATATGAACATATAACCTATGTACAGCCGTGCCAGCAGCACGGAGTGCAGAGCCAATTCCAGTCCGGTGCCCACCACCCTCACCAGGGTCTCCAGACTGAGTCACCTGTGCCGGGTGGCGGGCCTGGGGGTGAGGCAGCAGTAGCAGCTGTGGGTGGGCCACCATACAGAGGCAGCACAGCTCCCCCAGGAGCAAAGGCAGTGCTGGGGATGAGGAAGGCAAACTGCCCATCGGAAGCCGGCAGCAGCTGGAAGCCACCATACACCTTGGCTGCATCGGTACCCGGCTTGCAGGGCATGCCTGGGAGCGGCCCCGCGCCAGTGCCTGGCGGCACCAGGGGTGGCCCAAAGGCTGCAGCTGGTGGCAGTGGGGGCGGTGGAGGGGGTGCAGGGTAGTTCATGGCGTTGATCTGGGTCATGCAGCTGGCCAGGTGGCCCAGGAGTCGGGTGCGCACCTCTGTGTTGACGCCCTCACAGGTGGAGAGGAACCGCGTCACCTCGTTCATGCACTCGCTGAAGCCGGCACGGTACTTGCCCAACACTGTGGGGTCTGTGCTCAGTGCAGCTGTGGGAGGAGAGGCACACAGGGGTCAGCAGGCTCCACAGGGAACATGGGTGAGCAGCCCACCGGCATTGCATCCTACAGCCCCTCTGAGCCAGGAATCCAAGTGGGGAAAGCAGCCCCTCTGGCAGTGTGTGTCTTGTGTGCCCAGGTGCCAAGAATTCAGATGGAGGTCACAGCCCCTCTGCTACCAAATCCACCAGCATCAGGGACTCAGATGGGGAACAGACAACTCCCAAGAGTCCTGCTATGTCCCTATATTCCAGGCATCCAGGTTGAAAACAGTTCCCCCAGAGGCTCTTGTGCCTCCCATAGCCCCAAAACAGATCCATGTGGGGAGCACAGCTCAAGCTGGGACTGCAGCCCTCCCAGTGCCCTCCAGTACCAGAAATGCAGAGTGACCTCCCCAGCTCTTCCGTACTGGGAATACAAGTACAGATCATGCTGTCCCTCACCACCCACCTCCGTAGCAGAACTACATCTCACATGACTCTCCAGTACTCAGGATAAGGTGGTAACCTACTGGCTCCTTGTACCAAGAATACAGGTACAGAACACGGTATTCTCCATCACTCCCGGAGGATGCAAGTGCAAACCCGGGTGCCCGTTACCCTCCCTACCGAGGATGCAGACAAGGGAGTGAGATGCCCCCAGTCCCCGGGATGCAGCCGCTCCAGCTCCCCCTCCCCGTTCCCTCCCGGGACCCACCGGTCATCTGGGCTCGCTGGAGGCTCCGCAGGTGCTTCACGGTCATCTCCAGGATGTCGGCCTTCTCCAGTTTGGAGTGCCGGGAGCTCTGCGGAAACAGGCGGGGCTCAGACCGGCCCGGCAGCGCCGTTTCCCCCCGCACCCTCTCCCCGGCCCCCCTCTGCTTACATCCTTCTTCAGCGCGTCCAGAATGAGCGTCTTCAGCTGCCCCAGGCTCTCGTTAATGCGCGCCCGCCGCCGCTTCTCCATGATCGGCTTAGAGGACTGCAAGAAAGGCGGCGGTCAGCGCCCGGCGCGACTCCGCACGGCGCTGCCCATCCCAGCCCATCCCGGCCCGGCCGCCCTTACCTTGCGGTGCTCCGCCGCCGTCTTCGGCTTGTCGGGCGTCG